>JADWOT020000008.1:11901732-12296686 GCA_036345935.2 Taenia hydatigena
AGTACGAGACCTCCACACGAGTAAGTTTTGTGACGATATGATATCCCGCGTTGAGTTTTGCATCGCTCATCTGATGTGATGATGAAAAGTTGTTCTCGACGCATTAATCCAGAGGGGTTTCACTTTCTCTCAACATGCAGTTCTTACTTCTCTGTACATGTCCATAGTCTTATCGTGGGTGGTGCACACATTGGCAGAGTGGTTCATCACGAGAGTGAAGTAATTCGATCGAAACTTTCCCAAACAGTACACTCCCCCATGGCTCAGTGACAGGCTTGTTGAGAGGCCTCTACGGTTGCTAAAACGAGGCAGACTCGATTCGCAATACAGACACGTTCATCAACTTCCACCCACATTCGATGGGATGAGGGCTCAAACGCTACACTACTAACCTACCTCATTCCACCATACTGGTCCGTACCGTGGCGTACAAACAGACCGCTCCACATCTGTCTGTGCTTCAGAACTTCTGCAAACAATCACATGCACTGTGCATGGACCGTCAAGTTGCTAGGAAACAGTGTCGCGAGTTAGACTGAAATTGGCACAAACTTGTTAGGTCATCTGACACGAATTGCAAGTTCTTGTATACTTCACATGTGACGATTTGCCGTAAGTAATTGAGGCAATTTATGCAAAGCAAGCTTCGAAATGGAGCCCTCCAACTGACCGGGAAATCAAACGTAGATGTCCACGCCGGTTCTGCGTACGCAAATTTCTCGATCAAAGCAGCCTGTTAAGTGGTTCAACGTGGGAGACAATCGGAAAAAGCCTTGAAAGCAAACAAATCGGGTGTGGGTGTGTACCTGAAACATGTGATAGGGACTTTGACCACCACGTTGTGTGTTTGCGCACACTTAACTGTGCATGTTTGTTTGCCTGAGGGCACTTGGCGCAAGCCTTCACCTACCGGTCAGATGGACTGATCGCTTCACCCTGGCCAACCCTAACACCTTCAGTCACAGTGAGGGAGTAGCACTGCCGCATCAAACTCCCACTGCAGTTGACAACAGTGACGCTATGAATTTGATCTAAATTTGCAGTGTGATGTTGTATGGCTCCTATTTAACATCCAACAATGTTATTTGACTATGAAACAGCACAAGTGGAGGCCTAGACATTGCAAAAGAATGACTAATCATAGTAAATGGTCGTCTTTAAAAGTCGAAAATTTATGGGGAAACAATCTTCTGAATGTAAATACAACTTTGTTTTGCAAAATTAAATAAGACCATATTTTGAAGCAAGGCTAATGCGAAGCATCTGGCGTCCCCGGCAAAGTAAGCTTTTTAGCGAGAGTAAAGGAGAACTGAAATTACCTTATGCTGACTAAGTTTTAGAAAATAAACCCATTATGTGCTACTAAGCTTATTTCAGGTTTGTGTGGGATGTGTTAGATGATAATATAAGATTTCGGGAACCAAAAAATCAGAATTTCATCTTTTTATCATCGTGCGCATTTGGCTAGACCCACAAATTTTTCGGTGAACTAGCCTTTCAGTTGGCATCCATTGGATTTAACGAATCGCAGTTAAATCGAAGTGTTAGGCGTATAAGTGTTAAAAATCTTAAAGATTCACATCAGAAAAGTGGTGATTTCGAAAGTAAATTCGTTTGATTCATTAGGCCGACAATGCACTTACTGCAGAAGACACGAAAAATACTGGGATTAAAAATGTACCCAAAGATGACCTAATTTTAAGAGCATCTCCATTGGATACAAAAACGGAGGAGCGACTAGGATACAAAGTAGCGATAAGCTAAAGGTAGGTATGGTAAAACTGAAAGATGGATCGGTCTCAATGCGTAAAATACGTATACTACTACTGTTGGTACTCCAAATTAAAAACAATCGCAAAGATAAAAAAGCTGAACAAGATTCTCCACAACCCCAGTTTAACAAGTAGGTATCGTTTATAAGCGCAGTGATGAGGTAGCTAACTTTTCCGTCGGCTGATCTGAGAGTTTCCGAGCATTGTTTAGTTCAAGTCGATAAACTATTGTGTCCAAAACCAGCAACATATTCAACTAAAATAGCTGCATAACTCACCTCGAACATCGATGAGCACTGATAGGCGAAACAATAATAATTCTTTTTGAAATCCGTAGGATGGGAATTAGGGTTTTCGCCAAGATATGTAAAAACAACGTAGCCTCGAGTATCTTTTACCCGCGCACTGAAGTAAAACGCGACTTTTCCAGCATCGAAGCTTTGTATAACCTTACCTTGCTGCTGGCTGAAAACGCTACAATGAAAAGACTAGATTTAGAGACCGCGTTGCGACAATGTTTCGAGCAATCACAGTTTAACTTACCTAAAGTGTGTGGATTCGTCAGTGATTGGAAAAGAGAGACAAACGGGTAGCTTGGACTGCGGCGCAGATTCCGAGAGGCTGGCTTCGTAATCCCTCACAATCTGCTCCAATGTGGCTTGAAGTTCGGCATTGTCGCCTGAGGAAATGACGGGGAGAGTCCCAAGGAACAAAACGTCCTCACAGACTAGGGATTCATTCGAAGATATATCTTTCTTCGATTGCAATGCACCTACCGTGAATGAATTGTAAAGGAAACATTTTATCAATTGAAACAAATGAAGAAACCATACGTAAATAGAAGCTTCAAAGCGTCATAACATACGTGGACTAAGCTGAGGAGACGTTGGGCTTGATCCAGGTGTTATTCTCTCTAAAAATAGCGAATTATCGGACGAAAATCCAGTTATAGTACTAAAATACCCAATTTAGACACCAAGCGGATTCAGCAAACATGGTATCCAGATTTCTACAAAGAACGTGCACACAAACTGCGCAAGTCTTATAATTACTAATTAACTGTATGTCTGTCTGAGTATGTTTGACGAAATAATGACGGCGAAACAGACGGCTAGTCTACTTTCAAAAAACGCTTTTGAATACCAAAGCATCTCATGCATTTGATGACTACACCTTGGCAGCGTATCGCAGTTGAGTCGAGTCTGAGATTGGAAACGCAAAGCAAAACATACTAACCGGGTATACCCTCCATCCCTCTAACAAGACAGGAAAATTTAGGCGACCAACTCGACCTTGAAAAAGTCAGGAAGGTTGCCCTAAACCAAGCCGGATTTGCATGCAATTAAATTTATATTAATACTACTGTGGGACAAACCAATGTCTTAGCAAAGTGAAATTAATTAGCCATACTATTGCAGACCTAACTCTTGTATTCAATATTATGATTGCTACTTATTTGTTTTATTACCGATAATGTTTCAGTTTTCGTCTTTAGTAATTCCAGTTGAGTTTCTTTTATGTAAATATAGCAACGAATGGTCATTTTAGAAAAGCGATATTTTATGATTATCGGTGGAGTACCCCGCCGTATCAATGATCCATGCAGATTTAGCTCAGTTTTATGGCGTTTTTTAATTATTGCCATTGTGTACAATGATTACATTGAAATTGTTTTAGCCATGGGTAAATTATTCTGAAGCAACATAAGGTTTTCCTTGTTACGTTTGTAATACTTTGGTTGTTAGAACGGCCGTTTTCTGTCAAGGTCACAGAGGTGGCCATATTGCCCTAGCTGCGTGGGCTGGCCTCTGGGCCATGCCAGCAGCCATTATCCCTCTGTCCAGTGAATATATATATTCTATCCTGCCACTTTGCCTTCTTTTGCCTTAAGGGAGCCTCGGGACGCTACATTGGTGGCAGCGGAAAACGAACCCGACTCTATAGGGTTACTATCCCGATCTCTACCGCCTGTGGCATGTTGCAGCGGTGCGAAAGAAGTGCATGTGCCACCCCATCTCCGTGTTCTACAAGAAAGCTATCAACAACTGAAGCGACACTAGCCATGGCCCACCTGGGAAGTTTCGTTCCAAGGATTACCCCTAGTATCTACTTGCTTAAGGATATCGGCGCGCTAACGCCCCCATACGGACATACTGATGGTCGGCAGAACCACTTATTCCGAACCTTGTTTCCAAGGCAGACGAAACTCGAAGTGCAATGCACTGTCAAGAGGGATCACTGACGTTGGTGTCAAGCATCGCCTCAATCGCGACGAATGTCGGCGACTGGCATGGTTAGCTCGTGGGTGCTTCCTGCAGCACTGAGGATGTTGTGATGGCTGACACGGGAGATAACCGAGGGGCGCGTCGAGGACGACGCTCGAAAGAGGAGAGGGGCAATGTAATACTTTGGTTGTTAGAACTGCCGTTTTCTGTCAAGGTCACAGAGGTGGCCATATTGCCCTAGCTGCGTGGGCTGGCCTCTGGGCCATGCCAGCAGCCATTATCCCTCTGTCCAGTGAATATATATATTCTATCCTGCCACTTTGCCTTCTTTTGCCTTAAGGGAGCCTCGGGACGCTACACACAATGCTATAGCAGAACATATATATATATATATATATATATATATATATATATATATATATATATATATGTGTTCAGCGAACAGAAGGATTGGGACTGCTAACATAACCCGGAAGCCAGCCAATCCGGTTAGAACAATATGGCCACCCTAGTGACTGAACACGGCAGTAAGAGCGAACAAAGCATTAAAATCACGGCCTATATAACTCATTAGTTTCATACTTTAAAAAAAGGTAAGATGGGAAAACGCATGAGGCCCTAGAGAGGCTTAACCGACCTACATGTTTAAAACTAACATCAGTATGCTGTAGCGTGTATTCAGCATACAAGAATACTTCGAGCGAATAGACTCAATGACAAAAATGGTCCACCGTCTTCCCTTCACCCTCATGCTACAGAATCGAAACATCCCCAGACTGATGCTGAAGTCCATGGACTCCCTCTACACAGAGGAATTACGCAGCATGGTCAACGAACTCATGATTCGCCTCGAATCAGTCCCCGTCACCAAGGGTGGTGGGAGCTTTCAGAAATTCAAAAAACATGGACGGAACCAGAGCCTCGGTTCGAGTCTGCGGGACCACAGCACAGAGGAGAGCCCAGAGCTCAACCTCAGCAAGGTGGACACGCAACTCAACTTCACTCTCGAGGTGAGTCGTCTTGCGCATAACCATGCCCACTCGCCATCCCCACAATCCCCTTCACTTGTGGTGCCGTCTCCGAAGTGACGCTAGGGCAACACTTGACCCACGTAACAATCAACCAAGTTCGCACGGCCTCCAAAATAAAGACTAGGTAGCCGCAGACTGCTTCTCAATTCACCTTCTTTGTCGGAATGTTGGAGGCATTATGACACATAGTCCTCTCTACCATGCCCCACAGGTGGCAGTACAACAATCCACGGGGGTTGAGGGATGTGCGCGACTACAAGCGCAGCTACACGCACGCCGCTATTAACACTTCACTGCAAACCAGCTGCTGAGTCGCCGTTAATGAACTTTTTCGTAACAAAATGCAACACTTGCTCCCCTCTGTTGACAAGCTGGATTGTGTGGGATTCCCTTCCCATCCTGACGATATTTTCGCGTAGTCACTCTCTGTAATCACATGCACCCCAAAGAGAGGAGTGCTGGTTCAAGTCTCACGCTGTAAGAGACGCACTCGACATCAGGTAACTATGACGTGTCGCTTCTTCTGCTGTCTACTGTCTACTGTTTCCCATCATTGCAACGGAAACGTGCTCGCTGTATCACATCACACGACCAGACAATCACCTGCGTGTGATTTGGTGGTCGAGGGAATTGGGAGCAGTGATTGATTGAGGCAACTTCGAATAATTGCCACATCAATTGACTTATGGACTTCCAGTAGGCATTTTAACCACCGAAAGTGATCACCAATGTTGCAGCACAAGGCTCAGCTGAAGTGTCGCCACAACCTGCACTGTCGATGAAAATTGGTGAGCTTAAGTGGGAGGTAATGCCCACAGTTCCACGGTGCACGACCTCAAACAGGGACGACCACCAGAACCTTCTCACACTGTTGTCTGGCGCACATATTTGTCGAGCCAAATCCGATGCGTCTCAGTTTTTTGCATTTCCATGATGCAGTATCGGAAAGAGCAGAGAAGGTTCACCTCTCAACGGTGCTCCCACCCTGCCATCGTTTCCTCATTTCAAAGTCCAAATTACTCATATTGGAAGGTACACTAACACATTCGAAGCTGCAAAACGGTGTGAATGTTCAACGGAGCAAATTCACCTCCAACCATTCGTTTCCCTCTCGTTCATTCTATCCATGGTTCTCTGCACGCTCAGTGAGATGCAATTCCCAAACCCTCACAAATGTGCGGCCACTTAATGCCCCTGATAAAGTGGCGTTAGACGCCACCGAAACAATAAACCATCTGCTTCTCACAAACACACCACTGGTACCCAACTACCTTCATACAGCTTCCTTCAACGGTGGTTCCATTTCCACAGCGGGTCTTCCTACAATTTGCATTCGGTAAAGCAATCAGCATGGCACTTTGCAATCTGATCCCTCCCCTCACTTTCGCCTTTGCAAAGCCCTTCTCCTCCGCTTCCATGCAAGCGACCTAGCCTTCCTCACGCCCGCTTCTATCTCACTCCCATTTCTCACCTCTCCAACTTTCATGCGATTGTGCGATGACAAGAGGAGGAGATGCGTAGTCAGGGTTTGAGGCAACGTTCTTGAGAGGAGACGAGTGTCGAAGTTGGGATGAGGGTTGGGTGAGACAGTATCGTCCACTCGAATCCATCCCAAGGTGCCAATGTTCGCACGAGTCGGTTTGGTGGCATGTGGTATGTGATATGCAGTGCGAGATCCTGTGCCACCTTTTAGGAATGAGAGAACATAGCTTCCTTTCTTCCATTCTTGCATTCGTACTCCAGCTGTACCAGACGACATGGTGAGGATGTATTTGAGTCAAGAAATTTGCCATTAACAATTGCACCTGCAGTCTACTGCCCACACACACACATCTACAATCACAGCAGCACACACACAAACGAAGCGAGTGTGGTCTTCTGAGGATGAAGTGCTGAGTGGTAGGACAATGTGGAATGAATGGCAGGAGGATTGTTTGGGCCTAATCAGTGATACGTTGAATTGCTTAGCGAACGATGCAATTTAAAGCGAGGGGAGGCGTTTCACACCACAGGTCAGTCGAGCAATCAATTGTTGGTCAAAATATACTAGTCGACTTTGTGACGTCTTCTTCACGTTACATGCGACACATTTGGCGCCTTTTTCTGTGGCACACTGGAAGTTCAGTTCTACTTAGTTTGATAACGAGACAAACACGATTAACATCCTTTAGGTTCAAACGTCACTTGATAGACTCTCGCATCTTCATGCCTTGTAATGTGCACAAACAATTGCATTATACTAGATCCTCCAAGCTGCAACCACTCATTACAGTAAGTTATGTGAAGCACCAGACGAGGTGTTATCTGCCCACTCATTGAATTGACTTATGCAAGCATTTATGTGTTCACTGTTTATTTCCGGTTTGAAAATTTAAATGTCCTCTAGAAAAAAAGGAGAGGAGAATTAGGAGTTACATGCATTAAAGTACACGTAAACATCTATCCACAAGTGCACACAACCCCTATTGATGTTCACGTGGGTTTCGTGCTACTAATGGAGGGAAGAAGCAAGCGTTCGTGAGTGAACGATACATGTGATAGAGAGGAGTGTGATTCGCCTTCATCTTGATTTTGTGGCTCGTCGAATGTAACAAAAATAACCATTGCTGCGCGTCATTCGTGGAAATACAGCATCCTCAGGTAAATAGGCACGATGTTGCATGCGGACGAGCGAGTGATCAAAGATGCACAAGCATGGGGCGTGTGCTTTCGCCAGCATGCGTGTGCATGTGCATCTTTTGTGTTCTTAAGAGGAGGAGTACTAGTGAGAGTAAGGGAAGGTAAAGATCACAACGGCTGAGTAAATGGTGCAGAAAGATCCACCGAGTATTGCATATCTACTATGAAAAGGTAACCCCAAGGGGGCGTCAGGTGGGCCAGAGAGGTGTATGGGGAGAGGGGGAGAGAATGATCAGCCAATTCGACTGAGGAAACTAGGCTTATGAATACTGCTGGAGAGGCCGCTTATACCACCGGTTATGGTGCCCAAAATGGATCGAGTTGGACTAGCGTTGGAGTTTGATTGCACTGCTATTGTGGCTTCTTCAACCTGATTCAATACAAAATACGACTGTCACAGCCACATTCTGAACAAACATCGCATAGGGACAATGAACCAAATTCTCGCTTAAGAATCTCATCTTCTATCCTGAATCTTTTTGACTTTTTGACGCTCGTTCACTGTGTCAAGAATGACAGGTCGCAAAATTATTTTACAAATGAAATCACATCATAGGTAGTGACGCCAAAATCACATCAGGCCATTGTTTAGGAAATATCCCCAACGATCAGCATCTGATAAAGAATGCTAGCTTATTGAATAAAGACACCTAATTTCTGAGTTGTGAGAGTTAAGTAAGATGGAGGAAAACATTCAGTAACGAGTGATTGAGATCTCGGGCAACTTCTAGGCATAAGTGATTGACCTGCATTGTTTATGCTGCTTTGTAATTTAAGATGTAACAATAGCGCATCAAATTAGACTGAGCAGTAAATGCCCGTTAGGTTAGAACTTCGTCAATTATTCAAAAGATGGGCAGTTTTTGAAAACCTCAGCTTACCTGCAGCCGTTGGGAGATATTTTTGTACATCATCGTGTCCAATGCGTCTGGAGAAATCCCTTGGAGTTCAAAGTCGGAATACATTTTCTACAGAGGATCGAGGTAAAAGACTTTGTTAACTGATGGTAAACAAAACATTATCCTAGCATAAAAATGAAAGCCTACTCAAAAAATTTAACTTCCCCGTCAGAGCATCTGAAATTTAAGCAAATTGTCGAATGACTACCTTCATGATCGTGGAAAGGCAAGTGAATTGGTATGGGTGAAGGGAATGGTTCTTTCGTTCATTCAACCATTCATTGATCATGCGAGTCTGGGACATATACCATGCCTAAAAGGTAGGAGGAATAGTTTACAGACGACCGTTTTGTGGCATTTCGTCCGAAGCATAACATTTCAATGCAAGTTTCATCCTCATGCATTAGATTCTAAGATTTTCCCATTAGTGCCTTCAAAACCAGCGTCATCGAAGATATGTACTGTTTGCACCCATATGCCTAAGAGCATCACATTCGTAAGTCCATCAAGTTGGGCATTTATTTCGCCATCAATTGAGGGTAATCGCACCTCCATTGCAGAGAGGACGTAGACTTCATCTGAGAGTTTTTGGCGCAGTTGTTCCAAATTCACTCGCATGAATTCCACGTAGGCTTTTCCCACTTCGTCTGTTGGCTTCTACAAGGCGAGTAAAACACAAAAATAGTGCAATTTGATTTAACTTCGGCAAAAACAATGAGTAAGAAGTCATGTTTTCCTTCATACCGTAAGGGATAGAACAGAGGAAAGAAACGTGTTGGAGTCGTAGCGAGCAAGTTTGGCAAGGGTTGCCTCGAGGACCTGACCTAGTTTTTCGTTCAAAATGTACGCCATGCGTCGTTGGATCTTTTCCAGGTTCGCCTCTGTTTGATTTTGATACTCATGCTAGACAAAGAATTGGCAGAATTGACAGATGAGTACGGCCACCCAATTTGAACGAATTCGACCACCGAATCACTCCGATTTGTTTAAGTGTGATCTCCACAAATCCCGAAAAATTTCATATGCTTTTATTCTACCTATTCTCCCTATTGAAGTCACAAAACATTTCAAGAATCTGCATTTTATTTTGAAGTTAGCATTTGTAAAATGGACGAGAAGACCTACCATGTCTTCCCCTTGTGTCTCTTTGGTGCACAACTTCAGAATGTTTGCCTTGAGCGCAGCGACCGTGTTAATCATATTGCAGCACTCGTTGGGCAAAATGAAGTCAGCTCCTTTCGACGATCGCTTGAGCCATGCGTCGAAGCATTCCAGGTTCCTATCAAGAAAACACCCTTTGCCACTCACAAAAGCCGGTTTTCACTCATGCTTATACCATATATGCAGACGATACAAGTGCTTTAGATAAGCCATCAACCTGGTGAACAATTGGCCTAATGCCTATTATTGTCTTCTAATAAATAACGCTTTGTTGCTTATTTAATTCAGTCAACCAATTTATTTATTTACCTAATGTCTATCTAATGAACTTGCGCTACAATTCAAGACTGATATTCATTTCCGGTAAAGCTTTAATCCCCGGACTGGTTGATTCATAAATAAAAAAAGTCAAAAAAGTAATGATTACAATGAAAAGCAAAGCGCATTTGTGGTTGACGGGGCTAAAAAAGGTCCAAAATTATTTGCTCACCTGGTTGCAGCGGCATCAATCATGTCAGCAGCCATCATTTTGAGCCGATTGTCTAGATGTTCTGCAAACACTGTGTCAGTCCAGTGGAGCTCCCGAATGAAGGTTTGCAGTGCCTCCAATTTCCAAATGAGCTCTTCAGAGGAGACTGGAATCGCAGCACCCACACCTCCACTTGCACCGCCGCCTCCGCTTGCGGCGTTCACCGCAGCTGAGACGAGGCTGCCACTACCTACCGCGGCTGCGTTGGCTGCGTTGACGGCTGCGGAAGCGATTGAACTGCCCACGCTGCCTAGCGCCGAGGCCAGTCCGCCACCGGAATATTCAGTACCGTTCATCATGGTATGCATACCATTGCCACTGACCTCCATGAGGGGCACGCCGCGGATACACTGTATGATAGAGGCCTCCATGAGGTCCACATACCTGATCACCATTGGGGCGAACATCTCACGGATCTGTTGATGGAATTTCCCCTCCTTCAGACATTCTAAAGAGTGGGAATTGCCGTTAAAAGAATGCTAATTTTGGGCTTGAAAAGTAGCTCTATTGGCCGTTAGTAGTAGTAACCAAAGTTAACTTCATGCAGTTCATCCCTTAGTGGAAGGAACTTACTATGATGCTATAACCCGCTATCAAAAAGACTTTGCTCATTAAATGGTTCCTCGCAGGTTTTATGAATTTGAATGAGTCAGAGAAAGTCCCTTTGAAAGTGCATCCCCGTGAAGTAAAATTTGAAATCTGCGATAACACCTATACAAGGGTTGGTAACCGAGACCATCTCCTTCGAATTACGGGATAAAATACGATTCCGTAGGTCAGAGAGGTTCAAAATTCAACGATCAACTGCATAACGCGCAATGCTACCGACCTTGTGTCGGATGTTCTGTACTTTATTCATTTATGTTTTTAGATAAACAAGCAACCGTGGATTTGAATCTAACATAAGTAAAAATATCATGCAAGATACCTTAATACTGGCTGGACTCGACTTTCGATGCAGGCGATTTATCCAAGTATAAATTTTGCTACCTGTTTAATGTAAAATTGAAGATAGAATTCACCTTCTGTTACGAGGTAGTCGTTGAGTACTTGGAAGAGAGGAAAGGCGTCCCAGCAATCGGGAGGAATCTTCTCCATGACGATCACCATGTCAGCCGCGAAGAGAGACCAGAAAAGCTCAGCGTGCTCTGTAAGTAGATCGCTGAACCAGGCGAACGACTGCAGAATCCGAAAAAAATCCGACCGGCGCGATATTTAACCACTGCTACTTAAAGATGTGAGGCTCTCAAGCCATCCAGTGGAGGCATAAAAACAGCCTAGACAGTATATAGTCTAGAGGAAATGATTGCAGGCACTGTTTTTGGCCACAGAACTGATAGTTTTCAAGCCCACCCTTCGTGTGTAAACCTTAATTTCTTCAGCTTCTCAGATCTCAATTCTTTGAAGTCGTATCATTAAGGGCGAAATCTGTGCATTCAGCTAAAATGTACTTAAGAAGGTAACTTTTAAGAAAGAATATGCGCTCTTATCTTGTCGTACTTTAGGCTGTGATTAAGAGTCTTGCCGATCACATCACTCCATTTGGATGGGAAATAAGGCTAAAGGGTCACATCTTAATACTAAAAAATAGCATTAACAAGGAATTTGCGCTGTTCTATACTGACGACATTTATTACTACATGGATTTAATTAGTTGTTAATGTCTTTAACCAAGGAGGTTGAGTAGAGTAAAAGTAGATAGAAAATACAAACCTCGGCATGGTGTTCTTCGTTTTGTCGTAGAACCTCAATGCACAATTCGGCTAGGTGGATGAGGTCGGAGATCGATTTCATCGAATCTAAATCAGTCACCAAGCAAACTACTCAAGTAGTCAAGTGTCGCATCAACAAGACAAATTCGACTACAAAAATACGCCAGAATCAAGGCTTAACAACCATTAAAATCCCAACGTTATTCAACCTTTTGATTTAGCGATCACGTGGAATACGAGATTTCAGTACATTTAAGCCAACGCCGATGGTTACAACGATGAGACCTACGTTGCTCACGCTAATTACATCTACTCATTGTAAACTTAAGTTCATTCCTGAAAAATCCTAAAAGCCTGATGTGGCGATCTGAAAATTTTGTACGCAGTGTCATGGAAAGATTTTCAAGGCATAGCCAAAAGTGACACAGAAGTGCGGCAACTTACTGGGTGGCTCTCCTGCAGTATCTTGACCGCCTGAAAAGTGGAGGGATGATTTTTTGGAACCACACATTTATTCAAACCATTAGTTGAAAAGATTTATTAAAATGAAGTAGTTTTTTGCGAAAAAACACAATGACCTCCAAGTAAAAAAAGAAGTCTATTCAGTGTAAAAGCTGAATGCTGTGTGGAAGAGGAGTGTCACCTTAAATATTTAACATTTATATAGTAGGAGGAAGGTAGCGAGCTTACTTTCAATGGATGCATATTCAGACACTCGCGAGTAGTTTACAAGTGCAGCCTGTTGAAGACAATTTCGAATAAAGCCTCTGACTTCTTCAGTTGATGCAGGAACACCGTCATCTTTCATGAGAACCTAGTGTCAGGACGAAAGTAGCACCGACTTTAAGTCTATCATGAGAAATCTTTTCGACTCATGATAATGTTTGGGTTTCTTAATTGTGGCTCCTTCCAGCGAGATGGTATCACGCCATCTTGCAAATGGTTTTGTTTTAAAATCCAAAAAACCCAAAGGATTCTGCCTAAATAAAAGATCAAATTTAGGATAAAATGCTCACCTACTATTTTTATTGGTGAAAATGGAGGTAAAATCACTTTTCTGGATAAAGTACTAAATATGCTTGCTAACAAATCATCTCAGATCGTAAAAAAGATGCATGAGAAAATGATGAGAAGGGGAGTGGAAATGTCGAGTGTGTGGAGATTGCAATTTTCGGTGTAGGAATGCTTTCATCACATCTTTCAGCTCAGGGAAAGAAGAGTGAACCTTAATTCAATGAGATACATAGAACTTGTGCTGGAGCTGCAAATTAAACTTATGGAATTCAGAATCAACTGTAGCACAAAAAGGTTGCTGGATGCCTTCCAAGTAAAAGGAATGTTTAACAAAGAATATGGCTTGTTAAAAAAGGAACTACTGTAGTTGAAGTTCGAACATTGCGAGTATGAATTGGGTGGAGTTCAATCTAGCGTAAGGTGCTACATTTACTCATCATACACGTACAAAAACTATTTTCCCAACAAATACTACCCAAAGCATTCACAAAATAACAAGACCGTAATATGTAACAGTAGCATAAATGGAAAGTGGCATTACCATAGGATTGAACAAACTTCTACCTGAAAGCGCACTTTTATGCAGTTTTGATTTAAACTACGTGGCCAAATTTGTAGACCACAGCAAACTGGCTTTATTGTGAAGGCGCAATTTTGATCCCGCCATTAGCCCAAGATGATTGAAGGATTACCAAAAATGAGCAGTTTTGGAAGGAACAAACTGGAGTTACACATAATCCACTTTGAGCTCAACTAATCTCCCTATTTAGTTAATCCCGCCTCATCATCCTGCTTGAAGCATACTTCGGAAATGCACGGAGTAAATTCTCTGCGGCCCTCCAAGTATTTTGATTTTAAGGAGTACACTGCTTTTACAAACCATGAGCATCACATCTAAACAGGTGATCATGATTTACCACATTTTCCATTAAAATTTGAATTTTTGAGTTCCACAAGTCTAACGCATTATCTAAGAGGAGAACATTTCTAAAACAAAGGTCCCAGACTCAGCTGATGGAGCAGTTAGATAAGCATTCAAAATGCTGCAGCGCTCTGTCCAACTGTCCATTTCGACCAACTACCTGTCACTCCCTTGGCAATCGATGATGCAGCCTCTTTACTGCTTAACCTTCGGGATTCCGTCTGTCACAAATGATGAGGAAGGCGAATTAAAACAAAACAAATGGTATCATTAGTAGGCAATTTAAATAAATAGAAATAAGCTCCGTTTTACAATAAAAGATCTGATAATCAGATTGTATCCCTGCTTATTTTTGCTAACCACGATCATGCAATTTTCTCACTTGCACTACAAAAGACTTTCTTCACTCAAAGGTAATAGTACAAGCTTCGTAGAAAATGGTACCATGCGAAGAGTACAAATGATTTCTAATGTCTGGGTTTCGAAGAACGCATGAAACCACTTTTCCACCTCAAATATTAATGAATGGGCTTTCAAAATAGAGAAGATACAAAGAAGCTTACATTTGACTTCGAACGGACCCGTCATGTGAAGAGCGATAAAGAATGATCCAAAGGGCGACACTTGTGCAATCACAAACTAGTGGATATTAACTTAGGGCAAACAGTTGATTGTCTTAAAGAAATGGTTACTTGTTGCCTTTGAATTGTCCTACCAACAGACTTACTCTGATGAACACTCAGTACCCGTTTACTTCTGGCCAGAAAAGGCGTATCAGAGAGGGGTGCACAAAATGACAAGTCTTGCCCTTCCTCAGGTCCTGAGGCTATGGATAACAGGAGGATGATTTATGTTGAGATTAACTAAATAACTTTGCACACATTAAGGGAAATCCACGAGGTTGCTCCAATAGATTTAGCTGATTACCTTACTTCAGGTTGGCTAGTGCGTGGCTATGATGATAACAGTCAAGAAATGCACAAATATAGAAATGAAGTTAGTTTCAATTCAATCTTACTCTCTCAAGAAGACCTAAGGTCTGTTTGAGTGCGCCTTCCGGACGTCCGAAGGGGAAGTAGTAACGGAATTCGGTGATTTGCTTCTCTAATAGAGCGGAGAGACGTACGCGAATGTTGGAAAACATCTCCCATTCCTCGATAAGTACTGTTCGCACCGAGCTGTCTTGTCTGTCAGGAGGACAAGGATAAATAGCCTATTTGTATCCGCTCCTTCCCCTACACCCACTCATTAAGCCTGTTCTATCTTGGATTTTAATATGGACTCACACCATTCCCCGTAACTCTACTCCAGTGCGCTTCAGCCAAAAGTTCACCTATTCATCTGTTGCAAAAAATCTCAAATCGCTTTGGTAAAACCCACAAAGAGCTAATCGTAAATTTTGCCAAGCTTATGCATTTGAGGGAACCTATAAGACCAAAGGCTTACATTAGTATGAAAATTGGGTGTAAACACACATTAGGCGGTGCCTTGTTAAATCGAAATGGTTGACATTGGTGGAGAAAAGATAAATCACAATGTGGAGAAAAAGGTGAGAATGGGTGCTGGTTGAACTTGAAACCCCTTGAAAAGTAATCATCATCAGCAGCAAACGTAATACTGTCATGCTTCCATAACAGTCAAAAGGATCTACGACATTCGGTGAAACTTATCCATTCAACCATCTTTGATCACGTTTGAGGAAGCGGATGAAAGCGGAAAAATCTTAAAGGCAGTGCGAGTTAGCAAGGCAATCCGGATTACAACAACAATGAAAATAGTTGGGGCGCTACACGATCACAGCGGTAAAAGGAGTTTGATTGCCAGTTAAGCGCTTTAATAGAAGGTGGTAAAATTGAAAGAGTTGAGGCGGATGTTAGCGGATGGCAAGAAAATAATTCTTAAGAAGACGAATTAGAATTTTCCAACGCTAATTACAATTGCGTTTTGTAGTGAGTTGTATCCGAGGTTAAAAAGCTTTAATATTTATACTGCTTTATTTCTGAATAGGTACTGTAAATATAGGTGCTGAAAATGGAGGAATTAGTAAACAACTTGCAATTTCTACTGGTGGGAATGAACGTTAGCTAAAGTGTATTTCGACTACAAGTTCCCGAGACTAATTCTCACAAGCAACTTCGATTCTGTCCACTTCTGAATGGTAACCACAAAGCTAAAGGTTAATTTAAATCTCCCATTCAAATGAGGTAAACTTTAGTGTCCAATCTAATTTAGAGCTTAACTTACACTGATAAAAGTGGACGGAGTGAAAATGGAAATATCCGACTAATAGAAGCGTATTTCAAGGAAAGACAAGCGATTGCACTATGAGAAACACGATAAGACCCCAGAGGCAAAAAGGGTTTCATGTTTGAGGAAAGTATTTTTACGACCTTTGACTGTGTTTTTCGATGGTTTGGGTTTGTGACTACTTCAGGAACCGAAAGTGTGGAGATAAAGGATGGCCATGGTCGCAGGTAACGGGGGAATAACAAAAAAGTAAACCGCATTTATTCGAATTAATTGTACATGCTGCCTTCTGTCACGCTAATTTAAAGTTCATAGCCTAAAGCAGCAAGAGAACCAAGGGAGAAGTAGCTTGGAAATTTAGGAGACGAAATAAATTCCAACGAGTAAATGCAGGTCTCGATTTAAGCCGTAGGCACTTGATGAAGGGTTTTTCACTACTTTGTTTGGCTAAAATGGTAACACTTTCTAATGCGAAGAGCAGTAGGGGGGAGAACCTAGAGGGATAAAAGGGGAGTAAACGTACGCATTGCCAAGGATGTGTCTAGAGCAAAAAGCATAGGAGTAGTGAACCAACGCGGGATCGACCATGACGCCGCGCTCGGCCCGGTCAAGGAGATCTGCCAGGTAGCAGAGGTGTCGGTGACACCCACGCACCCCATAGCGGGCGCAGTACTCGTCCAGTACGAACATCTGCGATGGTGAGAACCATCCGAGGGAAACGAATTGATCCTGCATACGGAACTCTAGGCATCTGGACTGCAGTAAGGGAAAGAGCTCCGCATGCGACCTGTGCCACGGCTCCATGCTCACAAACTTCTCCATCCCGTGTTTCCGTGCTCGGTCTACCACTAGTGAGGAGGCATTTGAACCACATTTCCAAGTCGAGTCACGCAATTTACGCAATGATATTTCAAGGTCCTTTAAACAGATTTCATGTTAATACGGATATCTTAGGCTTATAAAAGAAAATACTAAATATTATGGCACTCTCGCTATTTTCTTCCTTAATTTTAGTCCTCTGCATTTAGTTAATAATAGAAAATATCAAGTATCAATTCACTGGAGATAGCAAATTTGCAAATTTACACTGCTCTGAATGCCTTTAGGTTAACATACAAAAATGTAATCAGAAAACTTTCATTCTTTCTTCCAACTTAGTGCATCATTCAACCCTCTTGGTCTGGTAAAAATGCCTGGAAACTTTAAAATTGCACATATTGCGAATGCTTGTTCTTTTTTGATAATTGGCTAGAATCAGAGGTTCCGCCTGCTAAATGTTTTTTACGGGATTGGTCGTTGATGGTTGGAAAAGAACTAAGTAGGGTGGAATTATCAATGGCAGGTGCTGCGTCAGTTGACTGCGGAACGTGCCATTCTGCTGGGTAGCTAAACATCGCGCCATTGACTCGTATTGTGCTCGTAGTTTCAATTGCACCTCTTTGACAAGAGGCTTCGCTTTGTTGTCTATTGTTTAAATTAGTTGTATGTAGACTTCCCCACGATAGGTGCGCAGGTAATGAGCAGTGGGACAGGCTAGACACCTGCGGTAGCTTCCCACGGCACGTGCGACATTGGAAAACTCGACAGAGGAGGTTTTCTTTAAAATCGGTAAACATGGCACAAAGAACTAGTGATTTGACCGCTGTTTCTTCGGCCCGAAATTAATATTTCACCAGTTTAGAGTCCTTACGAAGTTGCAATGAAAAAGGGGTGCAGCAGCTCCAATGGCGAGTGTCGCAAATCATTGATGGGAGGATGCCAAGCGATTAATCATATGCAGAGGAATCAAATGTTGTTGACTGCACCACCAGACGATGCATTCAGAGCGACAGATTTGGAGCAGCCGTCAGTACGCTTTAAGATGACATTTCAGTGACCTGTAAAATCTTCGCATCTGGTTATATCTGACTTCATCGGACATAACTTCCGAGTGACGAAAGGATAGATAAATGGAGAGGCTACAGGCAAAAACTGTCAAAAGATTCAAATGAGGCCACTTCCAGGGAACGAAGAAAATTGCAAATTATTCAAAAATATCCCACCAACTCAATTCACTAGGTGGGTCGGTGGAAAGCGGAACCTACCGAAAGTCGGTTAATTAATTCAAAACTACCGAAACTTTCTTTCAGCCTCTAGTACTCCAAACAAATTCACGACCAACATCAATCTCTTTCCCCTGTGGGATAAGGTAGTAAAACATGAATAATTTACGCTATCAAAGGACTCAAGGTAGTAAACAACCCAAAGTGATCAACTAAATTAATGATTGGGAACTGTGCAGGAAATATAAAGTTTGAATCGTCTTTGTTGATGCGATCGTGTGCAGATCTTTATAAACTCCCTAAGCAAATAGGTTGCATGTGTTCGAAAATTGGCGGAAAAGCTAGAACAAGGCCAAGTCTAGTTGGAAATCCTCTAAGACTTACTAGTGTGTTCATTGAAATTGACTAAATCCTTAAGCCTTCAATCATGTAGATGCAACAAAGTGGAAAGAAAAACAGGGAAATCAAGGGGGATTGAGTACGACGAAAAATTATCAAAGGGAATCAAAATCAACACACCCTATATGATACGTTTAATGTTTGCTTCATATGGTCCGTTTATGCGATTTTGATACCAGAAGTGAGTCTGGAAAATTTGCAACCACAAAAACCAAAGAAGTATGGTGCCAATGAAAATGAGAACATCTACTTAAAGGAAGCATTAAACTGACTGAACTCTGTATCATAGGGAGCAAATCATGGATGTACATTTTATAAAACATTCTCCGACTAACATGACTACCAAAGCCCCATAAAAGCAGCACGTGTTTTGTGATTTTAAGCAAATAACAATGGTAACCCGTTAAAATACATTGGTGTAACTCTTACTTGTCAGGATTGGGAATGCCATTGGCGCTACCTCACCAGCTTGCAGTTTTAACCAACTGTCACCCGCCCTCCTTGAATTCAACATTCAAGGTGACATCGGCACGGTAACAGACTTTAAAGTGTGCTTCGATGTCAGCTACTTGAACATTGAACGATTAATTTGCAAATTAATTAACTTACATTGGCGTCTGATGTTTGAAGAATTGGGTCAAGGCAGCTTCTTTCTGATGAATTATGATTGCTTGAAACTCTCCGTGAGGAAAATTGTTGAAAAGAAGATGCGAACAGGGAGTGAGCTGGGACATACGTTAAGAGCAATTGCACCGCGTTTCAAGAGGACTAAACTATAAGTGGTTTTCGAGACCACAAAAAGGATTAATCATAGCAAATGAGGGGTTATTTAAAGCTCCGTTCTAGTCTCATCACTCCAGATACTATCAGAAAATATGGGAACGAACACTAGGTAGATTAGGTCTACACCACTCCCACAAGACATGGTCGGCCATTAAGAATGAAAAGGGAAAAGTTGCACGATTGAAGGCACACACCACCCTTGGCACCCTTGGTAGAGGCCGCAGCGGCAGTAGCTGTGGCGGATGCGGCACCGGCGTCCGTGGCAGGAGTGGCGGAATGAATAGGTGGTGGGACAGGTTTGTGTGTTTGCCCAGTGGCCCGGTAAATAGCCTGTACCCAAAGCTGCCGCTCGTTCTCATCATCCGTCGTGAAGTACATTATGTCGCCCTCCTTCACCAAATTGAAGAAGTACGCCCCTCCGCCCAACTGCACCAGGTCTGGATGTAGATAAGCAGAGAAACCATGAGACTATTTAAAATACCTTCATGATTTTGCAGTGCAAAGCATTTTACCAACACAACTGAATAGATCCTCTAGGCATTTGTGAGCTCAAAATTGGCTTTGAGAGATAAAACGGCTCTTTTTGTCTTCAAGCCTGTAATTACTTGCAATATCTGTCCTGTTTCTTTTGGAAGTGGGTGATCGCAATTACTAGTGAACAAGATTTTTGCTATTATGAGAATTAAAATGAATTTACCACTTATATTCTCTTTTGGGAGATGCACATGCATAAGTATGAAAACGAATGTTTCGTTTGAACAAAAAAATAAGTGGAAACCATAGTATAAAAGAGAAGATACTTCTATGAAATGCGTGTACTAAGTGCCATTGAGATGAAACAGCACTTCGATAATAACAAGTGATTTTTGAGGGTCAAATCGCTTAATGTGAATGCACGAAACCTATCTGTCGACTTTTACCTAAAAGCAAGCTCCTTTCTTCTGTTGTAACCATCATGTGTTGCGAATTGGCGAAAAAGCTTAAACGTTGTGATGTTTCAGTGTCAGTGCTTTGTTTGGACCTGTTGAAGGTCGCGGACGTAGTTCACTAATTTAAATTCGAATTTATTTGGTTGGCTCCTTGGTGAATTGCGTTTTCTCCCAAGGAAAATAAAACACGCTTGCCGTTAAAAATAATGAAAAAAAAATTGTAATTCGCTTTATGCCTCATCTTCATGCGGGCATGGGGGTTAACACAAGGACCGGTAGCAAGATCGCCGTAACTGCCATCGACTATCAATGAGTCTCAGTCTCAAACAAGATTATATTATTTTCTTAGTTAAACTAATTCCATGTAAGCGGATTCTCACGGATACACGAGATGCCGTATACTGATATGCTCACGACTTTGGCAACGATCACACCGTTAGTATCCTATCTTTACATTTTGCGATTGGCACCTAAACAATCAAAGATAATTCGATGAAGCCCTTTACAAACCCGAACATGGTTCGAGTAAGAGAGTAATCTCATGTCCCTGCCTTAAAGGGTAGATATGGTGTGAAGACTACCGTTTTTCGATGCGTCCAGAACAGACGATCATATTCACTTGAAAAGACACATTTAATAAAAAAAGATTTACAGGATGTTTATCTTAAACTTTAAGTAATTTTTAAACTGAGGATAAGGATTTACCTGCTTGGGGCTCACAGTAATCCACAGTATATCCATCAAGCGGCATGATTTCCAGTGGTTCGGACTTGCGTTCCTTATAAGAGGCCATAATAAATGTGTACTGCGAAACCTAGAAAAGTGTGAGCGTTGTGACTTAAACGTGATGAACAGCACCAAGGTTCGTTGTAAATGATTTTTTGTGCGAAACAACCACTCAATTGAATCGGATACAAAAATTGGCCAATTCGTGTAAGACATTTGGATCGTTTGCTACCAATTCTTTCGCACCAAATCAGTGAACAGAAATGACCCGACATAAAATGAAGAGAACTTTATTCAGGTGGCCTACTATGGAGTCTTGACGTTTAGAATAACCTAAGTTAAGACAACCTTAGCTATTGAAAATAGTAAAATGGATTATTGTTACCACAGTCAATGTAAATTAACTTCAAAGTTTGGCGATTTCATTCTATCCAGTGCTTGAGTCATATTAACATGAGCTTGATGCTGTCCATTTCCTGCTCCCCACTCCAGCTCTCTTGACGTAACCACTTTTGAAACTCATCTGAGTGCCATTTTTAGCGAGAAAAATAACGAAATTGATAACAAAGACATTGCTTTTACAGCGGGTAAGCATTTACAAGCAATTTACTTCCAAATGTCCTCATCAATTTCTTCCGAACTCTTGCGCCTCATTGCTTGATTTCTATCGCTGCTGCGAAAGGATCAAGTGAGGAAGAAGAAGAAGAAGAAGAAGCAAGCAAGCAAGCAGGCAAGGAGGAAGGAGTTAGTGAGTGAGTGAGCGGAAATCTCGCAAAAGGGTTGTCACTTTCACACGCGCTATTCACCTCTGCATTGAGGTGATGAGTCAATTTGGACTTGCTGCCTTATCAACGTTGTTCAAGTGATTTGAACCGGTTTCACGCTATTTTTCACAGAAAAGCTGTCTGCGACATCATAAAATCCGTGAATAGCTCACCATTAAATGCGTTAAAATTAAATTCAAAATGCGTAAACATAACAATAAAGTGATGTAAATACTTCACTTCCAAGGCAAGTAGCATTCTTAGAATGGAGAATATTTAAGCAGACGAGAGATATTCTATTCAAGCCCATGGTTGCAGGGCGCAGCTTCAAGCCCTTTTGATCAGCATATTGATAATCTTAAGCTTACATCCCGATTCTCATAACTCTGTCGTAAGTTTGTTGTTGGAATTTGCATAAATAATTAGTGGACTTTTTTTAGGAAGAAGTTGATCAAATCAAGAAGGACTTTCTCTGCCAGAGATTGGGAAAAGTTTTCACAATGCAGTGAAAAGTACTTACCTGAATAAGGCAAATGTAGCGCTTTCGCCACTTCTTAAAAGCGTTGCGTCCAATAGCGTAGCAGTAGCCACAATACTTTAGGTTGTTGGGCTTATCCATTCGAATGGTGAGTTGGATTCTCAGGTCATCGGGGCAGTTTCGAGCTGTCTGCAACTTATACCACTCTGGAGCTCGGCTCCCCGTACATGTGGGATTGAGGACAACCTTGCGTAAAACGGAGAAGGAATGTGCGATCAAATGCTATGCTCACATTGTATCTGAGCTTTTGATGGAGAGCTACTTGCTCTCCTTCAACACAACCCAATCCTTTCCTTGATTATTTTATTAAACTGGTTCCATTAAATAGTCCTAGGAATCACGGCAAACATGCTTATTTTTTGGCATTTGCCAATGAACTGAACAGCTCACCATGTGTATCCCACACATTTCCTTGTCGAACAATGAAAGTTTCTGTTCACATTGCGTTAGTTACTGGCTTTATCAAGTTTTCAGAGCAATAAAAAAGTAGCCAATTTGGTAGACTTCTTTCTGCATCATTTGTGCTCCACGTTTGCTCACATTGAGATATTCTTGTCTGC
The DNA here is from genome assembly GCA_036345935.2 of Taenia hydatigena. Classification (NCBI taxonomy): domain Eukaryota; kingdom Metazoa; phylum Platyhelminthes; class Cestoda; order Cyclophyllidea; family Taeniidae; genus Taenia; species Taenia hydatigena. The sequence goes on from JADWOT020000008.1 coordinate 11,924,665, forward strand.
AAATTTCAGTACTGCAAATTCGATATCTCTACTAGAGAAAGCGTTGTTTTGACAGTCTGACCAGATTGTTGTTGCTGTCATTAGTAGGGATTATTTTGTGGTCTGGAGAGGCAAACTGAGAGCTTGTTTTATTCCAAAAATGTCATAAAAGATTCATTTAATAACTTGGAGTATACTTAGGTATGTTGTAGCTTAAGTAACATAAAAAGACTAACCTCTTCGTGCATCGCTTTAAAGGCTAAAGGTTTTGAGTTCATGGTAAATTAAATTATATCATTTTAGAACCCGCTTTTATGAAAATTCCTCATTAAAATAACTATAAAAAGAGAAATTGAACTAATTCATGCACAAATTTTTAGCTGTTTACGGGATGTCAAGGTACTATTTTGAGCAAGTTTGAGAGGTTTTGTCCACAGTAACTTGCTTTATCCATCATTTTTAATTGACAAGTTCATAATGTGTGGAAAATGCTTGTCTTATAAATTACTGCATAAGATCGCTACATAAATACTGTCACAAAGGGCAGTTCGTTCAGTCACAAAGCTTGACAATCTTTTGCATCGAACCAAAATGACGCATCACAAAGATACACTCTCTCTCATTCACGAGGAAAACATTTAAACGTTTCGCGAAACCGGATTTGATCGCTTCACTTACCGAAGTAAAGCTACTCCATGTTCAGCTACAATTTCACATGTAAACACGGCAAACGAATGCCAATTTAAGTTGGTATCTAACGAAACCCCGATGAGACGAATTAGAGCATGATAATAATATATTGTTTGGCTCATAATGACCCGCTGCGTTCAAAGTTTGAAGAATTTCACCCTTATTCGCTTCATTTAAAACAACGATGGAATAAGCACCGTAAAGTTGCAACTTAACTACTCTGTTTAAGAATGTTGAAGTTTCTATGAAGCACTACTACTTTACTGTCTATATGCTGTTATCGGGAATGACATGGGTCCTAAATAAACCAAGTGAACGTATCACAAGTATATAACAAAAGAGTAAAACACTTTGAAGAACGAGAGTTTTAAATAAACTTGTGTAACTAGCACCTAAATATTTACGCAAATTGGGATCTCCATGCTTTATTTATAAAAGTCGGTGGTCATAGCAGGTTTAAACGCACTCTATCCAGCATCCTCTTCTTAACCACCAATGTTGCTCACCCAACTAAAGTGGACTTCAGTGTACAAAGTCTTCTTCGGCGTCTACCGGCCTGAACACTCAAGCATTAACGCTCTTTTTCACCACTCGAAGTATCAAATCTAGATCTATTTTGTACTCATGCTTCAGGAATGGCAGAGCACTGCATTAGTTGGTGGAGCGGTTTCATGCTTCTCCGAGCGCGAAACTTGATTCGCCTTATGCCCAGTCCGCGTCTCATTCTACCTGTCACGGCAGTCATAACCAACAGCCTACTCTGCTCCTGGTTCTGCTGTCACAAAAAACACAGGTTTTTTAAATAAAAAAGCAGAGATATAATACATAAGCACTAAATTATGGCTTCTCAAATAGTTGCACGAAAGGGGAAAAGTGATAATATAAAAATAAGAACTCATTTGTTTACATTACTCCGGTTTTTTAAGAAACAACTATAAGTGTATGTGTCTAATTGGTAGGATGGAAATTACATCCCTAGAGAGCCTATTTTTCACTGCTTTCGGTAAAAAAGATTACGTGGGTCTGCACATTTAGCCGCAAGAAAGCACAGGAATTTTATTAGCTTTACATGCTCCAGTACTCTTCCAGTTAAAACCGTAACACTGCTTTAGCGCCTTAAGAAAGGTAGAAATTCATGCGTTTTCGTCGTCCGATTCCAGTGGGGGAAATGTGGTAGGTTCAGAGATTTTGGAGAGAATGTGCTTCTCGTAATTAACCAAATGGTTGCTCTTTTGAATGCATTGTAATGCTGTGACTCCCATACTTTTGCTGCCCCAAAAATTAATTTTTTTTGGCACTCTACAAATGTTTTGATGAGCGCTATAATTTTTGTGAAATATACTTCTCTCACTAGTCATTGATAATTAAATCTCACGAATAAGATTCAAACCCGCAACAAGATCCGAAACTGACCCCTTATTCATGAGAAAGGAGAGAGGATCCATACTTACCCGACCCAATTCTTTTCCCGATTCCAAGCTGAGTAGTCCAGAGGCTTCTGCGTAGAGCTTTACCTTCACTTGTGGCAGCGGATGTGATGTGGTGAAGTCTCCTTGAGTTCCCCAACTATTTGAGTGTATTAGAATTTTAAAAATTTGCTAGAAATAAATCAAGGTACATTGGTTTCTTTTAACCAGCTTATCTCTTTTACACAAAAGTGTTTAATAGAATCAATTGGGACGATTGACTTAGTGTTATTTCACGAATTAATGCACACAATGACCGTGCATTCCCCTACCTTTACAACCAATAAATCTAGAGCCTATTCACTGGGGTTAATTCACTTGCATACCTTCATTCAACTCTGTGACAATGGCTTCTGTTTGATGACGAAAAGAAATGCACCAAATTCTCTGACAATCCTCAACGGAAAAAAATCTAATGTGAGACAGCGAGAAGGAAAGTTGTTTGGGCGCTTCTTCGCTGTCATCCCGCCATTGGTCTGGCGTCCATGAGGGAGGAAAAAATGTACGCATAAGGGATTGCCATTTAACACTATCGATAAGATTCCGTTGGACTGCTTAGCCTCTTTTCATCTAATTAAAAGGTGCAGAAGTCGGGGATGTGCGAATACAGAATTGCTGTTTTTTCCTAAAAAAGTTTTGCTGCTAACTGGCAGAAGCGAAGAAGGTCGCTGCCATCATCTCTGTGATACATCATTACCTGACAAATGACTCTATCGCGTGTAGTGCAGATGCATAAGTCCCAATGCTGCTTTAATTGCCTTCGCCCCATATCGGTAGGCCAAAAAAAATATTGTGGGCAAAAATCCACATTTTACTCAAAGAAAGTCATTTAATGGACGATTTTTTTCGTCCCCGTATTCGAAATCAATTTAGGCATCACAGAAGGCGAGATCTTCAGTCTTTCGCCAATGAGGTTGACCAAAAAAGAAAAAACTTTTGAAAGCACAATGAAATCACATAATCTTGTCATGACGCCGAATTGGAGATGCTGTTGATGATTCTGCGAGGGCAATGGACGCTTCAGCTTTAAGTATAACGAATGTAAACGATCTGGACTTGATTTTTAACTCGGACAAAGTGAATTCATTTTTAAGGTAGCTGGTAAATTTCTCAATTGATGGATGAAAAACTATGGCCAGTTAGTATTACTTACTCGATTTCAAAATCAGCAGAACTTCTACGCAACTGAACGGTTAAAACTACGTATCTAACCAAAGATGTAAAGCTTACTTCCTAAAGTGCTCGAAATTATTTGTAATATTGTTATTTTCAAATTTTCTACCAATTTCTTGCAAAGATGATAATGCATGAGTTTTCGTTATCCCCTATTCCGTGAGATTCATTTTTGAAATGTTCCTTCACAGACTTGAAGTGATCGTACCATGAAAAGAGATTGCAGTGGTAAACGTCCGAAGCACGCTTCTCTAAGAGTTTAAAGAAACTCCAGCAGAGAGAGATCAACTTCAAGAAATTTTGCGATCATTTGGCACAGATATACAACTCTACTAAATAACTCATACGTTAAAGCAAGGATTGGTCCTTTTAGTAAAGTTTTTGCAGACGTTTCATATTCTTTGTTACGCAATACTAGTGAATTGATGGCTTCAAATAGCAGTTTGGGATGATAGGCAAATTACTATTTTTCGGCGAAATCGTTCATTGCTTCCACTCTGATTCGTAGCAATGCATGGGACCTTTCCTAATTCGAAAGGAAGTAGGTTGGAGTGCAATAGAAGTGAAAGACGATAAATCATTAATGGGACCATTCGTAACCATATTTCACTTAAAGGTTCATCACGAGGAAGAATCCTTCCACCCATTCGAGTTTTGTTTCTAAAAAAATAATGGCGGCCTATGTTGTCAAGGAGAAGTGATGTGAAATACTCACTGAGCTTTGCCAGCTTCGGCCAGATCCGTCTGTAAACGATCACCTCCCTCAACCTCCATTGTGCAATAGACCATCTTTGTTGGTGGTAGGTGCTTAAGGTTCTTTACTTGCACCACGATAACCTAAAGTGAAGAAAAGCGCTCCATCCACATGGTGCACTCGAAAGTATTACAGCAGCAAATTACTTTTCTAAAGGTCTTTGAGCCTGTTTGAGATAAAAGATGGAAATGTGTGTGTGGTTCTAGGAAAGCCATCAATAATTTTTACAATTTCTTGGGCCATTTTGTATGTTTATTCCGTTTTTATAAAACTAGACTTTCAGAATTTGGCTTGGGTAATTGTTTATACTTATACCGACCAATGCGGCTATTAAAACCAACTGGAATTAGGCAGTAAGTTGAATTGCTTTGCCTAAATGCAAACTTGAAGGGCGTGGTGCACCCAAAATACTCTGCAAAGAATCTGGGCGCTGGAGCTTGGTCAAAACTGGGCCATCCACACAATGACCACCCCATTTTACTATTGCACACTCGAACTCTCTTTCCATTAGTTCAATGTTTCAGTTTGGCAGGTTTGGATGAGAACTTGGTACCACTCCATCGTGTAGGAATCATCAAGCATACAAACGGATGCATTTAAAAGCCAAACACCCAATGGAGAATCGCTGCAGCCATACTTATAACAACCTGGCAAAACAAATTCCAACTATTCAAAGTAAAAGCTTTCTAGGTAAGGTAGGACTCAAAACCATCCAGTGACTTAACTGAAAATGATACTACAAATAAAAGAAATTGGGACCCAACAAGCTAATGGTGTACTTGGTTGGAGCGTCATTCAATCTTTGATGAGGTAGCTGTTGGAGCAACCTAACGGATACCCAGGCTCCTAATTAAAACGAATAGGAAAGAGGACATCAAATGTCTGGAAGGTTTTAGCAAGTCAGATATGCGTGTGATTTTCTGTTCGCACTGATGGGGTCGTGCCTCAAAAAGTAGAAGTGGTCTTACTCAGATTAGCTGAATGAATCAAATTAGGCTGTACTTATGTGTCGTAATGAGTCTGACACCACAACTATTTCAAACATGCAATTTTTCAGTCCAAGATGACTGGTTACAGTAAATCATGTTGTAAACAGGTTGACTGATGCTCTATGGCTAGGAGTAGTTGCAATTTTTCATTTTCCAAACAGCAATTGTGCTGGTCACTTCGGTAGCACGAGTGTCAATGTCATATTAGATCAAGGCAATATCTTGACTGCGGAGGTTGCTTTTGTCTGACACCCTAATAGCTGCGATGCTACACTAGGATTTTGAGAAGCAATTTTTAAGGAAAATGCCTTATCGATGGATAATCTCTTTTCAAGCTCAAAAACATTCCATGGAACAATCTAACTGTAGGGCAGAGGACAATTCTCTTCAAGGTCTATGCTTCTGGTAATAGAATGGGATAATAAGAATATTCATATTAACCATTAGAAGTAGAAAAAAATACAAAGTAAAGGCTCAGTTCAAAGTGGGAGTACGCCAGTTTTTATATATGAAACAGCCTGAATCCTTTGCACAAGGAAATGATCCGTTTCAAGAAAGTTAATTGCGTGTAGAAGCGCACGCATCCAGTGGACATCGAAGATGACATAAAACCCTTTAAGCGTGCAAGTTTATGAAACTCTTCCATGAAGCTGCCCTTATATTGCCACTCCAGGCGTGCGCATAGAGACCGCTTTTAACATTTTGTGCACTTTGGTTAATGGCTTAATAAGATGCTGAAGAGTTTCCTTGTGCTATTCAAGACGAGTGTTTTCTGAATGCGAACAGATATTCGCAAATTTGGTGCAGCTTAATGCGCCTAGTTTCTTCAAGTGGAAAAATTTTCCCATGCAATACAAAATGCAAATTTTCTACAAACATAGAACGACATTGTAATAACTGTAGCTTATCTAGAAGAGGTGGGAGGCTATTACTTTAACATAGCTTAGTTAATGAGTTGGTGGACAACCAGTCGAGGATTTCATTAATAGTAGAATAAACCGAGCAACTTTTTTTACGGACGATGTTCATACCATCCACGATTTGCTCCGTGCCACATGTAATGGAGTCTTCCAGGTGGGAAAGGACTAAATAAGCACAACTGTTTCACACAATTTTCAAGCAGTTTTCGGAGTGACGCTCCAGAGGTTAAAAATTCCAGAGCATTAAACATACGCGATTTTAAACGATTTATAAGATATCTGATTTTAGGGCATTTAGTAACAATAATGGTCTGAAGACAGCGAAAATGCGATCTAAAGGACGTCTTCAAATAGTTGGAACCAAGTGAATGGACTCGTCAAGTGATTATGGTAGTTATTTCCCTGTCAATACGCGTCAGGGGTGGGATTTTAAATGGTATTTATAGCCTAGAGCATGTGCGAGAAGGTCACTATCACAGCGTAAGAAAAGGATCCATGAGGTTGTCTGCTAGCTCAATTCCTCATGTGTGGATGGTGGAGCAAAGTTGGTGTTTCAGCGCTGGATTTAAGAAACATCAAGCGGTAAGCGGCACTTTAAAAAGGTAAAACTTTCTCTTAGGACTTCTTGGTATGATTTTCAGCAATTTTGCTATAATTTCGCAATGCCTTAAGTAGATAAACGAGCAAAGACAAATCTGATACTAGCGATGAACGATGGAATTCTGAATTCCATGCGGCAGCCTAAAGATGATCCAATAGGAATCAGGTCGCTGGATTAAGTTACGGTCCCTGCAATAAAAAGCTCATAATATTTTGAATTGCTATTGCTGCATGATAAAATGTAGTTGAAAAAGACTTACACTTAACTCTCTTGCCCTAAAAATGCCAAACAAACGAGCATGCCACAAATACTGCCGAAACAAGGATAACTTTCTTCGGAAAAGAATAGCCTCTAGCACCTAAATTGAGCCGTAATTTGAAATAATCAGGAGAGAAGGCACTCGGCTACTATCAGCGCGTTGTTTACCTTCAGATTGTGAGGTGATGTTTGCGAGTTATAGAGATGAGCCTCAACACGCAATTAATTATGACGCTTTCTCTATAAATCCTATTTACTACATATGTATGTCACCATCACGCGTCGGTGAAGTGAGAGATAGATCCCAACGTCGGTCAATAAGGGGATTGGATACATTGTCAATGCACAGGCCTTAATTATCACAGTTTCCTTAAAGCAAAAATGCCCTCTTCCGAAGAAATTGGCACGTTTATGAGCTTTGAAAAGAGCTAGTAGTTAATGGTCTTACGATGCACGAGGCGATTTTGATTTCTTCATAAAACTACGAAGCAGTAGTCATTCCATCTTGGGAAGAAAATTATCAAATTAATGAAAATGGTGGTGGATCTTATGTGTCACCTACTGAAGCATTAAATTATAATTCAACCTTTTGCAATGGCAGTTTTCTCTATGCTTGAAAATTGCCTCCTTCAGTTTCTTCAGAAAAAGATTATTAGTTTCATACTTCCATCGGTGGCAGCTAAGTAATTCATGACAGAATGAGTGAAAGCACTTTTATTTGGCAAACTTTTTGAAACAAGGTCACCAAATCCCGATGCCGAATTCAATTTTTGCAAATTGCCATAAACCCATGAGACCAAGAAGAGTGCCAGAAATAGGCGTACAGTAGTAGAATTTTTAAGTTTGTGTCTTACCATGGCTAAAAGCCTCCGATGCTTATCTGAGATTTATTGACACCACCAAAAAACTAGGCGGCTTCAGTGGACTAAGGAAGGAAAGAAAAAGTTAGAATTCCAAGCAAATTAAATCGATTGTCCCATCCCATTCCTTATGGTATCATCCATTCAAAGTAATATGCATGCGCCCATGAGTTCGTTGACGTGCCACATAATTGTTGATATCTTCGAAATGAACTGGAATTTAAAAAAGGGACAAGCCTTCAATTATGTCGCAACCTTGCTTTGAAGGCACCCAAAATTTACCGTTCAAAATATTGTGTTTGTTATTAAAAAGATGATTCGAGATCAAAACATTAATTAGAGGAACTGGCTGACCAAATAAGTTGAATTCTGCTAGCCAACGAAAAAGGCCTAAAGCCTCTATTATTACTCCAGATGATTACTTACACTAAATTGCAGAAATCGATGAAGTACGATTACAAGGCATGAAGATGCGAGAGTCTATCAAGTGACGTTTGAAACTAAAGGATGTTAATCGTGTTTGTCTCTTTATCAAACTAAGTAGAACTGAACTTCCAGTGTGCCACAGAAAAAGGCGCCAAATGTGTCGCATGTAACGTGAAGAAGACGTCACAAAGTCGACTGGTGTGAAACGCCTCCCCTCGCTTTAAATTGCATCGTTCGCTAAGCAATTCAACGTATCACTGATTAGGCCCAAACAATCCTCCTGCCATTCATTCCACATTGTCCTACCACTCAGCACTTCATCCTCAGAAGACCACACTCGCTTCGTTTGTGTGTGTGCTGCTGTGATTGTAGATGTGTGTGTGTGGGCAGTAGACTGCAGGTGCAATTGTTAATGGCAAATTTCTTGACTCAAATACATCCTCACCATGTCGTCTGGTACAGCTGGAGTACGAATGCAAGAATGGAAGAAAGGAAGCTATGTTCTCTCATTCCTAAAAGGTGGCACAGGATCTCGCACTGCATATCACATACCACATGCCACCAAACCGACTCGTGCGAACATTGGCACCTTGGGATGGATTCGAGTGGACGATACTGTCTCACCCAACCCTCATCCCAACTTCGACACTCGTCTCCTCTCAAGAACGTTGCCTCAAACCCTGACTACGCATCTCCTCCTCTTGTCATCGCACAATCGCATGAAAGTTGGAGAGGTGAGAAATGGGAGTGAGATAGAAGCGGGCGTGAGGAAGGCTAGGTCGCTTGCATGGAAGCGGAGGAGAAGGGCTTTGCAAAGGCGAAAGTGAGGGGAGGGATCAGATTGCAAAGTGCCATGCTGATTGCTTTACCGAATGCAAATTGTAGGAAGACCCGCTGTGGAAATGGAACCACCGTTGAAGGAAGCTGTATGAAGGTAGTTGGGTACCAGTGGTGTGTTTGTGAGAAGCAGATGGTTTATTGTTTCGGTGGCGTCTAACGCCACTTTATCAGGGGCATTAAGTGGCCGCACATTTGTGAGGGTTTGGGAATTGCATCTCACTGAGCGTGCAGAGAACCATGGATAGAATGAACGAGAGGGAAACGAATGGTTGGAGGTGAATTTGCTCCGTTGAACATTCACACCGTTTTGCAGCTTCGAATGTGTTAGTGTACCTTCCAATATGAGTAATTTGGACTTTGAAATGAGGAAACGATGGCAGGGTGGGAGCACCGTTGAGAGGTGAACCTTCTCTGCTCTTTCCGATACTGCATCATGGAAATGCAAAAAACTGAGACGCATCGGATTTGGCTCGACAAATATGTGCGCCAGACAACAGTGTGAGAAGGTTCTGGTGGTCGTCCCTGTTTGAGGTCGTGCACCGTGGAACTGTGGGCATTACCTCCCACTTAAGCTCACCAATTTTCATCGACAGTGCAGGTTGTGGCGACACTTCAGCTGAGCCTTGTGCTGCAACATTGGTGATCACTTTCGGTGGTTAAAATGCCTACTGGAAGTCCATAAGTCAATTGATGTGGCAATTATTCGAAGTTGCCTCAATCAATCACTGCTCCCAATTCCCTCGACCACCAAATCACACGCAGGTGATTGTCTGGTCGTGTGATGTGATACAGCGAGCACGTTTCCGTTGCAATGATGGGAAACAGTAGACAGTAGACAGCAGAAGAAGCGACACGTCATAGTTACCTGATGTCGAGTGCGTCTCTTACAGCGTGAGACTTGAACCAGCACTCCTCTCTTTGGGGTGCATGTGATTACAGAGAGTGACTACGCGAAAATATCGTCAGGATGGGAAGGGAATCCCACACAATCCAGCTTGTCAACAGAGGGGAGCAAGTGTTGCATTTTGTTACGAAAAAGTTCATTAACGGCGACTCAGCAGCTGGTTTGCAGTGAAGTGTTAATAGCGGCGTGCGTGTAGCTGCGCTTGTAGTCGCGCACATCCCTCAACCCCCGTGGATTGTTGTACTGCCACCTGTGGGGCATGGTAGAGAGGACTATGTGTCATAATGCCTCCAACATTCCGACAAAGAAGGTGAATTGAGAAGCAGTCTGCGGCTACCTAGTCTTTATTTTGGAGGCCGTGCGAACTTGGTTGATTGTTACGTGGGTCAAGTGTTGCCCTAGCGTCACTTCGGAGACGGCACCACAAGTGAAGGGGATTGTGGGGATGGCGAGTGGGCATGGTTATGCGCAAGACGACTCACCTCGAGAGTGAAGTTGAGTTGCGTGTCCACCTTGCTGAGGTTGAGCTCTGGGCTCTCCTCTGTGCTGTGGTCCCGCAGACTCGAACCGAGGCTCTGGTTCCGTCCATGTTTTTTGAATTTCTGAAAGCTCCCACCACCCTTGGTGACGGGGACTGATTCGAGGCGAATCATGAGTTCGTTGACCATGCTGCGTAATTCCTCTGTGTAGAGGGAGTCCATGGACTTCAGCATCAGTCTGGGGATGTTTCGATTCTGTAGCATGAGGGTGAAGGGAAGACGGTGGACCATTTTTGTCATTGAGTCTATTCGCTCGAAGTATTCTTGTATGCTGAATACACGCTACAGCATACTGATGTTAGTTTTAAACATGCACAAAGTTATCATTTTAAATACCTTTAGAATTTTCACCATTTTTGAAAAATGTGACTAAGCTGTTTGGGAATTTTCAAGTCCCATGTCTTCTTTGACAGCAACTGGTATTATTCATTTTGCAGAAGCAAAATCGCTTTAGTACTAACCCACTAATAATAGTAGATGCTTGAACTTATTTTTTCGCAGATAAACTTGCCATTTTCTACTATCATGGACAGTTATAGAACTCAATATTTTTAAATTTTATTGGTATTGTGTGCAATTGCTTCTTTGCAAATTGAAGCAACGGAGAGCATTATTTTTGGCTCTACGTGGGCATTCCATTTCTAAAGTAGGTATATCCGCTTGAGAGACAATAATAAGGAAGTAGACACCACGTTTACTAATGTTTCCTGGCATTAAAAAGGTATTTCCTATTTTATCTCACTTTCACCTTACTACTTTCATAATAATCCTCATGCTCATTTTACTGATGCCATAATAATCAGCTCCAAAACTAAATGCGAGGTGTTAATAGTGTCCGGAAATAAACAGTATGCTCAGCTCTTACCACATTAATTGATGCCTAGCCATCTCAGTTTTTTAAAAGTCCAGTCGTAGAAAAGACGAAGTTTACGTACTTTCGTTGTTGATGTGATTTAACACTGATAAGGAATCGAGAAAACAATTTTGTCAAATTTTTCCATCCCAATTTCTTACATTTTATCGCCTTGCAATATTTAGGATGCTCACCTAATGCCAAAATGCGCAAATTTGAAGGTTTAAGTTTTCGAGTGAATGGAGAAACGCAAACTTCTGCGCTATCCTCCATGAAAGATTAAACGGATGACTTCTCCGGAACTTACTGTACCTATGGGCCATTATGTAGGTATCTAACTCATAAGTTTCGCTGATGTCCCTCTGATAAACCGAGCTTTTGTCCGAGCATATCGTTATTTCATGTTTCAGAACCTAGCGGATGCATGCAAATTTGAATTGAGTGAATAATTGCGAAAGTAAGTCAACGAAGTGTAAGCACATATAAACAAGTTTAGTTGTCCAACATTTCTGAACATCAGGACGTTAAGGAATACAAGCGGCGTCGTACTCAGAGGTGATTATATCACAGCACAAGACATGAACAGAATTCAAGCATACACAAATTAATCATTAATTATTATTCTTCTTTGCAACTTATTTTTGCAGAAGTTCTTCATTGTTAACGCGTTAATTTATAATGGGATGATTTTAACGCCAAAAATTTATCAAGATCTGGCTTCGGGAGTTTGGTTTGTGAGAAGAAAATCCTAGTGATGGATATTGCTTCTGCACGAAAGCATGTGTCTCACCTTGGCCATTTCCTCGATCGCGGCCAACTGACCGTCCAATTCTCGTCGAACTTGGGCTGCCTGTTCGTCAGCATTGTCCAGCTTAAACGAGAACGTTAAAACAATATTTTTTCCAATACCTATCTGTTCTCTTACAACTCAGCGCTTACTTTATTCCTGTGACGCACTCAAAAAGACGTAAACGGAACAAATGACTGACTTCAATGGGTACTTTCGCTACCGTATTTACGCTTGCTCTGTAGGAAAGTGGCGCCTTTGACTAAACCTTTGCTCTGCTTCGACATCCCTGCTCAAATGAGTTTCGGATAGTTGGCAAGAGGTAGGCTTGTGTTTCAGCTCTGAAATTCTTTCGCTAACATTCAAACCCACTTGTTATGATTTGATAAGCTTATTAAAAAGCACAAACATAAGTAATTAATACTGGCTTGCATAATTCGCGTTTATTAAGCTATTTCGATTATACCAAAATGAAATGGTACTAAAAAGTGAATTTGAGAATCTAGTTGAGGATTGCTAAGAGAAACTTGTTCGTGCTAATTTATCTTCAAAAATTCACAGACAGTTCCCTGGGTCAGGATTAGGCGCCTCTAAATTGGGCAAAAATCATATTGCTATTTGCGGCTTCTTAAATTAGCATTTCGTTTGAACAGTTAACCGCAGGGAGACCAATGTACATTTTAGCTCAGTTTACTGCTTTAATTCACTTGCAAAAATAGAATACCCGAGTAACCGTAACTACGATTAATAGGCTTAATTCGTTGCAAATGATGTCGAAAGGTTGGATGATATTTCAGCGCGGTAATGTTTCGGATAGGCAAGCATCACCGAAATCCGAGTTTATCTCTATTGCCTGTGAGATGATTTAACATTACAGCACCGTGAAACGATAAAATTAGTGCAGAGAGTCTTAAAATTAACTGTTGTGTTCACTGAGGCCTTGCTGTTTTGTGTGCATTAAGGGCGTTGGGCAAAGCTATGCTGGGTATCAGGATACAGTGGTGGGGTTATTCGGGTTTCTTAACCGTAAGGTCAGATTGATTAAATGCATCCTTTGAACTCTCAAAGTAATAATTTTGTTTGTATCTAAGTCAGGATTCCCTGAATGAAATTGCGATCTGGTACTGGTAATATTAACCACTTTGAAGTTAAAATGCATTTATTATTCGACCAATTGTCCCCACCTTCATTAGCGCATCAATGAATGAGATGTGTTGCTTTTTACAAATTAGAAACCGACAGTAAGTTAATGCCTGCTCCAAAATTTATAAAAACTTCTTGTTTTAGGATAATTAGAACATTCAAGCAAAATGACTTCGCAGTTGGCATTCGAAATGAAATCTTCGTCGTTCGCCTAAATGAAATCACCTTGCAGATTTAAAAGAAACAGTAATCCCCTTCATTTTAATAGCTATGAAAATAATTATTCAGAGAGGTAGTCACATAAAGAGATTATTTCACTAATAAGGATAAGCTGAACACAGTAAATGGAAGTTTACCTGCAACGCGTTGAAAAGGATCTGATGCTCGTACTTTTTGACACCAAGAATGCTCTGGAACATGTCATAAAGCTGCTCCTTTGACATAAAGATTTCGGGTTGAGGTACCTGAAGACGTTGGACGGCTGCCGAAGGGCCGGCACCGCCTCGGCAGATCTGGTCAAACTTAACCATCCAGGCGCTTGAGATGTTTGACTTGTCCAGCCCCTCGATGTCAGGAAGGCATTGGATGCGACACTCGATGTTTATTCGAAAAACCTCACGAAAGTCGTGCATAGAGCAGCCGCCTCCCTTCACCATGGTCAGAATTCGGTCACTGCATAGAAATATCTGTATAGAAAATAAAAATAAACAAAAGCGATTATGCGGAGGGATTAATAATTTACATATTTTGATCGCTGCCACCTCAAAATAGATAGGCTCGAATTTCTTGAAAATGAAAGGTTATTCCTTGCTTATCCCACTGTCACAATATTTAAGCACGGAGTTTCGGAGTGCATTACTTATAATTAAAAAAGGTCTTTTGTTTCCGCTAACTGTCAATGTTCATTTCAATTAGGGGTTTGCATGCCCTGCCTAAATGATCAGCTCTATCTGCTGCAATAGGAATTTGGGCTGAAATTTATTACTCACATCTGGGCTGGGCTATGATATTTCTATGTTATGTACGGCGACTCTGCAGCAGGATGCATTTCAAAATCATGCAAATCCCAGGTTCGATGACGTCGAAATGAATTTTATGGAAGCTGATCAATCGAGAAAATTGTCTATTGGTATAGTCAGGTTATTTTGTAAATTAAAAATTCCCAGAGTTGCATTGTATCCTTTGTTAGAAATTTAAAAATCTGCATTCAAGAACACATTCGGGATCAAACATCCAGCTGTTCCCCTCATAATATGCGAGGACTGCGTGCGGTCTAGGGGAGTCAGTGGAGTCTAACGGATAGACCTAAATATACCCGCTCAGAGAGCCGTTTAGGCATAAATTTAAAAAAAATAATAAAAATTCTAACCCACCACTCCTTTTTATCATATCACCCATTAGTGCAGTGTGTGTGTGGAGACGACATGAATTCACACCAAACCGACTTAGCTCTAAGTAGTGTCAACGTAAAACAAAATTTTGATCAAGACGGCGCGACTGTTCATAGGGGATCCCTTAGCTTATTCATTCAACAGTAATGAATACTTGAATATAGTGCCCGAATCATTCCCAAAGATGAAAGAAGTCATAGTACCAGGATAGAAAATGCATCGGTGACGTACAGAAGGGCTTAAAGGCTTCTAGCATCGCCCGAGGCCATGCCGCTTAGCGGAAGTACAGAGGCGGAACCTTAACTATCCACGAAAGCAAAACGAGCAGTTAAACAAACTGTCAAAGTACTGCATAAAGTGTAGCGAAAAAGGCGTGAGAGGTAGTTGCTTACCACTCAATTTTTCGTGGAATTACAACCTAGGACATCAGCTAGAGTAGAACTTTTGCCCTTATTTCTTGGCAGTTGCTTTATTTTACAGGTAAGCGTGGCTGCATTTGCAGTTGTAAAATGTTTTATAAAAATGAAAAGTTGGTAGTGTAACATAATGTTACTTGTGGTAATGATGGAGAGAACAGTGTCACAAGTGCGCGGTATTAAATATGCGACGATTTTATGTCAATACGTAGAATTTGTAAAGAATATTGCTTTGAAAAAGCCGCATGTTGGGACGGAGTCAATTATGTAACTGTGTAGCCCCTGCTGCCGACTTTCAAAGTTATGCATAGATCGCAAATTCCTACATTCCTCTAAAGGTGATCCCATGTTAGCCAGCCTAAACTTTAGACAAAGACAGTCTTAATTCCCACTTAAACCAATGAGAAGCTTTGCCTCTTTAAAATATTAGACCATAGGGCATTTGATGTGCATTCAAGCATGCATCACGAAGAACGAAATGAAGATTAATTAAAGGCTACCAAGGCCTTTCGCTATTCCCTTTTCGTTCTAGAAGGAAAGCGCATCCACCCTTGTAATGTTGTTACCTATTGCCCTTTCATGAGTAGAATGCGCATCTGTTTCAGCTACCTCGACAGGCACCGTGTTCAACCAAATTTTGCCCGAATTAGATGTCTGTGCACCGTATCTCGTTATGTTTTTCCATCACTACGGCTTGTCTCTCCAAAAAGATCAACTGCTCTCAGGCAATTAGTAGGGATTGAGTTGACACAAGATGCACAAGCAAAGTCACTCTCCGCGGGGGATCCCCTTTGCCTCCGCCGTTTAAATATGCCTCTTTCACTCTTGGACTTAGATTTTAAATGAGTTTTCAGATTGTTCAATCTGTGCCTGTTTACTTTTCCTTTGGAATGCCTTCTCTCCCGGTTTGGCTTAATCTAAAGCCCTAAGTCTACTTTTAAACTTAAAATGAGTGAATTAAGGCTTATTAGGTGAAACCGTCATTAAAAACAGCAAAAACTTTTAAAAAACTATGCGAATTTACTTGTGGCGACTCAGATCTATTTGGCCGTCCAGTTTTCTAGCAAATTCTTTCCCAGTAAACCAATTCTTCAACAAATCGCCATTAATTTGTTGCCTCAAAGTTGATAGCACAAAATTCGCCTAAGAAGTTTGGGTACAACTACATTGTAACTAAAAATTTAAAACATGCAGGCTAGCAAAGCTTTAATTGTTAAAAATTGGAGATAATTTTATTTTTAGTTCACTGAGGTGCTACAATAAGCCCTTGTTGTTGGTGTTAGTGTTATTGCTTTTAGCTCTTTCCGAGAGCTGACGCCTCCATAACTCTAAACCACATCGTGATGAAACGAAACTCACATCGAAGTAGCTTTGGACTGCATTGGTAAACGCCTCATCGCCAGCAATGTCCAACTCGCCATTTAGGTAAGCTTGGAATCGGCCCTTCAGTGCAGTTAACTGGGTTTTCGTCACCTTCATGTATCGCTTTACCGGATCCGTCGGTACTTTGGAGTAAAAAGGGTAGGCGATACATCGCACGACGTATACGTAGCTGAAGAGTTAATATGTTCTTTTTGGATATGCATGCTTTATGTCGTTTTGGCATTGTTAAAATGTTATGCTAAAAGATAGCATAAACGAACAATTGCATCTGGCTCTTTTGTGGAGTCTGGTATCACAGTGCCTGGTTTTGGTGCGATGTTAGTTTAAAATATTTATCCTCATTTTCAGGATAAAAGCCGGAAGTAGGAAGATGGCCCCCAATTTTGCTGGCAGAAGTTTGATAATGACTTTCGCTCATAATTGGACCTACAATTGAGCATTCTCGCGCTCAACGTCCAGGGTTGGATGGCCAGAGCAATCACTGATCTAAGCCCTAACTAAAACTTCCGCTTCTAATGCAATAGCCCCTTTAAAGGAATCAGTAATTTACTGAAATTATCACTGTTGTGGGCAGCTAGAGAAGACTTTAGCAGTGCCTTGTATACATAGTGAAAATATTCTTTCTTAGACTTATGCGTCGAATTTATCCACCTGATTGCCATGTATATTTATGCCAAGTTAATGTAGTTGTGTCAAAAAATAGACTACCATAAATAAAACTTTGAAAGTGTCATTCATAAAAAAGTATTTCAGACTCTGCTACATTCTACCTTTTTGCAGAATCAAGTCCCCAGGGCGGTATCATCAACACGCATTCGTGGTTACAATTTCATTGTTCAGATATATACATATTCTGGGCAAAAAGATTAGATGTTAAGTCTCTATAATATGGGTTCGTGTCTGACACAAGGGTCAAATCATGAATATAATCTAAATTGGCATCGCATCTGAGCATTAAATAAAGTGAAACTTTTCCTGTTACATCATTAGGGGGATTGAAGACACAAGCCATCGTTTGCACCAACTTGCCCAAATAAAATGGTGCCATCAAAAAGTCCATTTTTTCCCATAAAGTCACAACGGAATTTAGTATGACTGTTGAATCTTGAAAGTTCACTATTTTTTTTGAAAGAAGAAAAAGTGTAGTCATTCTCTTAAACCGACCTCCACCTACAGCTTGAATCGCTATTCTCATTGCCACTTTGTCTAATTAGCGGGTTCTCAATGCATAGCGTACTTGTGTCCCTCCCAATCCGCTCATCTATCACATATTATAAATCTATTTTATCTTTAGTTAATCACAATCTGATCTATTGACCTATTCAACATACATTTCAAGACGCGTCTCATGATCAAGCTCCTCCTTCTCACTGGCTTCCTGATTAGCAGAGGGCTCAGAATTTGATGGAGCGGAGGCTCTTGTGGGTCTTTGCGTTCCACCTTGTCGTCGGTTGAGTGGGAAGGAGGTAGTGGATGAGCTGGGACTATCGCCATTGCCAGCGCCGCTTGTGCGACCATGCGCCGCACCGGGTAGACTGACTGCGGAGGGGACGCTGTTCATGGGCTGCTTCACCCCGTCGCTTTGATCCTCTGTGGGCAAGTTGAGGTTGTTGAGGCTGGTGAAGGATGAGGAGGAGGCTCTGCCACCATCACCACCGCCCATCTCTCCCTCTGCGTCAGTCGTGTATTGCTTCTGCATCTGATTATTACCTCTGCATAAAGATGAAGGAAAAGGGAACGTACATAAGTAGTCGGTACTAACAATTTTTTCATAGCAATCACGATAAGCACGCTAAGCTTGTTTGCTTACGTTCCAGCTTGCCTCCGAATGCTATGGACAACGAAAATTATTATTAATTAGCCAAGAATTGGAAAAAGTATTTTGTACATCAAAAAAGAACTGCATTGGTCTTCTTTTGCTAGTACTCTAAATGATAATTTTGTTAGGCAAAGCATTTCGCGAGTTTATTGCATGATGCGTGGTGATAAAACTTCGTCTGTTATAAATTGTGTTGAATTCCACCACAAAATAATGTCAAGAAATGTCTACGGCAGTATGATAGTGAGGTCTAATTCTTATTTTTCCGAGGACCGATTTCTGAATTTATTCCAACATCAAGGACGTTGGTAGCATCAGAAACTAACACCAAGAGCACTAAATTAATGCGTTACCCGAATCCAAATAGATTATTTGGAGGTTGAAGGTTCCCACTGAGGTAAGAACAATATGCCTAAACCAGTGAAAAAAATGTACAATAATTAGGGTTTATCAGGATGCCACAGTCTGCTTTCCTTAATTCCCTCATTGTGCATTATATCGATAAAAGTTAGGGCAGCTAGAGATCAGATGCTAAAGATGCAAGGGTGCAGTACCTCATAACGCCTACCAAATGCCAATTCCAACATTTTAACGGTAGAGTGGCTGTGCTGAAGCCACCCATTCGTTTTCCAACTAGCACCTATAATTTCAGGACAAAGGCCTACAGCATTCATGATTAATTTTTCTTCAAGCACTTAGGGATGGAAGCGTACCATACTCAACAACTTGACTATTTAGAAATTTAAAAAAATAATTAAGAAAAATAATTTGTTAAAGTGTGTACAATTAGCGCGGTCGATATCATTTGACGTAAAAACGGAGGTTTCCACTTAGGCTATGCTATATCAGCAAGGTTTTAATTTGGTCTACAATTTTTTGGGGAGTGACTTTTGCTGCTGTACAATTGGCATTTTGGACGGAAATTCACTGGCCGAATACCTAGTTCGAAGAAAAGACATCATGCGTCCCTCCACATTGAACGCAGGTCCCGTTCATAAAATAAAACTCCTCCATTATGCTAAAAAAGTTTTCTGACATACAAAATCAACATAAGCACAGGTTTTATCTTCACTTGTTTGAGTGAAATGATGTGAGAATAAGTACCTTTATCATCGTGTCCCACTCACAAATTCCCTTTTACGGAGTGGTGGTTCTCATGTCTCCGTCTAGCAGAAGCTCATTTCGACTTTGACAAATGAGGACTACTTTGTTGACTACTATCCACCAGAGGACTATACCAATTGAGGCAGGGAAATGCCTGTCAATGGGCTAAATCAGTTTCGAATGGCGTTGTACCGAAGTCGCCACCACCTGCACAGTGGGATATTTCTCGTGGCTTCAGCAAAGTCCACTCATTCATGCATTAAAAATAGCGAGATGCTGGAGACTCTTTCATTTTGCCATCCTAGTGTAGTTCAACTCTACGCATATTATCTACCCCACCCGGAAGTTTGCAATGAAACTGCTTTTAGACCTATACAGTCATTGCTGACTTTGGTTTAAATCCAGAGGCTTTGGCTACATCTTTTTTGGAAATGGGACAGTGTGAATACTTCCGTTCCCATCTCTTCTCTGGGTAATTTTCAGCTCACATAGGAATAAACCACTGAGAAATCCAACCGACAATAACTATAGAAAATAAAGTGGTTTGTCTGGCCTAAAAATTAAGAACATTTGTACACTGGCCGATGGATTACTGTAATCCAGACTATTTACTCTTGATATCATCTGTGTTTGTTAGAGAATTCAGCTTACAGTGCAAATAGTCGCATTTTTTTCTCCAAACCTGTGTAACAATAGAAATGCATCCTGAGCTGGCATTTCCATCCATTAACTTCATTTGTATCTTTAGTCTTGTAAGTTAACATTTACTCGTACAAAAAGATCCCTTGAAGCAATTATTAACAGCAAATTGGGGTTAAGATCGAAACACACCAAACGCTGAGTGATATACTTTTGAATCGTGCCCCATCGTAGTTTGTTACACTTCATCGCAAAAATCAAGCATTCCCTGTTGAAAGGAGATGACCCAATTTTGCTCCATCGCCAATTTGCTACACGTCAGATTTTAACAATTAAACTCGTTTTTCAAAAATGAACTAATTAAAATCACAATCGTGTCCAGCGGAGGATCTTACAAGTCAGGTTGTCAAACAAATGTTTGAAACGATTGCGATATGAAAGTCTTTTCGAGATAGTTAAAAGATTGAAAGAGCATTGTAAAGGGAGAAAGTTGTGATTAGAGCAGATCAAAGTTCTGACACGATCATCTGAACGCATGACATATGACAGGTGATACTAGCAGAAATGATACCGCCAATAATAAGAAAGTAGTAGAATTAAAACCGTGCTTTATCCGCAATTTTTACTAATATATGACGTGGTATTTTTCTTTTTTAGGGGGAAACACACATTCCCGACTAATTTTATGTGAGTTTATGTCGCATTTCGCAAATCCAAGTAACTTCCTCAGGTAATCAAATGAAAGGTGATGAAGTGTGCTTTGGTTGTCGAAATGCGAACATTTAGTGAGCTGTTTCCTCTCATGCATAATGCTAATAAGTTACAACCAAGGAAACTTCTAGAGCCACAGCGGTTGAAAGTAAGTTTGCCGAGAGAATGCGTTTCAGGTAAATGTTTTTGACAATATTTAATTAACCTATCACGCTTGCGCGCCTTCTCTTCCAAGCAAAGGGAATTTCTGATGTTACGGCACCATAAAGCAACCCCAACCCCGACAGGTAATAAGTCAAGACTTCAAAAAGGTCAACGGTGTTCTACGTCATTGCTACCTAGTGTTTCCTATGCGTGTTTGGGGCGGTTTTTCGAGACGGGACCTGCTGCAGCTGAAAAATGAGCCCCATTACAGGAAGAGCCAACGTCAAAACGTCTATGCGTCTTCGCGATTAAGGTAAGAAGGTATCTCTTGTCTCGACCTTCCCCATCTATACTTACTCTCCACTCTGTTAAGTAAAATCCAAGCCTATCCGGAGCAGAGGAATTGGGTACGAATCCTCTGAGAGGATGTACCTTAACTGCAAAACAGTAAAATTTTACCATTTACTGTTTTTTTGTTATCGTCGCCAAGCAAAATATGTCAACTCTTCACTGAGTGCGGAGCGTATAAAGTTTTTTTTATACGAGAAATTCCTCAAAGTATGCCCCTGGTTTGTTAATTGGACTATACGTCAATGTATTTCGTTTCGAGTTTAGCTTTCTAGCACGTATGGAAAGGCACTAGGTGATGTTTAGATTGTAGGAATGTTAGCGATTTTATCGGCCAGTTCGCAAACCGCCAGTTTGTTTCAAACTTACTCAATGTAAAAATTCGAAGCATGAATTGAGTACTTAGGTTTCATGCTCGTCAGTAGACATAAATTGTGCCTGTGATAGCTTGTTTTTCATGTCATTGCACCAGCGCTTATTTTGTGAACGATTAGATGCACTCGCCTAACCTGCATACACCGCTCTTGTCGTCAGGCAAATAGGCAAAACGCATCTGACAGGCGCTTGACACAAAAGTGATTGAAATTCAGCCATTGTAAGTTTCAGACTAACTTAAAAATTCAAACGTTAGGGGCAAAATACCTCACTTGACGATACTTTGCAGTCAAAAACATCGTTTTGGCTATGAAGTTCCGTAAAATCTGTTTCGAGCTTCTCTGTATGAAGGCGTAGTTTATTTGCTATTTGTCCATTGTGAATTTGATTGTCACAACCCAGATTAGCAGTTTCAAAGGTGATAAAGAATAGTAATTTTGGCATATGGTCTGCAGCCAGCAATGGCAAGAAAATTAAACAAATTAGGGTAGGCGAAAGCAAGAAATGGCAAGAAAACACTTCAAGTTTAATAAGAACTTTTAAAACTGACTCCTGTCTTTTGTGTAAGTGAAAATACGATGACGGCATTAAGCAGACTCGATGGCATGTATGGATGTTGGATACAAATGAGATTTTGTCGTCCGAGGCTTAATTAACAAAACGTTGCACAGAAAATTGACCAAGGGGCAGACAATGTGGCTTGGTGGCAATCTTGAATGGTGTTAGTGTCTTACCTCGACGCGATGCCAAATGCGACATTGCAGACTTTTAGAAATGAGTTCTGACGATCATCTGAATGCCACAATGTTGCCATACAAGTTACAGTCTTATGTAGATATTTTAGATAACTTCAAAACACTCTTTGAATTTAGGCGCCTATCTATTAAAAATGTCTTAAGCTCTGCCAATAGTCATTAGTTTGAGTCTACTGTCATTTAGATCTTCCATGGTCGTTACTTTTAAGCATGCTTGCCACTCTCCCAATCAGCTGCGTCGACAAAAAGCACTTGGTGATTGCGACTTCGAAAATGATTTGTTAAAATGATCTGTTTTATTACTTTGATGTTCACCATGTTTTTGATGTGTTCGTTTAAATGAGAGTTCATGTGTAACGTACCAACAGCAGGGCTGGTCAACAGAAGAAAGTTTTATTATTGAAATTTTGGGACAAAAGTGAGATCGCTCAAAGGTACACGGTAATAATGACCTAGGCGTATCCGCCATATGTTAGTTAAGCAAAACCGTGACTATTTTCCATTTGAAAATGGTATACATGTAGCTACTAAGGAAAGCGGTGCTGTTCCAACAGTTTTTTCCCATGGGAGCCAAAAGGACAACAAAAATGATTGAAGTGAGGAATTGTAGCAGTATTCATGACTTGTCCCATTGCTATACTTTACTTTCAAGCACCATAAGAAGTGACAAGACCTTATGTAACCTCAAACGAAGGGCACGCTAGGCTCACTTATTCAACCGACCATGCTGTGTCGCACCCCGTCCCATCGTCTTAGGTTTGAATAAAAGGTATGCAACTGCGGGAACTACTAAAGAGGTGTTGAGGGAAATATAATGACCCAGCACTAATTTACCGCCTCTTAAAGAAGGTGCAGTGGATTTTCGAGTCCTTGATAGTTTAAGTGCTGAAAAGGCAGAAAAAGCTAAGCAGGGTGAGAAGAGTTTCGGACGAACGAATAGTTCCGTAAAGCGCAAAGCGAACAGGACAGATATTATGCATTCAATTTTTTCAGTCTCTCTTCACCTATAAGACTCCTTGTCAACAATCAAACTAGACCTCTTAGCTATGATAGCAATGAAAATGTAATTATGGCTGTCAAATTCATAGTCTTAATGCTCAAAATCATTTATTCTAACTGTCTTTTCGCAATAAACACAAGCTATAAGATGGCACATTCGTTTTTCGTGTTTAATAGAATTCTGGATTTATGTTCTGGGCACTGCTAATTTTTTCTCCCTGCGGATTTTCGTTTTTTATTCGGCAATAATGCAGCCGATGATTAATGCCCCGTTCGGGGCAGTGTAAGTTACACTCAGCCGTACGGCTTGTGCGTGCAAGCCCCTAAATTGGATCTGCCTTTATTAGTGTGCGGGATTTATTAATTCATTTATGGAAGAAATGCTTTAATGTATTCGCACATCAAAAACATGCGCAAAACGGTATGAGCCTACTTTCTGCTGTGCTTTATTCATTTAAACCAACAATCTGAAAGGCCAGGTCTCGATGAACCTGCATAAAGTATTCTCTTTCACCGTTTCGCATTTTTGGCTCCGCTTTCACAGAAGTCGTGCTCTCATTCCCTTCTATCTATTTTCAGCTAACTACTTCCATCAATTTGTAGAATGCAATAGTTCCGATCATTCGGCTAAATCTAAATTAGAAGGTTATTCGGTTTGTTAGTTTAATGATTTGGGAATCCCGTCCGCATGGTTCCGACTTTTTGAAAAGACATAATTATCTCGCTTTTAAATTAAGTGTCACCGCATTGTTTTACTTGCATTGGCGTTTTTAAGCTAGATGTATTCCAAACTAAATAATGGTAAAGACAAAGGATGGTTTTGTTGCATACTTTCAGTGCGTCTAGTTGGATTTCTTCGTTAAGGCAAAGTCAAATTGCATTTTTAATAGTCAGAAGGAATGTGAATGGCTTATTAAATGAACCAATTATGTGGAACATCAGAAGCACTTGAAGTGTTCATAAACTACCTCAATTTCATTCAACTCCCTACCAAACAAATTGTAACTATCAGTCCTCTCCGCAAGCATTTACTCTAAGTACGTAATCTGACAAATGAATAATGGAATCCGCTCGACATTTAGTTTCACCAAAGTCTCTTTTGGCACAACTTTCACCTAGTAATAGCCTTTTGGGTCTGTTGTTAATAAATGGGACGCATTTCTGAAGAATAATGACTGGCACTGTGAAATCGTGGAAGGAGAATTATGTGTGGAGCTTTTTGTCGGCAAGACGTGGCAGAGGATATGTGCACTGCAGCGGTGGAACTATTTACTCCGTCGTTTATGCCTAGGGAATGCTCAGTCATAAATTCGGGTGGACTAGTTTCAAGTTTTTTGGGGAGGTAGATGAAACGGCATTCTTATCCCAGGGATTTACGAAACTAGTTTAGAATGTAAGATTGTGTATGAAGCATTGAATGGGAAGAGCGAACTAACCAGCGACCACCCACGTGTGTGTTTCGTTATTTCGATAGGCCATTTCTGAAGCATATTTTTTTAGGATTTCCATTTAGCTGCGAAATGGAGATCTGTCCAGCTGCGAATTAGGTGGTAAAATTTGACAAAATTTGCATTCACCTTCCTTCCTTTTCGTGGGAAAAAGGCTAAGACAAATTTGTTTATTATACCGTTCCGTTCTTCTCTTTTTTCTTACTCCATAGTTATTTCAGACCACAATCCTGACAGGATCACACCTTATAGGCAGAATTTCAATGAATTTTTCGCTCTACTCAAGGAAGTGATTAAATTCTTTTTAATCATTTAAAGCACACCAAAGTCTGCTACCTGGAGCAGTAGGTATGAAACGGGGGCAACTCTCTAGCGGGCAGTTGGCTCCTCCCTGACGTGAACATGAGCGACTCGGATAAGCAAATTCAGGGTGCTAAGTCTACTGGAATGAATCGCTTACTGATGTCGGAGCTCATTTGCAATCAAATTACTTATATTTAATTGAATGACTTGTTTACCGATTAAAAAGGATTTTCTTGCTGCGAGGACCAAAACCGACTTCATTATTCCGCGTGGCTTAGAACAGCAAAGAATACGACTGCCATTGGCGAACGAGACGGAGCATCGACGGTTGCTGAAGATGTTCCTCCATCATCACGCCCGAAATTCTACGGATCCAGATTTTGCCTAATCGAATTTTGATATGTGGTAGCAAATTCCAAGTTGCGGAAAATTGATACAACTTGAATCGTATAATTAACAGAAACTAAGTCAACCAAATCCACTATGGATCTCACAAGTTTCATATTTATTGATGTTCACCGATGGAGAAGTAACGGCATAGGAATGAACTTTATTTACCCAAGTTCTCACAATCTATTCTTACCCGATGGCAGTGGAAGTAGTAAACTTAAATCAAGTGACAACTAGGCCAGTTCATTCCACTTTGGTTTATGTGATGTAAAGTTTACCAAATATGAGAAATTCTCATTATTCTTAAGCGAAATAACCTCGCTTTTACAATTTCATGGAAGGGCTCGCAATTTTTCGACAAGTGTTGTGAAACAATGACATCAAGTTTAGATGTAAGCACTTGGGTTTTCTCATGCTTTCATTTACAAAATTCTTTTATCCCTCTATAAAGCTAAAATCTTGCACACTCAACGTCATGGCAACTTCGAGAGAACGAAAATGCAAACTACATAATGACACAAAAGCATAGTGACAAAAGGTTTGTCTCGCGCATTGCTGCATGGGTGCATTTAAAATGTGATATCAAAGAGAGGTGAATGCCGATGCTGCTATCATCCAAGTGTAGGTCGCGACGTTCTCTACTATGTTGAAGCTAGTTTGCTAGTATGCGATTTAGGGGATCTGTTTATTTCCGCACAATGAAAGCGGGGATACATTTCGACGCTTGATTATAACTATGTCAGAAGGCATATCGAGTAGTGCTTATAACACCATTGCGAGAGTATGCTTACAGGTCAAATAGGCGAGCGATAAAATGACTGTTTCCAATCTTGATAGTGATTGAAGTTGTTGCTAAAGGCTTCACTCAGTTCATTTGGTGCACTTCTTACTCATGTTAGAGGCGCCTTGGAACTATTTCTGGTAAAAAAAAACTAATCTTGAAATGATTTTTGCAATGAGTGTACTGTGAAAGCTACTCCCCAACTTTCACGTAGCCAAATTACCAGGGCTAGAATCAGATCCCAAGCAAACCTAAACTCAACGGTCCGCGTCGATGTTGGCAATTGTGGCCAAACTGAGCTAAAACCAATCTCGCTTTCACCATTCCAGATCCTAGTTAAGCGTGGAGTAACTAGGTTACTCAGGTGAAAGTGGCTTGAAGTAAATCATATCTCTGTTCTTACTGCTGATCGCATAAACCCCAAGAATAGTGTACAGCGGTACAAATAAAGATGTTGGGAAGGAAGAAAACTACAACAGCCTTCATACTTAACTCCTACAATGAATCAGAGTCGAAACTTAGCGCTGACAGTAAGAACAAATTTAAACAATCCTGAACGACCTCGCCCTTGCTCGCCACCAGGTTACGGCTAGATTAGGAATAACAGGCTTAACAAGTGAAATCAACACTTGCACAACATCGTGCACAACATCGGCACCTGTGCCAACATGACATCTCAAGAGTGACAAAACGCCGGAGGTCAAATAAATAAGACCAGATTTGAGAGTTTAAATCTGAGGATTTTCTGCTATCCTTTTGTGATGAACAAGTAAATAGTGAAAAATGCATTGACTGATATCCGACCTCCTAGCCCAGCCTGTATCCAGCAGGCGGCATACCTCAGGGGCTGAATGGCGCAGCAAATTAAAGGGCACTAAGCCGATAAAAACTAGCCTAAACTTACGCCTCTAAATATCAATAGTTTTCGCATTTTCGTCGATTTCCATCGGTTTGGTTCCAATGAATTGCATGACACAGTTTAGTCCAAGACTACTGCACACCCCACCTTAATACATTGGACTCTTGAAATTTGGTCTACGCATAGATCGTTGCTCAGAACAATGGCAAGTAGATTAAATCTATGAAACTATTAACTCAGTAAATGTTACTGCGCTTTGCTTTCAGCCTTGGAATCAGTACCAAACGGTGAGTTATTCGTCACTCACCCTTAAAACCAACAATGTATGAAAGCACCGAGTAAGGCGGGGAAAGTACCCTCGTATACCGACTAAATCAATCTTCTAAAAAATGCTTCCTAAATAAGCGCTTAGAATCTGCCAGTTATCAACACTTCACTCAACGCCAACCTGTACATTTAAAAACGCCCATGAACTAATTTGTTATAGATTTATCATATAAAGTACTGAAAGTTTCTCAAAAATAGGGCTGTTCAAGGCCATTAGAACCACCAAAACCTAACTCTGATTAACACGTAAGGAAAGAATGGGAAGAGAGACGCGACCCCCAAATCGGGACGAAAGAGCTTTTAGATAAACCGCAAATTTGCAACCCTTGAAGGTGACTGAGTGAGCAGACTTCCAAATCTCCCTGTGCCTACGCACAACCATTAGCCTCAGGAGATACAGAAGTACTTCATCAAGAGAACTGGAGAGATCATACAATGTGGTCATGTTCTGGTACAACCACTCGTTATCGATCCAGAACTTATCTAGAATCAACACCTCCTTGGTTAACTAAAAATCCCCTTCACGAATGATGAGCGTGTGTAATTTCAACGACCAAGTACAGTTAGGAAACAAAAGACAGAATTATAACCAGAAGAATAAAACGTTCCCATCCAGAATAAAAAAATCCCCAGATAAATTATTGATGCGCTCCGTGTCTGCCTAGAGGAGCGAAGAAGCCTCAAACTGCCATTTGATAGAGTGGACTAACCTAAGATAAAAATCAGGCTTCCAACAGGTAACCACACAAGCCCCAACAGCTAGGAAAGTAGTTTTAAATCGCTGCTATAGTGCTGACTTTGTAATGTAGCCATGTTCTCAAAAAAATGTCTCAATATTAGATGTTTGGCGCTATTTTGGCCCGATTCCAAAGTACTCACACGCCAAGCATTAAAAACTGTAAGAACACAACAATGCATGCGACACTAAGTATTTTATCATTTTTGCAGAATATAATGAAATGGGAAAGGTTCTGAAACCCAAGAAACGTTGGTTCTCCCATTGGCTGTAAAAGAGCCGGTACCAGGATGGAGCAGCTACACGCGAGCGACGCCTAGTGTAGAAGACACAGCACACAACGACAATAGCGACAACGCTAGTAACAACATGAAAAAAACTCATGCAATTTTCTACTAAAATAATAGTGTAGAAAAGGAGGAAATGGCTTCTTCAAATTCCCCCAAGGCCAGATTTAAGCTTTGCGCACCCCACCCACTACCCATTGCCTACCATTGGCACACCTGCCATACATTGCTCGTCAAAGGCTTCGCACAAAACCAAACTTATGCAGAGACCTAAGATTTGACAACTCCCTAAGAACGGAAGAAATTACGGTGAAAAACCAAGATATGATATAAAAACTACAACAAAATAGATGTGATGATTCGGTTAACTTAATTTAGTTCATTTTTATGCCACATACAGGTATTAGGAAATTCAAAAAGAGGAAGAATAACTGACCTATGCTTTGCGTTATCACAGGCATCGTTAGAACGAACGCTGGAACGGGAGGAAGTTGAAGAGAAGATTTGATGACGAGTTTGGGAGCAGCGTGCTCCATTAGGCTGGCACTGTTGCTGCTGTTGAAGTGGTGATTGAGGCTTCCTTGTAATCTGACTGGGTGCTACAGAATGAGCACCAGGAACAGGTCGATTACTGACACCTCTGTGTCCACGTCCAACACTTCCACTGCCGCCACAGCCTGTAGCGTGGGTCGTGGACGCACTTGGAGGAGGCTGCTGCCGGTCATCGAGTTCATCGTCACTAGATGAAGAGGCTAGCATTCTGCAATCATGCCGATGCTGAAAAATTGGATAAAATCAAAGTAGTGGATAGCTACGCTAGTAACAATAATGTTACAGAAATGCGATAAAAAACCGTAAAATGACTGAAAGCAAGCATCGTTGGGAATCCAATATTCCCTGTGAGGCTGGACGATTCCAGTGAAGGTCAATCAACAACTACGTTGGACAAATCTTTCAGGAGTGAAATAGGACGCCAGGAAAATATATTACACCTCCCAGAAACTGGTTATTCGACTGCATTTCATGCCAAGTGCAATGAACAAGAAAACAATACGAATACATGAAGAGTAACCGTGGCATAATAGCGAAGAATCTTCTCGGTTGTAGACAGGAAAGCCTAGACTCGCCGTTTATGAACCAATAACTTATTGCAAACGCGTACACAAACGGCCACACATGTATCTTACTTCCAAATTAGCAAATCATGTAACAATAAGTTTGACCAGTTCCAAGTGAGCATCGTTTCGTGAGGAGGCATTTCAAGATTAATGAAAGTCAATAAGTGCGGCTGATTTATAACCTTGGAACCAATCAAGGGTTGAAAAAAGAACCAACCTTAAATGTTTAGTTGATAAAAGAACCCCATATCACCTACACAGTCAAGACTGACTATGACCAGATTAGTATTTATGGTCTTACAAACATATGATACGACACTGACAAAGAAGGCAACAAACCTCGAGACGCTCTCAAGAAATGAACAGAGAAGTCAGCTCAGCCACAGGCAAACGAGCTTCCCTATTTTAATATTGTTATTGGTTGCTCCATAAAAGCTTTCAAGTTGATTTAGTCAAACATGATAAGCCCATAAACAATTACAAGTATCATTCACATGGGCACAAAAGTTCATGACATTTTTATGTTAGGGAGCTCGATGAATATTATTTCAGAGAGTAGTAAAGGTGACGACGATAGCAAAGTTACGTGATAATTGCTACACTTAGGTATTTTTAGCATATAAGTGTTCCCATGTTTACGTTAGAATTAGGATTAAAGAACGTAATCTTACGGACACAAGCTCCTCTACTAAGTTCTTTCTCATAGTTTTTTTACCATCTAGTCTTTTACGAATTTTCCATGCTCTAAAGTATTCGAATTCAGTAAGGATATCTGTTGCTAATAGTCGAGAGAAGAGAATTATAAAACTTAGGACACTCCTGAGGAGTCAGAAGAGATGAAAGCGTTATGCGAAGTCAACTAAATCGTATTAAACAGCTAAAGTAAACAAATTTTCGGGTGGCTTTGCTGTTGCATGCTGACATGGCCCGGAGGCCAGCCCACGCAGCTCAGGCAGTACGGTCACCTCTGTGACCTTGACAGAAACCGGTATTTCCAACAAACAAAGTACTACAATAAAAATATCTAGAAGCAATCAGCCTTCACATAGTACGGCCGGAAGAAGGGAAGGAGAGGGAAGGGAAGAACCATCTACAGAACAAATACCAGAAGATTAAAAACAGAGGCTATAGGCCACCATAAAATAAAGAAAAAGCCTCAACTTATCCACATGGTTAGCCTTAAATGACTGCTGATCAGTCTTGTTGCTTTCACTAATTATCTAAAAGAGATTTGGTGGTCAAGCCGAAAAGCAAACCGAAATACATTACTTTGGTCCCATGTACTGGCCAAAGTCCGTCATTTTAATATGTGCAACTCCCATAAAAATCAACACCTTTTGCTTTATTATCTCATGGTAAAAGAGTTAAAGAACGCCATTTACATACAAAGCTCTTTAGGTTTGCGTGCAGAAAACGGGTTACCAGGTTAACGTCATAAATATCTTAAAATGATGGTTTTTTGTTTTTAACAATGTCGACGGCCACTGACGCGGGCTGCTCTAATCACTTTTTGACAGCTGGTAAAGGTTTGCATTCTGGTCCAGCAGGGCGGTTTTGCTAGTCAAATAGTGCTGCCAGCGGAGGTTCAGTTATACATATACTTGTTTTCAATTTGTTATTGCGCAATGTCCTCTTTTACGGAAAATGCGATCCCCTCTGAGAGCAGGTTGTTGTCCGCAGTTGATTCTATCTCACGGGGTACTTGTCTGATTTTTCAAATTGCCTTCGCTTAGATTCGAAACCTCCAACCTCGGAATATCTAGAGCTTTATAATCCCATTCCCAATGTTAGTAGTGCACCTCCATCGGGCTTCCCGAACGCGATTCTTCCTGACTCACGAAGTGGGGTTTTGCCACCTAACTTTCAGCCCGATGTAACAGAAATGTCTCTTTCTAATGATTTCATGTTCAGAGTAATGATGTGGACAATTTTGATGGACAGCCAGACCTGTCAGGTGGCTTACCACGTGGTAGAGTCTTTGGTGTCTTATCGTTGATTTAGGCACGAAAACAGATGCTCGCGACACTTCTATTTCTTACGCGGATGAATCGTTTGCTGAGACTCCTGATAGTTCCTTCCTAAGGTAGTTAGTTGCGTCACTAATGGCTGTGTTTGTCATCCACCGGAAACTTTGTCGTTGCCCACTTTACAGGTGCCCGAACGCGCGAAGTTTGATCTTTCCATAAAATTATACCTCAGGCATGTGACTGTGCATTCGTGTAACTGTTTTCCATTTGTTGGCTTTGTGTAGTTGGAAAAAGTGCTCCTCGGAACTACGGTCACGGGATCGGGTTAACCCCGACGGCCACGTGGCGGGGCCCCAAATGATGGGTCTACGCAGCGAGGATTTCGGCTATCGGATGGGTGCTGTCTCGAACTTCTATGCCCAGCCTAGTACATCAATCACTAGCAATAATGTGGAAAACCCTGTTGGTCCTATGTTTTCCGGCGTGATTACTTCCTCATCTTGGTGTCCTGTGTCGTGGACAGACCCAGGCCTAGGGCCTAGTAGTTGTAGAAAGGGTATGGAATGGGCCAAATCGCTGCAAGATTCGGCGGGAGAAGTTGATTCCCTCTTTCAGCGATCGGAGTTCGAGCGCTCTTGGCGTAATCGGACGTCGAGTGATGGCGGTGGGATGTCGCCTCATAAGAATGTCTCGGTAAATTCACCATCTTATGGCCCGCATTACAAATTAACCCTTGACCATGGCTGCTTTTGACACGTCAAACTACCACGTGTGGTTCTTTGCTCATGAAAAAAAGGGGTAGCATTAATTCTCTTGAATATATGTTTTCTAGATTCTTCGTTCAGGTCAGAGCGCCTCTGAAAATTCAACCTCCAATCCTCAACAGAATCGCAACCTGCATCACAGGCGAAGGGGTCGAACTGCGTCTGCTTCCAGTACCTCGTCCGCCGATAGTCCTACAAGTATCACAGTAGGGGATGAGAGTAGGAGCATCAACTTGCCTCCCGGTCAAAGTGTCAATACTGCTGACTTTGGTGTGGCCAAGTGCTTGCCGGACGCAGTAGCTCGAATGTCCCTTGTTGCCGATCCTTCTACAATTCAGCGGCCCATTCCCCCCTCCGAGTCCTCCATGCTTGGGCAGGTTGGTTGAGCTTCGCCCCCGACAGAGGGCGCATTCTTCGTTGCCTTTGTACTTACGCCTTCATGCATGAGCACGACATGGGAGTGGAAAACTGAATATTTGCAATTTTTACTAAACTTATTCTCAGTCGTCATGAGCTCATGAACATTTAAGTGCAACAGGTATCTTTTTTGGCCTTATACGCATTTGATAGGCTTTCGTTATGTTTGCCGCCACCACTTTTCCAACGCCATTTGCCCTTTTTGGCGTACTTTTTTATAAAACCTGGCCATATTCGATTTACAATTATTTCTGAACACTAGGCTTTCGTTGTTTCGGGTATTTTGGGTAGATGTGTTTTTCGCTTATCATTAATTGGGTTCATTACTGCTTGATTTTGTTTTCTCAGTGTAGACGTTATCATTGGTGTTCTCTGCTCTGAAATTGCCCCTCTATTCTCCGCCAGCCGTGTTGCGATTTTAGACTATCATACATAAGTGTATTTGCAGTACACCCACATTAGGATTTGCCGTATTGGATAATTATTTACTGATGTCTCTCTTCCCCCGCGACTGACACCAAGGTGGTAATGTAGTTCTTTTACCATGCAGTTTTGCCATTGGTTTCATTCTATAACTTGGCTTCTTGTCTACACGCAGACACTATCCACCATGGACAGATCTTGTCTTCTGGCTCACCAGGCACAGTCCAACTTCTGGTCACCGTCGTCAACATCACAAGAAGTCGTGTCCTGTTCGGGTGTGGATTCTATGGTTTTTAGCCAAAAAACCGATGGCTACCATCGACCTACCACTTCAAACCAATACACTCAGCATGATGCCCTTGGAGCTTTCAGGAGTAAAGTGTCTGGTTTTGCTAAAATTCCGGTACGATTTCTGCTGCATCGAAGCACTAGTGTACTTCGATTCATCTTTGCCTTTTTGGGGCGGCGCTGTTTTGCTTTGGGGGTTTTCACTAGCATCTGAGCCTTCACCCTGATGACCATGTGATTATGCAGCGCGTGAACTCTGATTGTTGGATTAGTGATCCCACGCAGAATCTTCTGTTGTCACGACTAATTCAATTTAAAGAAAGATTGCAATCAACGCGTGTCACACCCGTTCGAGTTTGCTCCGTGCTAAGCTCTCACTCAACGGCCTTATCCTTTTTCCATGTCTTAGCTATTCGGCTCCTTAATGCTTCACAGCGAAGACTAGAGGGAGGTGCATATATTGTAACTAGACCTTAGGCGACAAGTATTTGCTGCTCTAAATGTGGGATTTATCGTTTGTGCTGCATACTGAAAAGTGGTATCTTAGACAGTAGGTGTATAAATTTGATGCTGCTTTTGATAAAATATTTTAAAATGCTGAAGTGGTTTCAGCACATTGTCACTTTTGAACAAAGAATTCCCGATTTATCGCTCTCTCCCTTGGGGGTAAGGTCCACCGTCAGTAAAATTCAAGCTCGCTCTTCGTACTCCACCGTTTCAGTTTCACTGATACGTGGAACGACATCGCATGCAATGAAAGTCTTCCACCCTTCGTTTTCATTAGGATCACTTATGCATAACTCAATATTTGCGCTAAGTGCGCCACTGATTTGGCATGATTGAATGAACAGAGGGTGAGCCATAATCCTTCAGTGACTAAAACTAAATCTCGCACGGTGCAGAGTGCGTTCGGTTATGAGGGCGATGGTCTCGACCCAGGCCAACAAGCGGGAGGAACTGGAAGCGGCGTTCTTAGCGACGATCAACTGTGGTACTATGAGGATCCCCAAGGCCATATTCAAGGTGAATTCAGCAGTGCGCAAATGTTGAATTGGCTCCTTGCTGGTCGGTATTTCACTGCCGGTCTGCGGCTACGCCGGAAGTGCGATGACGCATTCTCCAGTCTACGTAAGTTACCACATCCTAGGGGTTTGTTTCTTTTCTTTTTCCTTTTTACTTGGCTGAAACGTGCACAGTGGCTATTTTACAGACCAGAAATTTTGTTGAATTTCACCCTATCCTTTGTTTATTCCAAGACCTTGTGACGTATGTTCTTTCCGCACGCGGTAGATTTACGTGGATGAAATTGACCTTAGGTTGGGTTCCTCCCGCAGATGTGTGATGCATTTTTATTACTTGATCGATCCGTCGCCGAGACTTTAAAGTTCTTTGGCATTCATTGCTGCATCAAAGGTAGCTTTTAACTAGCCCGTCGTTAATTTCTCATTTTTATTAAAATGGAAGTGACTATCATCTAATTAATGGGTTCATTCACATACTTTTCCCCCATAATTTTCTACATTTCTATCACTTCGTCTGGACGCAAAGTTCCTTGATGTTATTAGTTACTGTACTAAATTGCCATGTAAGGATAGTGGCACACTGGGATTCCAGCAGTCGCCTCGATATCTAGGTCGATCCCGACTTCGTGACACCACATTTCCATTTGAATTTTAGCTGTATCCCTTGAAAGGCATTGTAATAAGTTCATGAAGTGGCCAATAACAACCGATCGAACGCTGGAGCAAGCGTGCTTTCGAATTAAGGAGTTGACCTTTAAAAGCGGACTCGAGATTCACTAATCTTTTGTTTCCATTTAGCACGTTTTTAGATTGATTAAGTATTGTGTTGAACTGAAAATTGAGCGATAATTTCCTTACCCAAGTAGTCCAACACCCTTATGGTATTAGACTGGGAAAAGTTGGGTGTCGAGGCAATGCCTAAATAGATCGCAATCTGAATATTTATAGAGAGCTACATGCAATTATTCGGTAACGTCCCATTCGCTGGCACCACACAAATACCACCGATCCGGGGCGGCATCACACCTCAACTCATCTTCATGGTTCGGATGTACGACCAGCAAAATGCGGCCAATCTACCCTTCGCCTGTCAGGACCAGCAGCAACTACTGCACAAACCCTCCCGGTCCATGACAGGCGATGGGGGCTGTGTAGGTGCCAACACTTCTACCTTTTTACAATCTTTTCGCATCTGAAGAGGGTATATTTTTGTTGTTGTTTTTGCTTTAATGCTTCAATGCTTTTTCATTTTTGATGTCGCGGTAGTGCCTTCGCGCTTATTACCGCGTATAGTGTTATTAATTCGCTTGCATTCCTTATTTCCTGGTGGTGAAGTTAAATGTTGCTTATAACTTTTTCACACTTTTGTCCGTATTTTTGGAAATGCCTTATTTTGTCATGCGATTTCCAGACTTGCGATTAGTGCGAATAGTTAATCGCACCATGCGGTTTCAGTTCACATGTGCAACCGACCAACTCTCCATAGATCATCATTAACTCTTCCCATTTTCGCGTGTGTGTACTTTACCACTCCGGAGCCTTTGCATTGAATGCATTTGTGGCAGGGCTTTCTGTGTTGCATGGGTGAGGGTTCGTGACTGCAAAATTCAATTAGCTAGATTAGCTGCCTTTCTACACCTTAAATGTGTGCATTCGTTGCCATTTTCAGCCCCTTAATTCTGTGAACTGTTGGTTTGGAGTATCGTCTTCACTCCTACCCCTTTTCGAATCTTGTGCCAACCTTTCTTATCCAGGAGCTGTGTACAGATAATCCCTCCACGTATGCTTTGTCTTGGCTTGGTGCTGCCGGTCAGCACGACGATAGAGGAATGCAGAGGACAATTTGTGTGTGTTTGTGTGCTTGTGTGCGGTGTGAATATTGGCACAGCAAACGCGCGTACATGGGTGCGCGCGCTCAAGCCACGCAGTTACACTGACCTTATTTGCGCTTCGCGATCGCACATCTACACAGGCCTCGTTTGCATGCTATGCGTGCATTTAACAACACGTCTCCGGCACCACAAAGGCACCGTGAGAAAGCAGATTTCCGTGGATGTGCACCTGTTTGCGCTTTCGTGTGTTGACCACCTGATTTCCGTTCAGCTTCATTGAGAAGTCAGGTCAAATATTTCTATTGAGAGTTACTCCGAGCTGAATACCAGGTAGTGATGTACGCTTTTCCATGGTCTTGCCCTTATCGGTGCGGGTGCTACCACCCAATCTCTATATATTTGCGCATCGGTGTGCAACTATGTTGTGTCTGAATAATTAAGTTCGATTGTGTGTATTCTTACACTCAGTTCGAATTCGGTGAACTGGTTTGCATTGCTTCTTTTGTATTTCAAATCCGACGTTCGAGTTGTGCCTCTAGAAGATCATTTCATGCCTTAATTATTGTGTGGCGTGTTTCATTGCATCCAGAAACTCGTATTTATCTTAGATGTATGTAGGCAACAATTTCGCCTCACTTTGTTGACATTTCGTTAAGCACTGGACGCTTACACTATTTCGTTTTGTACAGACTTCATCGGCTAGTTAAAACGCTCGCCCTGGGGTACTTTGATTTGTTTATTTTGCCTCCAATTACCACAATATCATCTCTCACTTCCGGCCGTCTTTACTTTGAGGCAACTGAGCGCTTCTAAATTTTCAATTGTGTATTTTGGCATTGACATTTTCAAAGCACTTGAATATGCTGTATTTAA
The DNA here is from genome assembly GCA_036345935.2 of Taenia hydatigena. Lineage (NCBI taxonomy): Eukaryota > Metazoa > Platyhelminthes > Cestoda > Cyclophyllidea > Taeniidae > Taenia > Taenia hydatigena. Next base: position 11,961,766 of record JADWOT020000008.1, read on the forward strand.
TCTGTTACTTTTGCTAATTTTGAGCAGATTTGCGTTTAAGCCAACTGACGCCACTACTAAATTTTAGCGTTACCATACTACAAAAGTCAGTGCTGCACTATTTGGCTTTCCAGTTAGAACTAGTGTTGATCTTGATCCCTTTATTTGACTGTATTCAATGTACAGATAAGATGGTGCCATTTAAAACCGTTGGAATTCCCTTATTTTTCTGTATTTTTGCCTTTTAACACGCATCCCATGTATCCCCTTGGTCCAATTGTTTGCCTCAAAATCTTTGCCACAGTAACGCTTATTCATGCGGCCAGTTTCGTTTTCACTGGATTCTCAATGCACATGATCTCTGATCACTTTGACCTTGCAGTAGTGAGTTTTACGTCATCCATTCGCACAAGCAAATAGCGTTGGTATTCCTAGAGTGAAAATGGTTAATTTTGCTCAAGATTTCCGTGTTCTCATTTTCTCATGGTTCTCTTTCAGAATCTGTTTCGCTAGGCACAAATAGAGTCACATACTCCAGGTACAGGATTAGTTGTCTCCTACTCAAGGTGGTTGAGTGTAAAAGCTTTGCTAACTCAAATATGATTTCAACCTGTTCGTATCATGTTATTGAGTGGGGTTCTTATCGGGGTTGTTCATTTTGTTTAAGTTCTTTTATGACGGCTTTCAAGTAAACATCGGTTGTCGTACGAGAGTAGAGTTCGATTTGTGCTCTGTTTACTGCTGCATCTCCAGTTGTGCCGTATCAGTTGACCTGGATTGATCTTTTACTCTTCCTGGAAATGAGTATGCTCTTGTCTAGGTTGTTTTGGAGTTTTTTTTTCTTGGGTACTGTCTCCATTTTGCCAAAATCCATGTTTGTTCGTTCCTTACTGGGTGCTCAATAAGTTAGCGGTGTTAACTCCCTAATGTCGAGATCGGGTTTATTAACCCAGGGGTCTGTCGTACTACGCAGTTAAGGCAGCACAAATGCCTTATTGCTCGCTTGGGTGGATATTATTAGCTCCTTTTAAATTGAGATAGAAAATAATCGCGAGCACCTTTACCTCCTGCAGGTTGTGGATGCTTCTGGTGGATTCGGGAAGAACGGGATTAACTGTTCGAACGCAGCGGCAGTTGCCGGCCAGGCCTTGCTCCTAAAACAGCTGACTGAGATGATTGTGTCGAATCCTGGGGCTGCGGTTATGAATTTCAACAATCCCCTGTTCTCTCTTCTCTCAGAGTTGATCTCGAAGTCTCGTCTCGATCCGTCACTATTGCAAGAGGTATACCTGGTCTCAGTCATTAGTTTATGAGGCTTTGATTTGGTTGATGTTGAGCTTTATGGGCTTGCCTGCTTGTAACCTCGCCCTGCATTAGTTATACGTGAGTTCATGGTTTATGTCAGTTCGAAGTTTTTGGGTGGTGATTAACCTTTCCCTCTCAACTTGTTCAGATTTTGAATAGACCCAGTTATCGCTCAGTATTCAGCCGTTTTATTATAGATCTGGTCACATTCATTTCTTGATCGTATCCCGAATAAAAATAAGTGTGTAACTTCTCTTTTCCTACCCCGAAAGCCTAGCTTTCATGGGCTACTCAACCGTGTGTACCCGAGTTTTCAGACTCGGCTTCTACTCGTAAATATCGTGATTCATCAAGCGCAGATTATTTCTTCTTCACGAGATGCACTTCGTGGCCAACATTTCAGCCATACAAAGCGGCGGTATCCCCATAATAGAAAATCACAGAACTGTGATCCATTAATTCCTCTGTCAGATTGCTTATTGTCAAAAGCACTGTACTACAAGACGCAGGTGGCAGGATTCATCTCCCCACTTGGTGAGAATAAGATATATTTTCTAATTTTTAGCATCACTTTATCCCCTATAAAATTTAATGTCTTTGTACAATTTTGTCGTGTACTTTGAGAAAAAATTATGCACTAATGAGCATACCAGTGGGCGCTGATCGCTTGTAAACTATCTTGATCACATGATTCACATCAACTGTGATATAACTGCACGATGTGCATGGTACACAGTGCTCTGCTTCGCCTAAACACACTCCATTGTACCTGGATTTCTCAAGGTTCCGTCAACACAGCAGTCACGATAATGGGGGATTTTGCATTTAACTAGGTGTTGTGCTCACGCCTCGCGATATGTTTTCCGCCAGTCAGTCGCCTACTGCTCGAATCGTTCATGCTCTGTATAAAGTTACTCCTTCCTCACTGCTTTTGAAACGCTCCTCTCTTTTTGCAGATGAGCAACACAGCTGCATTCAGTGATCCCAGTCTGGGTATTTCTTGGACAACGCCGCCCCCATCACAGTCCCAGGTGCTTCCTCAACAACTACAACAGCAGCAGCAGTTGCCAACTCGGCAATGCATGGACGGCGCGTTCTTGGCTTCTGCGTCGGCGATCTCCGATCCAGGGAGCAGTGGCTTCGTGAATGACGTCACTCGGGGGGATGACACAGTGAGGGCGCCCTCTTCCAACGATAACACTCCTCTCCAATCTGTCTCCGGCCTTGATGCTGATAATCCCTCACCCAAAGCGTGAGCATCCTGAGGATTTTAATTAGGAACTGTTTAATATTATTCTGAAATTTTCCCAGGGACCTGTGTTTAGCGATCATTGGTAATCCACCACGCCGTGGCGGATCATTTGCTTTTCTTTTAGGTTCTGGGTTATTAATTATTTGTTCCTTGAACTGTGCCATCTATGGGTCTGCTTTTTGAAGGGTTTTTTATGTGAACAAGAATATGAAACGGTTACATTTGTGATTGGAGTGAGCATTAGCGAAGTTTGCATTATGATATATCATTACTGACTCGTAGCATTTTAAATTGGCTGGTGGTTTTTGACTCATTAATCGTGATGTTTTGCCTTCGCTTTGTGCCTTGTTTAAACAGGATCCGGCACAAATCAGCTGGTGGAAGGAGTTTGGATAGTAGGGCCTCTAAATCCGAGGTCAAATCGAAGCAGAACACAAATGCTGTCATTACCTCGAAAAAGCCCTCACAAAAACAAAAGAACTCCCCCACTGATAGCAAATCTGACGGTGCGGAAGGCAACAGTGGTAGCCAACAGCCTCAACGCGCTGTCTCTCAGTCGGGATGCTCTAGCTGTTCGGCGTCGTCAGGGTCTGGTGGTGGCTGTGCTTTGTCTAACGAATCCCTTCAGTTCAACTTTAGCTCCGTAGGAGGTCGTAGATTGGCCTCAGCTCCGGAGCAACCACAACCGACGACTGGGAAACAGATAAAAAGTTGTTGGATAGAGAAGGCAGAGACACTGGTAAGAACTGCGGCCAAAGTCGAGGCAAACAAGTCAGTTAAACAGTCGACTTCATCTGCGATCTCACCCTTGAGTGGCATTGTTGGAAAGTCACCAGTACCAAATAGTTCACCGGCGACTCCTCTTAAATGGGCTTCGCAGGTTTGATCAGTCGCTCCTTTTGATTCATTTCCTTGGTTTTTATTTGAGTACAGGAATTCCTCCCCAACATAAAGAGGCAAGTTATCATCTTACCTTTTTGAAAATATAGATTCCGTCATCGGAGGGAAGCGGTAGTATGAAAAAGAAGGCAAAATCTCGCCAGCACCAGGAACCGCTACATCAGGTGGCGGTGCAAAACGGTGTCAAGAAGTCGGGAAACAACGGAACAGTGTCATCTAAAAAGTTAAAGGGCGGCGCAGGTGACAACTCGATACTGACAGATGAGCTCAACACTCTCATTCGTTGGGTTCAGTCGGCGCTAGCGGGCATTGAATTGAAGGAAAAGCTTGACATCCCCACTCTCGTGGAACTCCTCACAACTATTGATGCACCTTACGAAGTAATCTGTAAATTATTTTAAGTTTGAGTTCTTATGAATCTAGCTTCATATTTTCCTTGGTTATTTGATGGAGAATAAGATTGAAATCTGTCTAGTTGATGCCATCGGTGTAGAACTGTGCTATTTGCGGGAGCGTCATTAGTAACATTATTTCGGTGGTATCGTAGGTGGAAAGCATGCTAGTCGCCTACCTTGGAAGCTCTCCTCGTTCGGAGCAGTTTGTACGGGAGTTTCTGGATCGTCGCCATACCTGTTGGCAGCTGCATCGAAAACGTGTGGAGGAAATGCAAAGTGATTCAAAGTTAAAAAAGAGCCAAAATGATCAGCAACCGTCATCGGCTCCTACTAATAATGAGGGCAATTTACACTCGTCAAACGCCTATTCGGAAGCTAATGACTCGCATGCGGAGAATGTGGTATGTTACCTCGGTTTTGAAGGTTTGACTTTTTGTGTTGTTTTCTTGCGCAACTTAAGCTCCCGGATCACATCCTTCCTTTTAGCAATGGGAGTTGCTAGCTATTTAGTGGTAATATTTCAACCATTAACACCGATTGGGCTTATTGTTTAATGCTGTGCTTTGATAGACTGTTATTCCATTTTTAGTGGCAGCAAATAAAGCCGAAAAATAGTTCCAGTCGCCGCGGTAAGAAAGGGGGAAAACATCGATCTTAGAAGTTGAAGGAGAGATGAAGTTGGGGTTACTTTGTAATACCCCCTACCTCTCATATAAGTGTTTGTTTCCCTTCTGTCAATCTTCGATGCACAATTCCTCTCAATATTAGCTTCTATCAATACTCCGCCCTCTTGAATCACTATCTGTTCATTTTCCTCACCTAGCATGTTTTCTGTACTCGCTGTTCTTGCTCTGATCTCGTGGTCACTGATTCGTCATCCCGCTCTCTTTATCCCCTTTCACTGCTGTTGTCGCTGATTTTGTCCCACTGTTGCACCACTGCTCTTGAGATAGCTCACGCACACGCAGAGTGAGTGGAGGAGAGTGTGGAAGAAGGTGAGAGTGAGAGTAACGTGTCTCCTTTGCAATTTCTCCCCGACTGACACGTGTACAAACCGTCTAGTCCGGCCTTCTCACGTCCTACCGGTTGTCCTGCTCCCCCGTCCGTCTATTTGTCCACTCGCCCGCCCGAGAGAGAAAAGAGTTCGTCAATTGGCTAGGCGTCGAGTCGGGCTAATAATAAATGATGTGCATGTGTACATATACTTTAAATGTTATTTCAATACAGCTTGAAATCTTTGCGCATTCTGCTCACTGAGGCGGCTTGTTGGGTGGAAGGGTGATTTGATTGAGCTGTGCCAAATGGCGACCTTTGTGGTCTGATGTGAGTGGTTAGGTTCCCTTGAGCCATTAAATGCTCAGCACATTGGTGGTGGGTGTTGGCGAACTTCTGGCGTGAGTTGTTATTCACAAATCCTCCGTTTTCAGTCGTTGCTGTCTTGCATTTTCAACGGTGGCTGCTTCTTGCGTTCAAGTAATATTTAATAGGCATCGCCGCGGAATGTGCATTGGAGTACTGAACGTGTGGGATTTTAGTGTAATTCACAAATCTCTTGTTGAATATCCAACACTATGGGCTGGGTCTTTTGTCTGAGGGTCAACGTTGGACGCACGAACTAAGATACTACGTTGATTAGCACAGGGTGGTTTTCGTTGCTTTACTGGCAGGCTTATTATGTGCGCTGCCTTGACTCCAAGTCCTATGGCCATTCAATCACCTCTTGTATTCAAGTAGGTGGGGTGGCATCCACGCTAGTCACAACCCTAACACTGGACAGGGCATGCGTACTGGTTGTTGGCGTGACTTATCGACTCTGTAGTTGGGGGATTAAGATCGGGACTGGTTTTGATGCGAAGTCCCTTTGCTACCATCACAGCGAGGCAATTCCTTAATTTCAGCATCGTACAATAGTTTGTGCTTAGGCATCCCAGCAGATAATCTTTGCCCAGTATTCAGGGCAGGATCCGTTACTTCGCCACTAGAAAAAAATAGCGTTCCCCAAGATGGCCTGCACTTTTGCAGCAATCTTCCCATGGGAGTTGTCGTAAGTGAGCTAAAGGTGGTGTTTATGCACGAGGTTCTAGAAATCCACGGTTTCAGATTCACTTATCCGATCTGGTGTAATGCCCATCAGCAAGTCCTACATCTGTTTGAGTGCGTTGTGATAAAATTTAATGCTAAATATGAAAGACAATCTCTCGGTCACTTTGTGAGATTGAGACTACCTATGCCCGTTGATGTTGCGAGCTATGAAGGCGTGTGTTTTGGCCTTTATCACTAATGGACAGGAAATGCAGTGAATATGCACTGCCACAGCGCGGATGACTTGATGTGTAAGCTTAGTTTCGTTTGGCGTCGACTTATTGACTGGATGTGCTATGCCTGTGAGGCTGAAGTAATGTCGTTGATGCAACTGGCCTTCCTACGTAGATGAATATTTTGCTATCAGACATCGAATTGCCCACCTCACAAACGTCCTTGAGTGGGGTATCGACTTTTTCAAACCAATCGCCCAATACCCGATAATCGATTGCTCCACTCTAGCCTCAACACGCGGGCGGCTAGCAATGCTGGCTTCCCTTGCACTCCTGCTCATCCCTACGGCTAGAGTGCTCGCCTCCTCCGTCGACGAGTGGATCTCTGAGATGTTCATTGCTCAGCGTAGCATCGCAGGCATCTTCGAGAGCTCCCCAGTTGGTCTGCGCTATAGTCGCGGTTTCCCTCGTGGTGTTTGGGGCACCAACTTGGCTCCAGATCTGGGCGCCTATGACGAAGGCAGAAAGAAATTTTTGGTCAATGGTGAGTTCCAAAAAACCCCACAATCATCGGCTTTAAAATGCTATTTGCACTGCAACAATAGCGAGAGCGCATAAATGGCGGCTAGCGCGTGAATGCATTCAATTCACTATCAATTCAAATTTTGCTGTGAAATAGACTAGACTCCTTACCAATGTCGCAAATGGATAAAAGAAGCCTATTACTTGTTCATTTGGCAAATTTTAAGGATATCATAATAAAATTCAATGTAATGTTCCAGTTTTGTTTCCCTTTAAAAGCTTTACTAGCCCGTGTTTTCTGCAGCCATATTAGGAGCAATTTCATATTCGCCTGCCTACTATGCAAATGCCCATTCTGATTTTGGGGGAATTTTTGTTTTTATACTGGCCTGGGATTTGAATCGTTGAATTTTAGCTCCCCTTTTGAAGACACAACTTACTTCCAGCTTGCATACAGTTTTGGCCTCTTGACGTTAGCCTGGGAACTGGAGCAGACTATTAAGCATTGCTTAAGATCTCCCCCAGATCTTATTAAAATACGCCAAACTCAAGAGGACAACATTTCGCATATACCTGGTTTCAACAAATATTCGTGTTATATTCTTTGATCAAGTTTGTGTTGTATTAGCTTGACTGTTACTTTTACCATGAGCCTTGGTTACTTCAAGCCTATTGCAAATCACATTTCCTACCTCGGTACTGGCGCTGTTGGGGAATCCGTTAGGCCTTATGATTGCAAAATTTAGCAAAATGTCGATAGCCGACAGCATTATATAAGGAAGCCGGAATATGAGCACGGTTATCTCATTCCAAATACTTTTAAATAATTAAAAAGATATGACTGAAAATGCGTGCCGGTTGAATATGTTTGCGCCGCCAATATATAGCTCGAAGTTTGTAAAACCAATTCCACCATTTTTCCTGATAGTCTAATCTTCGTTAACGTAGGAAAAAAACACTCAACGGCACTGAACACAGGTAAAATGAAGTTATTTATGCATAGCACTCAGTGTGAAGCATCAGCGCTTGACACATTGCGTGTATATCATGCAATTGTGTTAGTCTTACAGTCAATGAATCCCCATTGGAGAGGAGTGAAAACACAGAGGGGGTTGAGTTCTCTCTGGCGTCTCCTCAGAGGGAAGCCGACAATCATAGCCGAGATGCCTTGGCGGTCTGAAATGGCACAAGTTTCCCACCCTTTTTTTAATTAAAGGCTGCATAGGTGAGATAGTGTGGAGCCGGCAATAAACGCGTTAGATGTGTCTCGTCGCAGCCAGGTTCACCCAAAGGTGCTCTAGTGTGTGTGAGTCGGCATATAACTCGCCATGGCAGAAGTTGAAGATGCAGCATGACAAATATGGTTCGGTTATGGCCTCTTCCACTCCTTAATTAGCCATTCACTACGCGAACAGTCGAAACAATGTGCGAATATCAGTAAGGAGCGGATTTCCCCAGATTTTTCTGCCAAGCTTTTTTTGGCAAAAGTAAAACAACAAAAGCTGGATATTCCTTGATCAGAAGTCAGTTCTTCTGCTTCTGTTGCCACACTCTTACTACTTTGGTCAACTTGTGCTCCGTGAATGGAGTACGTGAATTTCCACTACAGTTAAGGTTCACTTAAAAGTGGTTAAATGATCCTACCTGTTCATATGAACGGAAAGAATCGGCTCGGATGCTGATATTTACTGCAGCATGTTAAAGCACCATATTTTAATGAATTTATTCCTTTATTCTTGCCGGAAAACAATGTTCCATTCAAGCATGCTTCAATCTTGTCTTTTGGTTGTTTAAGAGTTTCATACGCGCACTTGGATGTCTTTCGCATTCCTTAATCGAAAAATAAAAATTAGCTTATGCGAAGCATTCTACAAGCATAGATAGGTAGATTAAATTATCCAGTCCTTTGTCTGTCCAAATTGGTGCGAGTATCAGAACCTAAGTACTGGGAAGCCGGGGCTCACTTTCAACGTGACAACTTGCTCTGCGTGCATGGGACCTTTTACAGGTGCGTTACTTTGAATGAAATTGGAAGCATCCTGAAACTGATCTTAAATTAACCCCTAAAATAAATCGCTTCACCCTGTATCCACTTATCCATTTATTGCCTCTATTAGTGTATTTAACAGTAACTAATCAATGAGTTTGGGGTTTCACCATAGTAACCCCATTGTTTGCAACAAATTCCATAATGAACCTTGTAATTACTGAATTAACCGTTTATCTAGCAGTTTTCAATTAGATAGTAACAAGATTGTCCTGGGCTGTGGGCTCCAGAGAATTCTTTCACCACAATATAAATACCAGGTATCGCCCAACTGCCTTAGCCATAATGATCATGCTGTAATATCCACTGATGCGTGATTGCATATGCCGAACCTTTGAACTTCATATGTCATAAGCAGATTTCTTCGTTCATCTATGAGTTTGTGTGAAGGTATGGGAGGCTTTGCTTCAATCCATTGTGATGAATGGCATTCAGTAGATCCGCCTCACTGACATTTCTTGCTCAACTGGCTATACCTTCAGCGCACTGCTGTTATTTTTTCAGAGGTGTCACCAATTATGTCTACATATACTGCTTCTTTGAGTTCGTGAGACTAGAAATAAAGTAAAAATGGATTAAGTGGAATTATATTTTATGCCACATTTTAGCTTTTCCCACTCAGTTAAACTAGTGAAATGCTGTCACTGCCCTACGGAAAACGCTTACAATGTGGCTCACTGAATTTTGTTTTATTTAACTTCTCCTTGAGTTTCAATTGCATTTCCAGGTGCTTTTATACCACAATCGCCTAATTATAGCTTATCCAATTGGAAGGCTTGGTTAGCATTGCAACACTGATGTTTCGGGCTTCCCAGTAGTAGCCGCAGGGATTGTTAAGATTGCCTATTTATCCAAGTTTCTGCGATCTTGGACTGTAAAATCTTCACTTTGCCCAGAATGATTTTGCGATTGTAAGAGTTCACTAATGGTCTCACACATCACTGCCTCCCCACGTTTGCCACTCGGTACATTCAAAGAAAAGTTTTGTAACATTATTTTGTATGAACCAATCTCACAGGAAAGTTCTTTTGTCCACGAGTAAATTTGTCACTTATTCCTGCGATCTATTTTAAGCAGTTATAACGATTTATTGTTTACCACTAAGATTTTTATGGACCACCAAGCTTAGTCGTAATCATGCGGATTAAGCACGCGCTTTCGACACCAGTACATATTATAAGCTTTAAAATGCAACTAAGATTGAGCGATTTTTACTCGAAAAGAACGTTATTTGCTTACTTAATTAATTTTACAGCCTCTTTAGTCTCCCATGTTCTAACCTTTATAGTGATAGCATGAAAACCTTAGCCAATAACAATAGCTCCTTAGCTCTCCCTCACATTTATGATAAAACTCCTTCTAGACTCGTGAGACCCACTTGTCTGATCAAACGCTGTAAAGTGGCATTCTAGGATATATTAAATTGCGATGCTTTAAATGAAGCCTACAGTTTTACTTAAGCTGTAGATCTTTAATGCTTCCTAAACTTTATATGCAATCACACTGTCGATCAAATAATTGATGTTTTATGATGAAAGGCATTACAGGTTGCCATTGAATCCTTGCGCTCATTAATGGTCGCAATCGAATTAGGTAAAAAGTGGGTGACCATGGGTAAACTCCAACTACGACTTATAGGATTCTTCTGGAACATGGCGAAGGAGTGGTTAGTATCAGACGCAAACTGGCACGATCCGCAGACGGCTTTTGACACCTTCCGCAAACGCGTCTTTGATTACATGTGTGAAGGCGGCACGTGGGCCTGTTGCACTGCAGGTGTGCGCGATGTCAGTTGTCGTGACCCGCCCAAGCCCATGCAGGATGTCATCTTCATCCTCATGGACCCCACTGAGAACATGCCCGTCATTTTCCTCTTCTGGTGGTGCGTGAATGTACGTCTCCATCGTGTCTGTTCTCTTCCCTTTCCGTCTCCCACGTCCCACCTTCGTCGTTAGAGCGCACAGATTTGCTGAGGATTTTTTGGTTGAATGATAAGCGAAACGACTAAGCTATAAAAAGTTAAACTTCTGTCTTCTTTTTACGAAATAGTTATTAAACTTTTGCATCCCAAATCCTCAAGAACAGAAACGTCGAATCGTCCATGGGCGAAACAGTAGTTTTAAACTCAATTTTCAGTTTTCTGGATAAATATGGCCCGAGCACTGGAGAGTCAAGGCAACCCAATGCAATTGTTCGGATAAACATAAAACTTTGGTAGTTCTTAATGGGATTCTGTCAAACTTCCCTGATTTTGAGTTAAATACTTTAGAAATGATGATTTTATTTATCCCTAATAGCAGTAATTTCAAGTAGTTAAATCTTTAGGTTAACTAGTTCTCATTTCCCTCTCAACTTGGTGAATACCCAATATTGCTATTCCAAGGAGTCAAATTGAATCAATCTGTGTAAAAAATGATTTGTAGAAGTTGAAAATCCGCTTTACACGATTGTGAGCAAGGATTTTAATTCTTAATCTTAGTTACATTGGGCCATTCTCAAGAAAATTGCGATGCTATTTCAGAGTTTTCACGTTGCACTGTTACCCACACAACCTACCCGATTTGTCACTGCTACCTCTCCCACCTCCGCTCCTCCTCATTAGCACTTGCTATACCACAAGTTGCCACCAAGAGCTCTGCACTTGGTGATCAGGTGGGTCACGATGGTGAGAAAGTTAGAGCTTATTCTTAACTGACCCACTTTAATGCAGAGTTTCATCTACATCATGCTCATTTGGCTCTACTTCTTTTGGTTAATGTTAAAGCTGTTTACGATTTAAGCAAAAAATTGCTGATGGAGGCGCTGAAACAGCTGCATGTATTTACCACCTTTAGTGGTTTTCTTTCAACGGGCCTCAAAGTTCAATTCTCGAGCCGGATTTAATGAACCACTAGCAATCACACAAGCTGTTGGGCTTCGTTTCGGGTATAATATGCACGTTGCTTTGATCGACCCTTATTTTTCTTAAAAGTCAAAGCGTTTCTATTTGATTGGCTCTGACACTTGGACTTTATATGCAGAATGGTAAATTTGCATTAATGGGACAACGTAAAACAGCACCGTCTGTGGCTATAGTTTTGCTGGATATTTTTAGGTATTTACTGCTAGATATTTAGGACATTATCCAACTGGTTAAGGCAAGTAACATTTGTTTGCAACCGGTAATTGGACAGCGTCCTTTCAAATAGAATAACAAGCTATAGGTGTGGCGTCTCGAGACTCCCTCGAAGGCAAAGGAAGGCATAATACTAGGGCAGAATACATACTTATATATATTTAGCAAACAGAGGGAACGGGACTGCTGGCATGGCTTAGAGGCCAGCCCACTCGACTAGGGCAATACAGCCATCCAAGTGACTGTAACTGAAACCGGCGGTCAAATGAACAAAGTATTGCAGTAGGCTTCAAAGTGTGCTCATTTGCACCATTCCAGTAAATAAAATTCACTGACAATTCATTGGCGTTTCACCGAATCACAGTAGACTAAGTTAATGGATGCTTTTTTGGATCTTTCATTCCTGGTGATGCGTGCATGTACGTTTACACTACTTAACCTCACCAATGAATTTCCAACACCGTGACCAGAAGAGTGAAAATACGAAGGAAAGTTGGACTTTAAAAGAGCACTTGAACTAATCCTTCATTGAAGTTTATTCCACCAAGCACTAAGTTCTGCAATTATTGACTCAACGAATGCCTTAATTTCTAAATTAAAAAATGAAACTGACGAAATGGATTGAGAGTGCTAACATGGAGGGAAATGGGACTCTTATAGCCCCTCACTTGTCTATGTAGTTCAGAAAAAATGTATGTCAATTAATTGAAAAGCATTCATTAATGCATTGGACGGAGACAACATATTTGCAAAGTTGGAAACCTTATAAAAACTTATAGGAGACACCCCGACGGCAGCAAACAGAAACGCTTCACTAAGCAGGCCTCTATGCATCAATGAATGTGTAAGGCGTTGCCCAAATGACCATAGAAAATGTTGCTGTGACTACATTATTAGAGGTACTATGGGTTTTTTATTTAGATACCTCAAAGGTTTCGAAGCCCTATAGACAGTTACGATGTGGCCATCATTGGCGTCTCTTTTGCTTGAATAGGACTGAATTGAATTATTTTAGGTGATCGGTCTGTTCTCTCCCAAACGTGTGAAATCTTGCGTTTGCAATGCTTTCCTTTATTTGGCATTATTTCACGGAACTATAGCTTAATTGACCATAAATTATAGTTGATACCTGGGTTTTTTTTAGAATAATGATTCGCTGAAAAAAGTTGTCATTGGGTGGAAGTCGATGTTGTTTGGGCTCTGTACGAGAAGGTCCTCACTGACATGTTTATTTAGCAGTTGTCTAGCGTCCAGGTTCGGTAAGGAAGTTGGGAATGTTCAACATCGATAAGCGTTGTTGACAAGCAATTTGCACTATATTCTACATTTGGAAGGAATAGATATGAGATTTGGATTTGCTAATTTGACCTCATTAATTTTGCTAAACAGGATGCCGAAAGGCCTCGTAACTCGATGTGACGATGAGAGTCAGTGATAAATTCGCTACTGATTATTTATTAACAGGGGGCAAGTGGAATTACGTCCATGCAATGGCAATGAAATCTTGCTATTGTTTTCATTAACTGGAGCGTTAATTGAGCTAATGTGGACAACAACAGATAATTTTTAGACTAGACGTCCAGGCTGAAGGGCTGCCCGCGAAATTAAATAGTTTAATGCGTAAACTGATCAAACTCTCCGGTCTAGTGACTTGAAGAATGCAGTTAGCTGTATTTTTTAGTAAAATCAAAGTCAAGGAAAAGACAGCTGTGGAATCTTTCACCTTAGCAAACTGCTCCACGCGATTTTCGCCAGTTTAGCTTTGATACATTCAATTTATTTAAAGGTCCACGCTGAATAGCTGTAACCGGCAAATAAACTTACGAAACTAATCAACCTCTCTAGATTCGGTATTGACTTGGAAGATGTTTAACGAAACAAGGTGATGTACGAGTAGTCTTTGGAAAATTGCATATTCACCACTCGAAAAGTCTCTTATAACACAAAGTATCTGGATATTCCCGCACCACCATTCCTAGTGTGCACTATTAAGGTGTGAGTTGATGGTAAGGTTTGACGTAATTGCTAAACCACAACCAGGCAAGGAAGGTAAAAATTGCGTGGATCCTGGTTCACAAATCAAATGAGGGCTAGCGGAAAAAAATTCCCCAGAAGCTGATTTAACTCATTCAAGGTATTCGTTTGAGGTAAAGTAAACTAGTTTAACAATTACTCGGCGAAACAGTGCAAAATTCTGATTATTTTTAATGATCGATTGAGGAAAGCCGGCAATGGCCATGCAATGGGCTCGCATGATAAGGTGATTATTAGACCAGACACAGGAACGCCACGTCGCACTCACACATTGGAAGTTATCGAAGACAGGGACTGATCATTAAAGAACACCACATTATTGAGGCCATTCAGACAAACATCTTTTAGTCGCACAATTTGCAAACGTAACATGTAGCATTTCTACAAAATGGGTCCATTGCATGAATGTTCTGGTTATTTACCAATATCAACTTCTGTGCAAGCAATAATTTCAAAATCTGCTTTATCCACCTTAAGTCATGGGTGACCTTTCGCCGGATGGACTCCAACAGGAACGCCTACATTGCATTCCAGTTGAAGAGGAGTCTCCTCCAATTCTGTCCTTCTCCATGTCTCGCTAAGCCCTGCCGGTGGATTGCCGGTGTAGACATGCCCAACATTTGCAAAGTGGTTGGGCCTTTTGAGGTCAGAGCATTGCAATGCTGACAGTCGAGGTAGACATGTCAGTTGTGTTGCCGCGGACTAAGATTTACGCTTTATACCCTATTGTCTACAAATTTCCCTTAACACTTGCCTTCGTTTTCGACACACAGCCACGTTAGCAGATCAGTCACTAATTGTAAATAAATTAAAGCTATTTCCCAACAATGCGATATTCAACTTAAAAGAAAGTGAAAACAAGTAGGTCTTCACTTTTGGCGTCTAAAAATAAAGGAACGCGAAAAGTGAGTGTGTGCCTTAGAAACCAGTGTTTTTACATGACTGAATAAGGAAAGCAAAAAATGAGAAGTAAATGCTGGAATTACATTACCACAGGACGATTATGAGTGCATCTGCCGCAAAGACTTTGTGTGGGACCAGGAAACAAGGACATGCAAAGTAATCAATCCCTGTTTTGTCCGCACATACACCCCCTGTTCCGCAGTGGGCACACTCGCATGTGTGGCGCTGGATATGCAACATCCAAAATGCATCTGCAAAGCGGAATATATGGGGAAAGACTGCGCCCAGCTGAGAAATGCCTGCTTGGAGCGGTTCAACAAGGTAATTCACTACCTACACGTGACAATTTATAGTTTCTACTTAATGCTCATAGGTAGAGTGTATGTTTTAGACGGAACCAAATGGAAACACAAATTGTGGTGTTGCACAGGGGAACATATGCAATCCCGTGTTGGGCACGGATTTCTACAAATGCATTTGTGTCACAGGGTGGGTGCCCTCTCCTCAACTTCCATATGATAATTGCGCCCTTTTGAATGATCCTTGTGGAACTGGAACAATGGAGGAAGAGGAAGCAGGAACGAAGAATGGAACAAGGGTGACTACCCCTAAAGTACTTGTAAGCATCAGCTGTCAGCACGGAGGCTATTGTATTAGTTCGGCTGACTTTAGCAGAGCGGCTTGTCTTTGTCCAACTACCTTGTGGGGTGATCAAATGTATACGGGTAAGTGAAATCGCTCGGAGCTATTGCAAGTAACTTATGCTTATGGGCACATAGAAAGCATTCCAAATGTGCATACTATATGGGCAATCATTTTGGTCCAGCATGACTCTCGTTCGTTCATAGATCTTTGCGTTCTTTTAGCACATTATTTTTCAAAGCCGTGAAAATAGGTAATTTTCGTGTAAAACTTACCGAGCCCTCTAAGTTCGTGCACCTGAGTTCCATAAAAATACCGTTCATTCCAAAACTTTTGCTTGTTTTTAGATCACTATTATTTCACCGTATAAAAGTGATTACTCAGCTTTGACTTTGGGGGTCGCCATAAATAGTGCCCGAAAATTCTAACAAAACTGTGCTATAAAGTGACATTCAAACCACTTTTCGGTTTGTTTATTTTAAGTCCGCATAAACGGGGCAATATATGGCATCGTTTGAACTTGTTAACCGGCAAAGAAGTAAAAAATCCATTTGATATTTTTGTAAAGATGATTTGAACTTTTCTACCTCCGTCCCTACCGCAAAAAAATAAGCAGTCTTCTGAGGGAGATACTTGGCATATTCTATCAACTATTCAGTCGTGCTAACAATCCATTATGAAATGCTTGCCCTTAAGGCAATGCTAACAACAAAACTTCACTGCTGATTACAACTAAACTCTAGGGTAAGCAGTTACGTTAATTCAACTGATTATAAGATGATAATTTATGCTTTATTTCAGTGCATTTAAAAGGGCTACTGAAAAAGGTTTACTTCAGACTTCGTAAGATTGTATTGCTTCATTGTTTAACTTTGCCCTTCGTAAAATTTTATTGAATGACGAGGGCAATATTAGCATCCACCGTTTCGAATTCGCAGTATCTTCCCATCTTAAAATTTACCATAAGGCAAACAGCAGCATCAGATATTTTTTCCTTTGAACAGCAAAAATGTCTTATCTCCATACCGATCTCATAATGCGACAAAACGCATGAAATTTCTTATCTTAATCGCGATCCGTTTATTTCAATCTGATAACTGATCAATGGAACGGAGTTATCACACTTGCGCGCCTACGAAGAGGATCAACCTTGGAGGATCTGGCAAATTCAGTTGATTTCTTCCTCATTCATAGACACAGATTCTAATTAGCAGACCACGCCGAGGCTTTTAGACTATGTGTATGTGCGCGCACCAATCCTCAACACCCAATCGCGGTTCATCATTATCAACCCACTTTATCTCTAGGATGGGAGGGTGCATATCTACCCTCCCCTCCTCCTCCTCCGCCTCCTCCTCCTCCTCCTCCCTTTCCCAAAAAAGCATCATCCGCACACAAACACGCACGCCTCCCCACGGTAGTATTAACTCTCTTGCCGTAAGCTCGCACGTACGCACGCACTCCTATTTGCTTATTTGCTTACCTCACTGCATGAGAGAGTGGATGAAGGAAAGTTAGCCCTCTTCCATCTTTGCGCGTATGTATCTATATGAATATATATATTTACATATGTGTGTGCGTAAGTGCGTGTGTGTGTAACTTTCACCGCCCTAGGTGAGTGTATAATGCTCTGGCGCCGGTTCTAGCGATTGCAGTGGACTGATAGCACCAGAACAGCACGACGACGCACAAGACTCACACGCTAATGGAGAGTGAGAGAGTGCGCGCGGGAGGGGGAAATGGAAGATGGAGGGGGTGGACAGGGGCGAACTCCTGCATGCGATGAGCACAGATCAGAGGTTATACGGCCGCACACATGAGCACACACGCGCGCACCTTGAGCGTGAAGGCAGAGATTGGAGAGGAGTGATAAGCCGAGTAGGCAGGCAGCATCCCAGTAATAAGTGCTTCTGCGTCGTATATCCCGCTCCTGCTCCCCTCTCCCTTGCTCTTTCTCTCCTCTCCTGATGTGTGCGGAGTGGAAGGTGGGGTTCAGCAAAAAATGCTCGACCAATAGCGTGGAGTGAATGAAACCCAGGTGTGCGGCGCTGTCTCCCGCTTAGCACCCATCTCGCTGTGGAGGAAATGCACCGTTTTTCGCTTATCTCTTGTGCGCTCCTCGCGCGCGTGCCCTGTACACACGGAGCTTGTCAATATACGAGAGGCGACATGAGAAATCCGGTTTAAACTAATTTTC
The DNA here is from genome assembly GCA_036345935.2 of Taenia hydatigena. NCBI lineage: Eukaryota > Metazoa > Platyhelminthes > Cestoda > Cyclophyllidea > Taeniidae > Taenia > Taenia hydatigena. The sequence continues at coordinate 11,979,312 of JADWOT020000008.1, forward strand.
TCCAAGATCGTAACAACTTCGAGTAGGCAAAGTATAACCTATGCTCAGGTAAAGTGCTGACGATGGGCGGCTAAAATTAGTGTCTTAAAATGCTACTTAAGCTGGAGAGAAAGATAAACGGAAGGTGTTATGCTCGTAGTCATAGTTAGGACATTTATGCTGATTTATCAGTGGTCAAAATCAACTAACGTAATTCTCTTCTGTGGCATTTAATCTTATCTTGTTTGTATTTTCCGTAAAATATATGATTACTTGATTCAAGAATTAGTTTTAAACTAGCACCCTACCTACTAATAGTGACCTCTAATATCCAGAGTACAGGTCATGCACTAATAGTGTGTAGGCGATTAAGCACATTAAACGTCTTCTGATATCAATTATGTGAGACAGAACTCAATACATCAAGCCTCTAAACGAAAAGACATATGCAAGTGGCTTGTTGTCGCTTGCTCCAGCAGGGTTCTAGGTAATAGTCAACCAGCAGTGTTCGAATGCATGGTGCCAAAACTTGCATTACTGAAATGATCTATTTAACTGCTACCCATGGCATGCAATTCTTAGTATCGTCGAAGCAAAAAATATCCCACCTCTATAGCCTACCCTTTTAAACGCAGCTGGTCTACGAGAGTTACGACTGACTGCATCCAAATGATAAACTGATAATAATCACGTTGCACATCTGGAACTCCATCTGCAATACACTGCTTTAATAATAAAAGGTCCATTCCGAGAGTACTGAAATAGCTGCTGCAATCTGTTGTACGACTACTGTGACCTCGTGATTGATGGCTAAGTTATTCTTTGAACGTGATGTCTCCTCATTGTCAATCCGTATTCAAAAGCCCAATGGGAACACAGGTCTAATCTCAGACCGTCTTCGTACAAATCTATGTGATACAATCGCAGGCTTAATAGATTAGCGTGTTTTTGATTGAAAAATAATGCCCTGAACTCCTGGTTAAACCTAGCCGACTATCACAGAATCCCTAAGAAATGATCAGAAAACAGGGAAGGAATGGGTCTTTTAAATAGCAGCCATGGATTGAAATAATCAATGAAATTTCCCATTAGGCAACAGGTAACGCCCAGCTAGATGCTAAGCATGACGAAAACCGATCGCATTTTTAATCTTACGACTAGAGTTAACAAGGCAGAACAAGTTTATTTTAGAATATTTTCAATTGCAGGTTCGGACGCGCTCAGTGAATGGGGTAGAACACTTTCGAAACAGCTCTGTTTTGCCAACTGACTATTGACCCATGCGAAAGTTGTATTTCACCCGAGCATTAGATTGGAATATTTTTCGGTAGAGAGTAAAGCATACTCAGAAATGAGTAATCAAAGCCAGCTTATTCTTAAGTTAAATAAGGGCCAGATAAGTTTTGGATTCCATGTAGTAATAGCACATTTTTGCATATATTGCACTTCTTCATTCAATTACACAAGTGCCTCTGAGAACTGATTTTCAACTAATTTAACCGTGTAAAATCTGTAGTAGGCAGTGAGAAGGGTAGTTTCACAAGGCACAGCCTGGAGCTGCTACTTGCCTTTTTAATTAAGCATTTGCACAAAGGAGGTCTTTTAAATGTCTATTGAGCAGGCACCTACTGTGAAACACCGCGCGGAGTTTGGTCCAGTTGGACGCAGTCCAGTGAATGCCGCGAGAAGAACTGTGGCATCAGTCGGTATCGGTGGCGACGCCGTCAGTGTCTAAACGATACTACCTACATTGAAGATTCAAGCGGCAGTGCCAACAAGAAGCCCTATCCTTGCTTTGGAATCTCTGAAGAAGTAACGAAAAAACCTAAAGTCTTGCATGACCTCATGTTTCTGCTATGCTTAGCTTGCGCTTTCGAGGCTGAAGCAGGGATTGAATCTTTCTTTTTTTTGATAATAAGATGTACTTCTTACGTGCACAAGATAAAAATGACTTAGCAAGGGCCCTTGACATAAGGCCTATGAGACTCTTGATGTGACTCGACTTTCTCGGAGGGTGAGCATTAGCTCGTATCTGCGATTCTGACTTTTTTTGGTTGATTCAGCAACAGTTTGTTCTCAACTCTCCTTCAAACGAGAATCTTTTAGAGCCACTTACAGTTGCATTTACCAGTTCCAGCATCATCTGATTTATCATCACTCGCCTAGCGAGTCCTTCTTCAGTGTGTTTTAATGTATTACGCCAGACACTTGTCTCACATTCACCCATGGGTATATCTATGTATATGCGCCTAACCTTCCATTAGTTTTAATGGAGTTTAGGAGAATGGAGTGAGGCTACGTGTTTTTCTCCCTTCGCCCCCTTCCTCATGCCGTGCGCCATTATGTGTCAATATCGAGACAAAAAGCGAACTACTATCGAGATAGGATGTCCACTTAGTCCACTGTTCTATCCCCTTCCCTCAGTATTCGTGCCATTCGAGGCCTACATAAAAGTAACGCTTTCCACGTGCATTTGAGCAGTCGAGGGCTCTTGAGCGAAAGACGGGGAGGGCGAGTAGGCGAGTAGCGCCAAAGGATGGACGGGGATGGATTTCAGTTTCATAGCCATAGCAACTAACACGACGAAAGGAAAAAACGAAGGGGTGAGAGGAGAAGGGGGTACAAATACTACCATCATATCTGCCTTCGTGCACGCGCACACGATCCAATCAACAGGTTCTCTTGGAAGAGGATGGCGGTAGATGCTATCTCCCGCACCTCCTTCACTTTCTCCCGGGGGGAAACAAGGCAAGCTCTTTCAGACGGGATGTGTAGCTTGTTCCAGGTTCGTGCAGTGCAAGCCAACGTACCGTGCCTTATGATTTTGCAGTAACCAAGATAAGTGTTCAAAATACCGCAGATGTGAAAGTAGTAAGGATCGCCTAAAATTAACAACACGGAAATTAAATGCCGTCAAAAAATTCCCTCTCTTATCGTCGTCCAACAGTTTCAAACACTAGGAATCCTGAAATAAGTGATCTATAAATTGCCATACGATAATGCCAACCCAAGCAAATTTTTTAAGTCACCTTTATCTCTAACCTCCATTTTAAACCGCCATTTGAAGTCCTTCGATTTAACAAGATGCGCCTTCTTTCCCCAACTACATAGATTTTCTTCATTATAGGTCCTACCATGTGATGAACTGCTTCCCTGTAGCACACTCCGCATGACTGGGCTGTTTCGAAACGAAATTTTCTATTTTAATCGACTATCCATATTCCTGCTGATCATTGCGCTTGAAGTGAGTTAACAACATAATTTTTCAAATCCATGTAGAAATCACTTCAGTACCATTCATTGTAGAGGTTTAAACCCATTTGCGTCTGCTTATAGCTAGCCATCTGTCGTCCATCCACAGAGCAAAATAGTAAAAGTAGCTTTAAAGAATATAAAAGAACTAAAATCACAAGCATCGCTCGTTTTACTTCCTCACCAAGGAAAAAATGGAATAAACGTTGAATTAGGATGTGTGGGCATATTTTTAAGGAAATTACGATTGAAGTGTGTCTTGACCCCCAAATAAGAGTGTGGTCTAACTTGGCCTTCTAAATCAAATCAGCCATAATTTTATAAAATTTTATAACAGACATTAAATTCGACTTGATTTGAATTATCTTGAAACCGCAGGAAATCGCATGCACCTTGATCATTGGAGGGTGCCTGCAGGAGCCTATTTGAACTCCGTTCAGAATTTCTGATTGATGCCACTTAAGTCCGAGTTCAGTCTTAGCCTCCATTCAGAATATTGAATTATTTTCCTTAAAAGGCTAAACCCGTTATTGCTTAATTTGACTTATTTTGTTTTCAACATGGAATGAGATGTGGTTTTCAACTTCCTTCCTGTTCCAACAAAACAATTTCATACTTGTATCCACCTTTTGAGATGAAGACATAGGCTTAACTTCAAGTAATAGATTTTAAAAAGTTGATAGCAATCTTATAAGTGCATCGACGCGATCAGGTCGATTGAAAAGCACCATCCTGTAAGTAAATTCCGCTCTCTAATAAAAAATCAGAGCTTGAGCGTTCCTGTTGTCGGACGAAGGAGAATCAGTCTAGACAGATAGCCGACAGAGCTCTCTTTCTGTTGTGGACAGACCGCACTGGGTCTCACCCATCAACCTCCCTCCTACGATTCCCCTTGAGAACGCCTTTTCTTCATTTAGTACATCTTGCGCAGAGGCCAGATCAACAGGGGCAGACTTTGTCTAGAATTTCCACTTTTGGACCAAGAGACTCCCCCTCCCCCTCTGTGCTTCGCTCAAATGTTTCAGCATTCACAAAAATGCCGTAGTATTCACTTTTTGTAACTTGAGTTAACATGAATCCTTCGTTGAAGAAGCTGTAGAAACATCGTTTTAAAGCGCATCCAAAAGTCAAGGACTCTCATAGGTTAAGAAAGCGTAGAATCCGCAATGCCGATTTGGACGTACATTAACTATGATTAACTAACAACCAATTTTGACCAAAACCTAGGGAAAGTGGGATTTTTTGTGTGTGAATCCCACGAGTCTAGAAATCAAAGCTCTGTGCTGAACTATGGCTAAATGGAGACCCTAAATTGAGTGAGTCTTTTTTTCAATTATTTCGAAGGACATGCCAAAAATGCTCATGATAACCACCCCTTTAATAGCCAAATTTAATATCATTTGAAGTGTAGCATTCTATTGGCCAAAACTAATGTTGCCGCCGTAAAAGAGGCATGGGGCAATTCTGGTTTGAAGCTTAGGCTTTCTCACACGCCGTCAACCCCAAAAGCTAGCAAATATTTGTCGCATTGACTGCTATTTGGTAATCACTTCTCAGCGCCCAATCTCCTTGAATTAAGAGACAGATCGAAGCCTGAGTTCCCTCCTACCATCTTCTCTCAAAATATGGAATAATAAGGTGCTGAACTACCTAAACCTTGATAGAATACATTGTTTCTGGACACTTATAAATTATAATCTCTCTTCTTTTAGTTTCTCATCACATTAATCTTAGTGAAAACTTGCGGAATTCACATTGTGCATTGGGTGTTGCAAAAGGTTGGCGAAAGAAAGTTTATTAAGTTCAACACCTGCGAAGTTGAAGACCAATCAGTGGATCAAGTGGAACATTTGTCACGCGATCAAAATGGGTCCGAACGAATATTTGAAGCAAACGAACAACCCATGTATAAAGAAGAGGTGTGTTTTGATGACGAGGATCTTGATAAAAGACCAATAAGAAGAGAAGATGGACCAGCAAATCAAGAACAAATACGCATAGACGACAGAGCAAATCAAAATCTTCCCATGGGTGATGATAATGAAGAGTTTCTGAGATCTCTCAGAAAGAATATTATCCATCGCGTCCTTGAAAAAGTAGAAGCCATAGAAACTGAGCGATTAAAGGGTCTTAAATCACTACCTTATTCAAAAGGACGACTTTTATGGAAGCGATTGAAGAACAGACTGACTTATATCAAGGGTTTGGATGGAACACGAGTGAAAATACCCGAGAGACAAAGGCGATGGGTTGGAAAGACTATGAGGGATCCAGTGGTCAGTGCTAGAAAGGAAACCAATCCGCCAAATGAAGAAACTGTGGGACTGCGAGAAGGAAAAAAAGCAGAATTTGGGGTTGAAAAAAGGGCTCACAACAAAGACATTGTGAATGAATTGGACAAACAAGCATCCGGAGGAACAGTTTACCAGGAAGACAAAAAAGGAAAAGTGCTAACTATTGGGGGAAAAATAACAGCTAATACAGAGGCACCGGCGATGGATGCCCAGAAAAAGTTCACCTATCTGAGGCCACATCATGCTCGAACTAAACTAGGAAGTCCCATGGATTATCAGACAACTGTGAATGAAGGTCAGCCTTTTACATTATCGAAGGGAGATTTTGAGGCGCAGGCACGACACATACCAATGAAGAGTCATTTATTTAGGCATTCCGATCATTCAAACGAACAAGAGTCGATTAAAAAGTCCGCTATAAACGATAGGGAACCGCAAATCGACTTCCCAGTTATTGACCTAGAACCAGTGGGCATTAAAGCCCCTCTACAGCATCCAAAAATGGTATTTAAGAGGCAAACAGGTCCTAGATCTGTGATGTCACCCATGAAATTTCCCTTTTTTTCCTCTGACACGTTGGATCAGATCTCGTGGAGCGAATTTACGAGGGATCCCGAGAATGAAGGTGTTACATTTTCACGCCCACAATCATATCCAGAGATGCCGTCTGACGGACCAGTGTCTCCGATTGTCTTAATATCGTCCCCCAATGTTGAGGATCCTCAAACTAACGACGATAATGTAGCATTCAAATCTGAGACAACTGAGAAGGTGGAACTCGAACCTCCTCCTGTAATGGGTAAATACGTTAGAAGTCCACCTACGTATGAACTATTACGTAGACCTTCAGATCAGAGGCAAGGGGATTCAAAAGATGGAAGAGGTTTAGTTATAGAGCCTCTAAGGTTAAATTTCAAGAAGAAGTCTTCAAATGCTGCCTATTTGGATCCAGAAAGTATAGAACTCCCTTATTCCGTTACAGACTCGATTCAAAGTAAAATTCAATTAGATCCATCCAACCTTGCAAGTGGTAGTCGAAAATTCTCTCTACTTAAACTTTTCCCAATTCCTGAGGCAGTACCTATTCCACTTTCTTCAGCGGATAAACGAATTCGTCAGATGGGCGCGCATGATAAGAAGGGTGATGGGAAAGAGGAAAGAAGCATGATGGCCCCGCCTTCGAAAATAGCGATGCCAAATCAACGATTCCCAAAGTTATCTACAGACAAGAGTGTGACTGTTCAACATAAACGGAGTGAACACGTGGAAACACCTCAATCAGACTGTCTGAAATTACGTCAAAGCCCTCAAAATAGACACCGCCAGGAACTAGAGCTAGGGTCTGCTGAGAATCCTCATGAAACCGTGATTTACGCGAGAAGTCAGCCAAAGAAGCAACCGGAACCGGCATCTCTACCGCATTCTGACCCGACTTCCTCAAAACGAAACCTCCGTCATCATAACGATCAGTAATTGGAACAACTCTGAAGTCTAGGCTTGGTATACAGGAATACAAAAGAAAGCATGCGCAAATTGAAGTAATATTTGATGCCAAGTTAAGATAGGTTCACATTTTTATTCTATCAAATTGTAAAATCAAAACACATTGAACGTCATGGAAATTAGCCAATAGGAAGGAGTCGCGATGGACGTGACCAATCGAGAGTGCTCTGGTCAAAGTGTATCCCTTCATAACTAAGGCAATCATTTCCTTATCTATTCTGTTACAATAAAACTCGTTGCGTTAAAGCATTGACTATCTGGTGTGCTATTATTTTCGGATCCTTTCTCTTGGTAATGACAATGTTTGAACCGTGATAGTCTGCCGATAATTAGTAGTGGTTTTATCGCCCTTCAGGATTAGCTAGGTAGCCTTGTAGCCTTGTTTCAGAGTGCTTCTGAATGCATGCGTTTTTTTTTGAAGGAATAAATTTGCCTACCAAATGCATTAAAATGTTACAAGATGTCGATTGAATAACTCAATACAAAAGTTGTAAGCGCACTAAAACTCATTAAATCCGCCATAAATGTATCCTTTCCAGACAACTTAGTGATACAATCAGCCTTCAGGGTTTATGTTGAAGACAGGTCTGTTTTCCTCTCACAACCACGCAGCCCTATCCCTAAAAGCAAGCGCGATTAATATGGGTGAACAACTACCAATCCTGCATTTTACCGCCCTGATGGAAACTGCTAAATTAACCTGAAACACTTGAGACAAACTCATTTTACTTACTTTATTTGATACTGGAAATAACCATTGAAAAACATCAAGGATGTGTGTTGACCCAATAGAGTAATTTGCAAGATGGTAAAGCACCTTCCTTAATGGTTGAGGCAAGGGCACTCCGTGTTGATAGGTCTTTCTGGAAGGATGACTAAAATTTGTGGAAATTTCAAACTGCAAAATTCGACTGTCACTGGGCTTTTGCCTTGATTCTAATTAATGTTTAAGTATCTCTAAAAAATGGTGAACTCACAAGGCTTGACGATGACTCGAAACTGCAACACAAATGCTGTTCCCAATTGATACTCATCCCACCTCAGCACCGCACGGTGCCAAGGTCTGATTACCTGACCTACTCGGGCAACCAAGAGAAGAGCGGAGGGAGTGCATATAAACTACTAGCGCCACTGACTCACTAATTATCACATGCAACCTCACCACTACCTCCTCCCGTCTTCTGCTTAGTGGTGGTGAGACATTGATGGGGCCACACTTTTTTCAAGGGCTGCGACCACACAAACCACCGTATGTCATGCCATAGGGCACAGCTCTCGCCATCTGTGGGACTCGAGATTTGTGTCGACGTGCATTCATCGCATCTGCTCTGCCCTATTCTCCGAACCCCCACCCCTTTAATTGTGGTCACGACGTCGGCTGCGCTTTTTTGCCAGTTTGTTGAAGCTGATGATTGTTCAACATGCCTTGCTGTTTGGGTAACATTAACGTTTTGGTTGCGAGACCTCAGAGTGTGAACTCCTTCCGATAAGAGGCTATGTCCGTTTCGTTTGCCTAGATCGGGTTTCCTTTAATGCAAACATTGGCAAGACTAATGTTGCCATAGAACTTCCTCCCTCCAAAAGTGGAATTTTAATTGCACGTGGCCCACAACTAGGATTAGCTAAACCATTTGTAGATAATAAAGCAAATGAATGTCAACTGCGAAAAATGGGTTCAATGTTATTCTTAACCCGAAAGCTCACTACCCTTAAGCTCCACACCATTTAGTCCAAAAAGGCATGACTGTGGCAAATTTGGTAGAATCTTTCCAATTTACGTAACCCTGTAAAAGAATAAAGTCTGTGGAATGAATAAAAAAATATACCATCCCATGATACTTTTTCCAAGTGCATAACATGATTATTAGGCAGGTAATGCGCCTTCGTGGACCAATTCATGATTAATTTAACGCCAAACATGCAAGCCTTAGCGCCAACGATGGAACAAGGGAGAGGTAGAGCGTTGCCAAGTGCCCGTTTCTCGCTCAGATTGTCGTTAGGTCAAGCATGCGACCACCTAGTCGCTGGAATCTACCTTGCATCCCCTCCACCCTGTATTTGCGCTTAAAAAACCCCTATGCAGGCGCGTGGGCGGTTGGACATGGTTACCTCACTAACCCTACCGCCAAAACGCGAAGTCCCACCCTAGGGTAATACATACCAATCCGAGGATCAAGTTACCTTGCTGAAATTGATTTGGACTTACTTCCGGGTGGAATTCTGCTTTTGCTTGAAAATCATTGATGTCAAACATTGCCAAATGGTAGTCCGATTAATGTTCCTTTAAATTGATATTTTTGTGGCAGTTAAACAAATATGTATGGCATGGTTCTTGAATTTGGAATCGGATAATTTGACTACCTTAAGAGAAGGATTTGGCACCACCATTTTGTGCGAATTATGGGAAGAGTTTTAATGCTAAACACAAAGTTTATTCAAATTTAATTCTTCACCGTAGAGAAAATATGTGATTTTTAGGTTTGGTAGTACTACTGTAAACGTGTTGCAAGTGTTTGGCACAGGGTTTCTACAGACTGCCTATAGGTGGAGTCGTTGTGTTTGTACAAAACCAGTCAAACCAATACCAGAACATCCAAAGACGCCCGCAAACACATGAATGTAAATGGATTAGGGGGCAAAGGAAGGGTACCGCCTGTAGACCGTGTTTTAGGTGTTACACCCATTATCTTCCCTCCTTACCCAATCTCAGACAGGATTAATGAATTGATGCAATGCTGATCGTTGCCGTTAGTCTAAGAGGCATTGGCATTAAAGTGGATCGATGACTGCCGGTTCTGCAGAACTGCCGATGGTGCAACGTCCAGGGATGGGCTAATTAACTCGTCGTGACTCGGATACATTCATCACTAGTGAGCCATCTGTCCACACCGTTCTTTGTTATTCAGAGAGCAACAAAGTGACCATCACCCTGTGCGATTGACTTCAATCGAATGACTCAAAACCAACACTGAAGGTGTGGACAATATCAATTTTTAAATCGTCAATTCAGGTAATGAATGTGAAAGAGTGCTTTATAAATTAATTTTCTCCAAAAGCACGACTCCTAATGCGAAATAGTTTGTTTCAGGACAAATGGAATCGTATTTTACGCAACACAAAACATCTAAAACGCGTTTAAAACCTACCATGGAGCTCAAGGCAGTTAAAGCTAGCGAAGTTCTGCTCCAGTTTAGTAGTCTACTAAAAAATCTGAGAGGCTTTTAAAAATTTGTTAAAGGAAACCATTTACATTTATCTTCATCCCAATGAAATTAGATCAATCACTTTTCTCCTATTAATTTTACGCATTTTTGCGCACAATATAACCTACCCCATTACGAATTGATCTGGAGGTTAATCCACACCCAAAGAGCAAGTCATGATGGGATTCACCTGTGAGCATGAAACCTAGATATCCCCTTAATGCACATCCCATGGTTTGTGAACGATATTACGGAGGCCAAATCACCTCTAAGAGCGTTGCTAGGTGCCCAAGTGCAGAGGTAGGCTTACAATTAGCGTATTACTTGATTGCCATGAATGTGAAGGTAGAATTGTGGATGAATACAATTGCAAGTTCATCAATAAACAGTTAAAAATTTCGTTTCATCACAAAGTAGTGGCATTTACAATTTGCTGGTTCACCGGACTATGCCAATGCGATCGTCGGCAGTTGCTGTTGTTGGCCCATTAACCTGCCAATGCGAGCTATCCACACGACCTGACTTCCAGGCTCGTTGCTCCAGTATCTGCTTGTCACACTCTCCTCCTCTGTTTAGTGCTCGTCTTCCTGTAAAACACGGGTTTTGACCGCTACGCATGGTATGGTCAGTCCTGTTTTTAGGGTTAAGGTCACTTCAATCCCATTTCTCATAGTTCACCAGCGCTACCACCCCCTGAAACCGCATACAGTGGAGTACACGCATACAAAGCGCCTAATTTTCGCTCTCTTTTAGAGGTGGATTCAATGCTTGGTGTTGAATAGATATGGTATAACTGGCAATCTGCTTATAATTAAAAAAAGATTCATTTTTATAAAGCTTTGCTGCTGTTATTGGTATACCACATTAGAGACGAACATATCTGGATTTGCAAAGATTGGTACCTTAGCCTTAGTAAAAATAGGGAATTGAAAGTAGTGTCATCACCCGTCTATTATAACTGCGTTCTTTGTTTCACCACGGTCTTAGACTAGTTCATATCCCCACTCTCCCCTGTTTGCCTCCCATGTTCTACGAGAATGCTATATCAACAACTGAAGCGATACTAGCCGTAAACCATCTGGAAAGTTCGTTACGGAGCTGTCTGCGGTACCTGTATCAGGTTGTCAATGAGGTGAACACGCGATACCTCCTCCACCTATCTACCAGCTGGATAGAATCCATGTGGATATGGCTGGGCGACACTAGAGTGAGAACAATGTAGGAAGAAGGAACAGACGCTAAACTTGACTCCAACGAGACTAAATTAAACCTCATCCTTTATTAGATGACTCCTTTCATGTCAGAGTTCTTACGACTAGCGATGGACACGCATGAGGGTCAGCAGATTCCGCTTCCCGGAATCCAATCCTCACCAAACCCCTTTATAAAGCAGAAGTAACTCGCCATCTATAAATGAAGATCAATATCGTCAGCTTCAGTTCTGTTTTCTAGAGATATATATATTAACAGAAGTGCTTTGGAACTGTACACATGCTCGGGAACAGCGTAGAAGAGAATAGGTGGGAGTGTGAGGCAGAGGGTGAGAACTGGGTAAACAGGTAAGAAATAAGAACTTTTAGCGAAAAGTAAAAGTGGAGTTAGTACATTGGTGGGGCTGCTGCATTTTCACTCGACGGCGGCACATTGGCTTCCTGCTTCCCTGGTCGTGTCGCTGAAATGTAATTAGTAATGTTCGCGGAGGGAGTGGCGGGAGCTGCAGCAGCAACCTGTGATTCCTGTGAGTAGACGGGTGTAGAAGTAGTGTTGGGATACATCCTTGCTTCTTCCTCATATCCCGTCCTTTCGGGCATGAACCGTGACTGATATTGGGTCATTTCTGCAGTTGGTTCTTCCCCTCCTGTTGAACTGTCCGGCTGACCTTGGAAGAAGGGTCGTGGAAACGGTGTCTTAGAGAACTGGTGTCCATCGAAAATGGAGTAGGTGCCATTGACTCCACTAGTTTGATGAAAGCTTGAGTCTCCGAAGTATGAAGCTGTTGTGGTAGCCGGTTCGCCAGGATTTCTGTATGACGTCTGATGTTGCAGTTGATGGGGATGGGAGTGATTGGGATAAGCCAGTGGAAATCCTGTGGGTTGTGACATAGCATAAGGTGAGGCCGGACCTCCACCCATAGCTACCATGGCTGCAGATGCAACTGCTGCAGCATTGTCAACGGGAGGATAGCCGGTGGCGGAAGCGGAAGAGAGGGTATAGGCTGAGGAAACGCCGTCCAGATAAGTGGACATGTAGTCAGCCACTTTGTGAGAATGATACCCAGCTGCTGCAGCTAAATGACTGGCTGCTGTTAGATGGCTCAAAGTAGGTTTGATCAGGTAGTCCAGACTCAATTCCTCTAGCTCTGAGAAGCCACCACTGGACCTACACTTCTTGGATTTTTGGGAGACCTTTCGATTGCGCGTTTGAATACCATCTTTTTTCATCGAGATGGGTCTTTGTACCTGTGGTGGAGAACAGCACAAATTAATTAAACTCAAAAGCTTGTACAGGCAGCCACGCCATATGGACGACGACTGTCGAAAACTGTTATTTACGGACACCCCCAACTCGGTGAAAGGACTAATGCTTTGCTGCGGCTGGCTGGGTACCTTCTGAACTAATTCATCCCCTTATGACTTCCCCCTTTGCCCACCCCACGAGACCGTGTCCGTGTGAGTAGTTGAGCTCGATCTACGTACTGCACCGACGTCGTGTGGCTGTGGCGCCAGTAGTCCTGGCGCCATACGATATGCACATATGCACACACACACACACACACGAATGTCCTCCCCATGACTAGTGCCCAATCTGTGCGTGGACGCGTGAGAGTGAAATTCATGCACAGGTGGTCGAAGAATGTGTGGGGAGCTGTGTGAGCTAGGGGCCACATCAGCGGGCAACTCTAGTTACGGAGACGAGTAGATTCCAAACGTCTCCTCAAAATAACCCATTCTCTTGTTCCTTAAAAGAACAAGGATTACTCAGGTCTTATCACCAAGATAGCATCGGTTTACGTCTCTTCCTCGAAACTGTAAGGTATTAATTTATCTTTTGAATTAAGTGTAGATGATTTGAGCAGAGGGGTGACTCAGCAGTAGTGAGGCGGCTCATGATAATTCGCAGGAAAATTAGTTAATTGATGATGGCGCTTGTATGAAATTTTAAAACTCTGTTAATTTTGGAGAATAAATTAATTTAATTTTTCGAATCCAACCATTGCTAAAGGCTAGACGTCACTGTGTATGGGATGTGGGAAAGTTACCCATAATAATCTACAAATTGAAACACCAATTTACGCTATGCAGCTTGAAGTAGAGTCCACAGGCATTACAAACGGGTTCGCCATTGTTATTGCGTCGCCATAGAGTAGTCGTCGCGGTGTGACAGTTGGAACAAATCGTTCCCGTTCGTCGACTGGAGGATTGCTAAAAACCATGGGAAAATATGTATGATAAGTGCTCCTCAATCCACTAAGATAAGAAAAGTAAATCGTATCTACCTTAAGGTGGGGGAGAGACACCTCAACACCACTTGACTTTGCTGATTGAAGTTGATAACCAAAATTTGGTCGATCGTTCCTATGATTGTAAGCCTAGTACTGAAAACGTGGAACTGATGCACAAAATTCGCTTGCATTTTAGCCGATGTTTAAGGTGCATAGGCTTTTACCATGTGGCTTTTAATCAGAAGTTCCAAGCAAAGGTCATAATTAATCATATACATATCAAATCAAACAGCTCTAACATCCTTATTTTTCACAAATCATGCTGTTGAGACATGATCTGCCGTTGCATATTTCCACATCGCTGCACTCAGCCCTCCAGATGGACTCCAGTTCTACCAAACTGGCGGATATTTCAACGTTGGTAGTCGCCACAGTTATGTCACAATAACTCACAAATTAGTTCATTAAAGTCACCCTAGCAAATTCCCGATTATCCTTTAATGATATTCTCATATTAATAAATAAGGCATAGGAGAACTCAGCCGTGCGATATCTGAGAACAATAATAGCTCACCCGGTTTATGGCCAATCTTTTATTTGGATAGAGAATGAACGAGGGAAATCATTTTTACTTAGAATACTTTAAGTTGCCTAAGAAACCGCCCACTTATCCACCGTACCGATGCGTAACGTAACCGACGCGTCCGAGATCCTCAGCATGGGACGACTATTGCTGTGCAATTAGATCACAACTCAAGCATTTAAATTGAAGGAAGTAGCCCCGATCAAATGGTTGCCCTTTTCGGAACACGCCAACTCATACTTTCGATAAGTGTGGAAATAAGTTTGAGTCCAAGTGCTTCATGGGTCAATGCAGTCATGCCCGATTCAAGGAATAATTGTGTGGAAAATCTCGGTACATTGGGAGAGGGTGAGAATAAATGCAGTTTGTGTGAATGGTATCAGTTACTTTTACATACTCCTATCTTGGAAATGCGGCCAACTTTTAGCCAAATCGAGTCATTTTTTCAAAAAATGCTTTTGCCCATGACTTGGACTGCCCCAAAGTAGTTTGAAAGACTTTGGTGCTTAGCGAAACTGAAATTGTTAATGCGGCATTGATGATTAAATTCAAATTCGTTTTTACTACACCAAGGCTATAAATTTCTTCTAAATTAAAACAACATCCGTATTCCCCATTTAAATATTCTGTTCATGCTGTGACGCTCTACCGTCCTATACGGCCATAAACGATCCATCAACTGGAAATGTCCATCAAGCTCTGGGGTTTCTGTTCGCCCACCACCAAGAGTGGTGGCAGTAAGCACGGTCACCACCTCCTCCCCAAATCGCGTGCACATTGTGTTTTCTCTCCATGGGCAAAAAACCACTTATATTTCTCTCTATATATAAATGAAGTGTGTCATTAGTTATTGGCTCAAACGTAGTATCTCTGCTGCCATCAGCTTCCCATTCCACTCCTCTCCTCACCCCGCCAGCAAAGCTCGAAATGGAATAACTGATGGCACACACACTCACACACAAAGGGTGGTGTAGAGAGTCGAGAGGACGGGGGAGAGAGCATAACGCCCATGCATAGTCCACCCCTTCCCTCCTCTTGCCTCTAAGTTGCGTGCAGCAAGATTGACCGGCGCCGTGAGTGGGGCGTCACGCGAACCGCAGACAAAAGAACTCGTCTACAGTGTACCTGCCTCTCTAGGTAGCGTGAGAGTGGGGGTGAGAGGGTGGGGGATGAACGGTCATTAAATAGCCAATTATTTTATGCCCCAGGTATTGTGCTTTGCACGCATACTAACTATTCACCATCAAACGCCACCATCAACACCATCACCTCTAATACCACCTCTTGCGGTGTCTTGCTAATTGCTGAATGCATGCGATCCCTGGTCTCATGAGAGATTTCAGGGTAAGTATTCTAGAAATTGAAATTTTATTAGTTTTTCTGAAAACAGAGATCCATCTTTTGCCAAGGACTAATATTTCGATCACAAGGCCTTCCACTTTCCATTCATTAAGTTCAAATTTGAGAGTTCTGCATTCATTTAAGAAGCGTAGATTTATCTGATGCATCCGTCACAAAGCCGGTACCTTTATTTGGATTCAATAAGATCCCAAGAATCGTTTTTTCGTAAGTAATGAGGAGGTTTAGTTATATTTTGGCGAAAAGATTAATGCCCATTACTCTTACAAAAAATGATGTGGAGATTGCTCCGAAGTTAGTTAAATTATAAAATACAGTGCTTTTTAAATGAGTGATCCATAAAATGCTTTTATGTTATGACAGCAATAAAAGCATAGTGAAATGCTAGTTGTTTGGCTCTCAGTCTCGCTGAAGGACCAACTTAGGTGCGGTTCGCCATTTACTTTAGCCGGGTGGGCTGCCCTCCGAGTAATACCAGTAGCTCCCAAGCCCTTCAGTAGGTAAAGAATTAATATTCGGTCCGCTAATTACATCTTCCCTTGTCTTCAGGCTAGTCTTAGAGTGGTGCATTCGTGTCAGCGGACAGCGAACCCGATCTTGAAGGACATTTATCCTTTTTTACCGGTGGATGGTAAATATTAGCAAGGCGGAAGAAGTGAGTATGCTGCGGATATAATAATCGGTGACGATCCATAACAAAAGGCATGAAAATGACGTCTACCTTGACCTACCACCCTAGTCCCATGTTCTACGAGAATGCTATATCAACAACTGAAGCGATACTAGCCGTAAACCATCTGGAAAGTTCGTTACGGAGCTGTCTGCGGTACCTGTATCAGGTTGTCAATGAGGTGAACACGCGATACCTCCTCCACCTATCTACCAGCTGGATAGAATCCATGTGGATATGGCTGGGCGACACTAGAGTGAGAACAATGTAGGAAGAAGGAACAGACGCTAAACTTGACTCCAACGAGACTAAATTAAACCTCATCCTTTATTAGATGACTCCTTTCATGTCAGAGTTCTTACGACTAGCGATGGACACGCATGAGGGTCAGCAGATTCCGCTTCCCGGAATCCAATCCTCATGCAAGACAAAGCTTTAGGTGCGCTAGAAATACCAAAAGGGACCAGTGACGTTGTGGTCAGGTACCTTTTAAGTTCCATTAAAATTTGATTAAAAGTACGGTTGGTTCGTGGTTGGCTAACGTAGGAGATTGAACATGGGGAGCGCTGGAGATGACGCTCAAAGGAGGAGGCAGACTAAATAATGTGTTGATTTTTAGTTCAACTCTTTACATTGGTAAAGCGACCACTTAGGTGACCCACCATCATGCCATTACCTCCGAGCCATACTAGTAGCCCCAAGCCCTATGTAGGTCACCGTTGCACATTCGGCTCGAGCTTGATGTCTTCTTCTGTCCTCAGAGAATTCAGGAAGCAGTACAATGTTTACTTCCACGCACATAAAAACCATTATTAATTACTTTGAGTTCTAACATTTGAAATACACTTAATAATGCAAGGTTTTGCACAGAAATTTGTAGTTAACTTATTTTTACGTAAACAGGAAAATGGGATCGCTTACTAATTTCTAGTGCTTCGATCACGGAAACGTTTGACTCCTCAGTGGTTTAAAACAATGATCCCAGCATTTTTTCAGCCCAACTTGTAAGTAAATTTTCTCCATAAATTAAGGGAATCATTTTGTGGGAAGGCGGACTATTCGACCACTTTTGTCCAAATTAAACCGTGCAAGTCAGTTGGGATCACTACCAATTGACCATCTGATAACAACAGGTCCTATGGACAAAGACCTCCCTATTATAACATTGCTAATATTACAGTGTTGTAAATCATGCCTTCGAATTGCACTATGCGTTTATATAAAAGCAACTTTTTCTCTGGTGCTTAAAACATATGGAAATTCTCTGCATATTGACCATATACGTAGAGAAATAGCTATTTAAAAGTTAACGAAAGAAAATTGTTCAGATAATTTATTTTGACAAGTGCACAACCCAAGCGCATTCATCCATTCATCAAACTTATTTCTAAACAACCCTAACTATACCATTCACCCTATATTTGCTGGTTATTTCGAATAGTAAAAGGCGTCGTTAGGACATGGTGGCTTTACAAGTCATCAACCGGCTGTTTAAACAACTGATGGTAAGAGAGAGGGAGCACATGTTTGAATGTGGACAATTTAACCAAACAAACACCTTACCTTAACTGCACTCTCTTATCAGCATGTCAAATCGTTGTGTCAAACTTTGTATGCGGGTTTAGAACCGAGTTCCCCTTACCACAGATGGTCATCAACTTCTGATCGATGATGAGTCTAAGCTCATCCCTGTGTTTGTATTCGTTTACACAAAGAGTCCAGCTTGTTAAAACTTTCCTCTCAACGGTAAAATGCATAAGTCTGCGATAAAAATCCACTGTCCATTCTTGTTGATTGGTGAGAATGATATGGTTACACCACTCCCTCTCCATTCCTGTATGCCTATATGCGGTTTCCGGAGGTGACCTTATTATTCCCTATCCTCCCGTCTCCTTAAGGTAGAGCCACCCCAGCCTGATGTGTTTCCTGTGGTCTGGTCTTGACAATGAGGCGTGCTTGGCCACCACTTCCGTTCCTTTATCACAATGCCACCATCAGGAAATATCTGCTCTGTTCCTTGCCCGCACACTTTTAAACACACGTAAAGATTAATATCCGCATTAACTTCTTACTGTTATGCATTCTGTTGTGCCTATTCAGACGTCTCCGCTTATCTCACACTAGATTTGGGTTAGTTTTCCACCCACCAGACACGAAATAGTGATAAGAAATCTCGGCGACAATTACCACTTACCAATCTCCGTTTCGGCTTAATTAGAGGACGATTTTGCCCATTCATCTTCTGGTACAGGCCACAAGCATTGCATAAGTAATTTCCCTGACCATCTCTTCTCCAAAGAGGGGTTGTTGTAGCTCCGCAGTTTACACATTCTCGACCCTCTACAACGTAAACTTTCTCATCAAAATTCTAGAAAGATTCTGGTATTTTAAATAAAAATTATATTTACGAACCAGTTATAGATAGCTTTTTGCCTTTTGAAATCCGACCACTGGCTGACAATCCACTGACCGCAACACGAAGAGGATTGGCGGACGGGGGAGTCAGAAAGTTGGAGGGATGCTGCTGTTGTTGCTGGTGTGATGGTGATTTTCCCGAAGCTGCTGCTTGCGCCACCACCGCCGCCGCGGCCATGGCTGCAGAGTGATAGGCAGCTGCCACTGAAGTGGGCTCTGGACTACCTGCAGACTCCGCCTTATAATTAGTCACACATCCACCCTCGTAGTAGCCCTGCTGGTAGGCACTCTGGTGGTACTCATAAGAGCTCCGTTTCACAGCCTCCTGCTCACCAATCGAGGACGATGGCGTGGGTGCTTTTACCTCCCAGGGGTTCGGTTGTTGATGTTGCCAGTATCTGGCATCCTGACTATCACATAGTCCGAAAAGGGCTTCTTTGGTGTACTGGAGGAGGTTCTCCGGAGGCTGGTGGTGTGGTTTCCAGTTATTGCGCATCCATAACATAGCTTCCAAGTGTTTGTTATTCGTCCTAGAAGTAAGGCTTACTTCATCACTGGGATGTGGGGGATGCTGTTGGCCGTTTGACGCCTTCGCTTCATTTACTGGTGAAGAACTGGTAGAGGGTGGAGTCAATGTGCTGGAAGATTCACGTTGTTGCTGCTGTTGTTGCGGTTGCTGCTGTTGCGATTGTGGATGTTGGTGGAGTTGTTGGTTATTTGTGTTAAAAACGTCTGCGTATCCATTCGGATAAGACTGTCGGGATTGTGGATAGGCGGATTCCTGACGGTAGCCATTGAAATTGCTGCCTGAAGGAGCTGCCTGGGGAAGGAATGCATCTGGACGGGATAATGGAGGCTGATGGTAGCCTATGCATTGGAATGCCGCGTGACCTGGGTAGAGCGTCTCTTGCGACCACCGTGGGTCGACAGGGTGGCTTTGCAGGAGGGGAACCGTGTCGGCTGCGTGAGCCATGTGTGGTAGCTAGTCGCAAAAAAAAAACAAGCTCACTAGACGCTCCTTTACCCTCTTGCAGGTGTAACTCGACAGTGTGTTTTTCCCTGAAATAACAAGGGATCATAGTCAGAGCGTGACTTTCATGCATTCAGTCAACACCGAGGGGTATCAAAAGCATGTATGCGAGTCGTTGATTTTCGTCGAGTTGTCATAACATTGAAATAACTGGTGGTAATATAAAACGTCAAAAATATTTTTAGAACCACAAAATGCCATGAAAGCCACATTTTACTGGCTTTCTCGCCCCTCCTTCCCCTTCCCACCACCCAGCAGCTCTGCACTTTTTATCCCCTCATTTTATGGCTGATATTTTGTAACTTTCAGTCGTTTTTCAACGTACTACTGGCCCGCTTACACGGCTTGCAGGGAGGAGGAAGGCGGAGGGTCTGTTGACCTCGAAGATGTTGTGTTAACCGCTTTATGGCTGCATGGGCAAAGCGGAGAAGGAAGGATAGGATGAATTCGATGACCCCGCCTTTCTTGATCGTTATCGTCAGTCAAGCGAGAGCATTTCGGATGCCACTGACAAGCTCCAGTGACTACTTGGATAGAGACCTCTTCGCCATCACTACCATTATTATCATCACCTTTCGAACACTCTCTGGCGCACACCACTTATGTAATTGCCGCTGTACTTGAAGATCCAAAAGGATATTAACACTATTCTAGTAGGTTTTGTTGCTGAAATAAATGAAAATTCAGCGTTCATCATGTGTTGAATGGGCGTAAACTTACATCCCAGAACTTAGAAACGAACGTGAAAAAACAACCTATCAATAAGTGTTATGGTGAGATCTATTTAAGCATACTAGTATTGAAAGGACCTTTTAAGGCTGAGATGAAAGTGGCATCAAGGATTAGCGTTACTCCCGTTATTGCGCCTTAATTACCATAACTAAACGATAGTGATAAGGAAACTTACCCCCAACACACACTTGATGTCACACATCTAAAAATCGTGGTCTCTACGCCGCTTACCATTATTGATGTCGCTATGGTAAGCCTTAGAAACTTTAAATTCCCTGTGTTAATTACCGTAGACCATGGAACACTTTCAATCTTTTCATTCCCGATACGTTAAATTGATAGCGAATTGCCTAAAATTTCGTCTTAATGTCATGTCAAAAGCTGATTGTTCAATTTCATTAGACGCTCACGACAAAAGTTTACACCCCTTCAAGTATTTTTAACCGTCATTATGCGGATTTATGCCCGATTGACATGCAGATCCTTCAGCAGAGTGCTTAGCTAATTTCACCGCATGGTTGATATTCCGTGTAGGATGCGAGATACCTAACTGGTGCATACTGGCACTTCATTCTCCAATGGAAATTGGAACTTTTCCCAGGAAGCAGGTATCAATTTTACCCGCATTTCCGTCTTATGATTGGACACCCGGAACTTCAGTAGCCAGTCCTCATGCGGGTTCGGTGTGAAGGTGATACATAGGAGGATGCATCCACCACCGGTATTCTAACAGTTTGTCAATCTCCTATGGGGAAGAGATGGAGTCTCATGCCATACCAGCATCTAGTCCATTTTAAGACTCCACTCCATTTTCAATAAAACGGCATAGCAGGAATGACAGCATTTATTGTTTTAGCCCTAGCGCCTGGCTAATGCTGTGCACACCTCGAATGCTCCCGAAAACAGGCCGCTGATATAGAGAAACTATAAGTTCTAATGAATGAGCGACTGGTTGCATCTAAATTCCTTCCCCTGCTCACCATTTCTAGTGTTTAGCATGATAACATTACTTTGTCACTGCTTTCATGCGAGTCAACTAAGATGAGAGGAGAAAATTGAGTTTGGATAGGGATAAACGATGGCACTGTCTTTAGAGATGACACAATAATGAGTTGATTATGAGGCGGGGTGGAGTAGGATGGAATGGGAAATGAGTTGAATGGATTTGAGTGGGAGGGGAAAGATACGATCTGCGGTGTGATAGACATACGCACGCGCACACACGTACACACCGGTGCGGAATTCCGGTAATATGGAGTGCTCTTGCTCGCGCTCACCCCGAAGGTGTCTTCTCATGCCTGGAAACAGGAAGAGGGATAGGGGGGAGGAAGGGAAAGGGGGAACAGGGTAAGGCAAATCGAAGCAAAGTGAGTTCCTACTCCTCCCTTCTCGCTTTCGACGCACTGACATTAGAGGACCGATACCATCTCACATATACACTCCCTCTCTCGCACTGCCTGCAATTCTGCCTGCCTACCTGCCTAAATCGTAGTAGATGCACGCTAATTAAACCACCCGTGTCATCGGCGATTAATTGTGGTGTCTACTATTCCTGCTGCTGCTTCTGAAACCAGCACATTCCATTCTGAGCTTGATTACAATGTGTCTATCTGTCCATGACTGTCACAATCAAAAACCAGAAAACTTGAGGTTAAATGGCATTGAGTCTTACATATTGCCTTGTGCTGGTTTGGACTTGAACTGAAACGATTATGTTTAATTATGTTTGTAGTTCAAGATCAAAGCAATCTTCTTCACATTCACTCATGTCAAGCCAAATGATATTTCATTTCGCAATTTTGGTTTTGCAATGACCACATGTACAGCTAAACTAAACGCCAGTATGGGCTGAGGAAAATGAGAACGAGGCCTAAAGCTGGTATAAATATTAGGAATCCGTTGAAAACTAATAGCCGCTTTACAAATCCTGCAGTACTTTTCAGCTGATTTGATGAGTTGATTCACTCGCAAGTTACTTCCGACAGAAACTATATAATTCAATGTATCTGAGTCCCTGTTTCGCTATTTTTCTAGGGGAATTGGAAACTCCTGTCCGTCGCTAGGTTTGCTGGCCGTCAAAGTTGGTAGCAAAAGTAAGATAGGAGGTAGTAATAATGGCTACCGATGATTAGGCTGCAAAGGCCTCCTCATTATCCAGCCAGTTCAGGTATTCCAATCGTTAATGCTGGTGGAGATGGGCGCATCTCGCGAATCACGCGCACCTGATACGCTCGCGACGCGGGCATGCACATACGTACGCACGGGCGCACACGCGCGTGAAGCTCTTGGACAGGAGAGAGCGATTTTTTGGTATAGATTATGGTAGAAGTTGCAGTAGCAGCGTAACAACGCGAGCAATACGAAATGAACGAGCAAACAAGGTGCACGATTGTTCTCTTACCATAATTTCTCTAGCTTTTAACTCTCGTGCCTGTAGATTAATTCCGCTTGAATTTGGTAACATTTCAAAGCTTAGACAACTCCACATTTCTAAATGTTGATTCAAACCCTCCCACACCTCATTCAGTTTGTATTTTTGATCATTTTTTTAATCAAACCTAGTATATTTCCATTTCATTAGGGTTTGAAGCGGTAAAAGGCCTTCATTCTGAAGAAGGTGGGAACATTTTCTGCAATTAGCCAAAAAGCACCAACTTATTTCATCATTTTCTTATTTTCCGCGTTGTCGTCTTCAGTGAAGCAGTCTGATTGTTATGTGCAGATAAGAGGGTGATTTTAAAAGCCCAACCCCAGACCGATAGCATCGATGAGTTTACTTTCCCATTATGAGTTTGCGCATATGAGTTGCTCGAGCATGCGCCTCACCTCACCCCTCTTTTCTACCCTCTTCTCCACCCACCGCGCAACTCATCGCTGCCGCCGCCACTGCCACCCCAGTCCACACACCCTCACTAACAGGCACCCTTAGACGGCCATTTCACATTGCGCACACGTGGCTGAGCGTTTATCAGACTTCGACATCGTGGTAAAGTGGAAAAGGGGAGAAGGGAGGTAAAAAGGGGTTTCGTATAGGCACAAGCAACCCCCTACCACACACACGTATACATCTCCGGGGGTACTTGATATTATCCCTCCCCTCCTCTCCACCATTCGAATTCGATTTTTCATGCAATGGGGAAAGTGGTAGTGTTGTTGATGGTGCTTTTGAATTGAGCAGGCACCACCACTGTGGCAGGCAAGAAATAATAAGTGTGAAACAGAGGGGACATACGAGCCTACAATGGAAGGCAATACAGGCGATAACGCTATTTTCGGCTAAAGGGCGCAGCATTCTTTTGCTCTCCTCATAAAATCGAATAGATTTAGCCCTTGCAGAGTAATTAATTTGCGCAAGTTTTAATACCAAGGCCGCCCGGAAATTGATACCTTAAGGCTTTTGCGACTGTCTTTCGATAAACAGTCTTTGGTCGTGCTTAATTTACAAATCTCTGGTAATTGAAAAGGTTCTTTGACTTTTTGCTGCTAAAAGGAAACTTAATCGTATTTCCTTGAACACCTAAAGTGTGTTTAAACTAAGGTTTACTTATAATACACTGGTGGTTCAATTCAGAAAAAGCAATGAAACGTCATTAATTGAAAAGCTGACCTTATCTATAAAAATAGCATCTGCAGATTCGGAATAAGAGTGGTAAACTTTGGAGCCTCGTCTATTTCGAAGCAAAATCGGATATGCTTTGTCGAGAAGAAACAGCATTAAAAGTTAAAGAAAATCGGATCGAAACAGCGCCTATTATGTAAATAACGACGTGCTCATCGGTGAAGACTTTGCTTAAAGGGAAATAATTATAGACATTCAGAGGAGAAACTGTGAACACCCTCCACGTATTCCTCCCCTCATCTTGCCAGTGGGCATTTCTCGGTTCGGGTCACCCTTAAGTCAATAATTTAGGATGCGCAACAGGAAGCACTTATTTTCCACCACACACTTGGGCGTAAATCAGGCACCGATGAAGAGCAGTTGCCAAAATTTGAATTGATGCTATGAAAATAATTATTGACACTCAAAAAACAGACCCATTTTAATTGTATTGAGTTTGATTTGAAGAGTACAACCTGAAAGTACCCAAATTTTGGCTATCAACAACTTTAGCAGGAAAGTAATGAAGTCTTTTTAAAGAATTTGGCAATAAAAGTCTGTTGAAACATGGCCTGAAATATGTTTGAATTAGACACATTGTGCTTTATAAATGATACTACAGAGATTAGCCTAGGTAAAGAACAGAACTAAAAGTGTATATGAGAAAAGTTAAACAGAATCTGCACGAGACCATAGTAAGTATTTCCCTCATTCTCATTTGCTTTAATTTATAGAAAGGTATAACCCATGGAAAATGTGAAGGATATTTGATGAGATTAGACGACACTAGCTCATGTCGATAAAAATTTGCTATCAATGGTAATGTAGTTGACAGGAGTGAAACCAAAGACTAAAAGAATTAGTGGAGCATGTGGTCAATTGATGCGTTGAGCCAAGTTCCATTAAAAGACAGGCGGTTTTAACTCCGTCCTACATGGAAGCTGCATTAGACTAGAGACCATAGGATTTTGACACGCGTGCCGAGAGTGCAATGCAACTCTATGAACCATATTTGAAAAGCCTAATTCCAGTCAAACGTGAAGTTTGGGGATGCGAAGCTGCAATGATAATAACTCATAATTTTATTATACTGTCAATAAATCGTTGATAAAGTTGAATGCGCGATCGCAAAAATTTAGCGTTAAAAAATCAAGCATTTTTGCGGACTATTGTTAAGAGTCTGTTTAGATCTAAACAGAATAGGGTGGATTTCACGCATATGAAAGTGGTAAGTTTAACGTAATAGCAAAAATAACTCGTAAATTTTCGTTAATTCATCCATCATCTTTGGTCTGTGCGCATCCGTGGATCCTCCGATTGGTTATTGTCTGCTAATTCATCAGAAATTTCACGTCGAAAAGTTCCTATTAATTCAGCTATTTATGATAACTAAAGAATACTTCTTTGAAGGAGCCCCAGTATTATTTGATCATAAAAGCCATTCAAGATCCAGAGCCTAAGTTAAAGATAGTCGTCTGCTTTAATTTTAATCCCCACAAATGTTTAGCACTCAAGAAATGAAACGGCAAAAAGGGCTAGGTGAATCGCATTTCTCCAAGTTCTTCATTTAAATAGCATTAGTGTCAATCAGAAAAGACGAGAGCACTCACCAAATGGGGGATCACAATCAAGGAGGTGATATCAGGGGACGGATCAGATCGAGGCACAAATTGGGTAGTAAATCCAATCGCTTGTGCTCTCCTTCGTGGCCTCGTTGAGCGCAAATCTGATAAGGCTTTTCACGCGGGACAGTAGCAGCTTCAATAGCGATGGGCAGAAAGTAGGTGAGAGGCTTGCGTCGAAGCCACACTCGGGCGGAATAGTTAAGATGAACCAGTGGCGATAACACTCTCTCGCCCAGTCAATAGGCGTATTATATCTTGACGGAGAGAATTAGCGTGCCGCTTACTCGCAGGTGTAGTGAGACAGATATGCGCACACGCAGACACACACGGAGAGTGATAGAAATCAGTGATGGGAGTTTTTTGTTCTTCGCGTGTGTGGATGTGCGTCAAATTGATACCGCTATGCTGCCGCCTCGGAGTTTGGTCGGTTTGAAGGGAATGTTAACTGCACTATTACAAGGTAGCGAGTGACACCATTATTTTGCATGGGGAAGAACGCAAATTCGCTCTGCTGCGTGCGTGCGGCTGCACGCGCCCGCGTTGATTGGCGCGTCTTATCGCGTGCGATAAATCTCGTCTCACCGCGACGGTCTGGGGGTGGCTGACCAATTAGTTGCTTGTCTGCGATTTGATTGGCTGATAGCGACGGTAAGGCGATATCCGCGATAATCGGCTGCGGTTTTGCTGCCTGCAATGTTGGGTAAGCGGGAGTGGAATCGGATTCATTGTCAAAGTCAACAATCAACCGTATTATGCCCTTCTTGAAAATTCACACTGTTAAATATGTACTGTTTAAGATACACATAACACATAATAAGAGGCCATTTATAACTTGAGGGCTAAAATGTGTTCCATATTTTAATTTCCTCATTTTGTTAGAAAAGTGGGATATTGTATAAAATACTGTGACAATCTTATTTTTGGATAAAGCTGTTGCTGCTGACTGGGTGAATGCAAACTTATATTGCGATTATGAAAAATAAGCCCAAATTAGCCAATATAAGCACCCACTAACGACTCATTTAGCGTCTATTTCCTCTAGAAACTATAACGAAGACACAATTACTTAGCATTTATTGTAATGATAGCATTGGAATTTCGGGACTTTAGATATGGTTATGTTAAAGGACGAACGAATTTTTAAGAAGAATATAGAAGCTAAAAGTGGAATTAATCAACTCAGTACTTTCGCTGTTTAAAGTGGAAGTTCAGTCAAGAAGCTTTTAACCATCGAATAAACGGTCAAATGCGCTAAAGGATAATTTTTAAAGAAAAGGCAATGTTAAGGAAAGAGCAGTGGTATTCTCCTCTTCAAGCTAGCCCCGGATGCGTTTATTCTAAAGCGTAATCTGTAAAATATTCAAGTGGAAAATGATTAAGGTACCATATTACTCAAATATCAAACCACAAAACTGATGCAATAATTTTCTTGTTTTTGTCTTTCAGATTTCATTGAGAAAATACCCTTGGAATATAAAAATTATAACTTCATAAGGGAGAATCACAAATAAATTAATCTCAAAGCACGCGAAGCGTGAATGTGCCTGTTGAAGAACAAAACCTATTAAAATAAGTAAGATTCAAACCACTCGTCTGTGTAACCGTTCACCCTGATGAGGAGAATTCTTTTTAGAGCTAGTTCGAAAAATTGTTGTATAGTTCTTTGATTTCATTATTTCAGGGGGGAGGGTGTTAAAGGCTTCTCCTACCGGTTTGATAGATAGAACTAAAGGAAAGGATGATCCTGTGGATGTTTTGTTGAGCGTCTGTTGCAATTACTGCTCAGGCACCTTTTCAGCAATGACCTATTTTGCATTGGAGAAGGCGAAGTTATGGATAAAGAAGGTGTAAGAACTGACCAGACACACACACTGGCGTAATACGGGATAACTGTTGATTTGCAGCATTGAGAGCAAAGATACACCTGTTACAACGAATGGTAAACACATACACATACATACATACACATCTTCCCATCTTTGTATGTGAAAAGAGAAAATTTTAAACATACAAGGTTGTAAAACCGTCGCCGATTTTGATGCAGCAATAAACTTTTGGAATTTAAATAACTTTTACTCATGCGATTTTTAATTAACAAGTTATAATCCCTTCCACCATTTTCACTTTCGATACTTGTAAATAGATAGGAATTTCGCATGCTAAAAAATTCACATACATTTAGTGATATCTTGTGGAAATTTTTTGAAAAAGCCTAAGTTTGAAAATGAGAGGGAGGATTCCCGACTAACATTAGGGCGGATTTAGTGCATTGTAATCAAGCTTTATCGCATTGCTAATTTCTTAAAGGTAGGCAAGGCTAAACAACCTCATTTTTCCAAATTTCGCTCTTCCCATACCTAAGGATACTGTTTCATTTTACTGATCTCATTGAAATTCGCACAGTAGTTTTATTTTTATCAATTTTTGTAATGCTTTTCTAATGATTCGAATTAATTTGGTGTAAAAATCTTCTTAACAAATGTTGGAGCCTCTTATGGAGCTTGTTGATGTTGGTCCAATTATCTACACATGACAACCTCCCACTGCTACCTAATGTGTAGTGAGCTACAAGGTCACTAGTGGTCTTTGCAAGTGACATTTGGTGTTTTACAGCTCCCCTTTTATGCCTGTACAGATACAGTACTTTAGGTTCATCTCACTAGTTCCCCTGCCCTCTGTCGTTTGAATCAGGCCTGCGGAATAGAAATCTATAATGAAAATTATGGCTGCTAAGCAAGTGTAGCGTTGGATAGTTTTTGGGAAGATTAAGCTGAAAAGCATCCGTAATAATGAAATCAATTTTTAAGAGTAAAACTTTACTTCAAAATAGTAATTAAAAAAGCTTTTATTTAAAGGATTATTCATTCGAGAAGAGTGGAGTAGATTACATACTCGCATAACCAATCCGTTTTTAGGGTGCCCCGAATGTGAATCTGAACAGTAATGACCACCCACAGCTTAAGTTCACAATGTTGCGTAAGTGACCGGTTGTCCTTCTTGTCCCCTTTTCCCCTATGGTGCATTAGTGGCTAGTGACGGTTTTTATCCCCCAGCTTCCTGTTCAGCTGATCGATGCCCGTCAAAGTGCCATAAAGCCACTGATAGTTGTCCCGTCCACTTCTGCCTGTTGCTATGGCTACGTAAACGCAGCGCCTGGAGTGGCTCCATTACAGATCGCACTGGAACCACTTGAAAGTAAGACGGTTTACTAATGTATTTACGCCTGAGCGGATTTGCTTGGGGGGAAGGGATTCAAAAATGCGGTCCAGATAGCACTACTGTGATTTTGAAGTAGGAAGAGTGTCTATATGGTATATAGAGTTCAAATTTTATCATAATATATTCAGTTGTGCGATAACACTTTGCGGGCATCTGGTTTCCGTTTTGCAGCTTCCACACCGGTTACCCTCCTCCATGTCTCTAATCTTAAAAACCATTTTTGCACTTTCGAATAAAGTTAGCCCCAAATTTTACGCCTTACGAGACAGGCCATCTGCATCTTAAAATGATTCACGTGATTGTTTAAACTTTGCAATGAATAACTGTAAGTAAAATGCATAATATAGGATGCATTAATTAATGCTGTGTATTGACTTCTGCTACTGGATTAAAATCAGGCCAACATGGTCGAGTGACAGTAAGTCACTTTAAAATCATCAAATTCGGTACATCTAAAACAGACATTGAAGCTACACGCAAAGGCCAAATTAGTAAAGCAATACCCTTAAGAATGAAGCACAGCCAAATAGTAAGGCATGTCCTTGAATGTTTAAACCAGCCTGAATGTCTTAATTTCCGAGGCACTCCGCTTCACTGTGGCCGACGAAGCTTCCCACATTCTATGAAAGTTACCTCAATCTAAATGCAGTTGACGAAGAGGTCAATTCTTTGCTAAAACTTTTCCAATATACCATTCAGCAATATGCCGATTAAAGTGTGACATTTTTAAGGCAGTTTTAATACCAATAGTTAAAAATTGCGCCAAAAATCAAGTACAATTCTCACGCTAAAATTCAATTTCTTCTTACTCATTACACGTCCTATGAAATGAAAAGCTAAATGGATATCTTAATTAAACATATTTACTCACACTAATATCTTTTGCCTCAAAGTTTATTCGCGTAATTATGAAAGCACAAGAAAAGGATTGAGAGTTACTCCAATCCATTAACCAAATTTTTTTGTTTAAGATGCACTCCTTCTTCTCCGCACCACCCTTACTTTTTCGTACCACTCAGTCTTATCTGGCGTCTATCTCTTCGCCTCAGCTGGCTGTGCAACACAACTCTCCGCGGTCTAACAGCCACCTCCAAATTACCACCAGCAGGCTTTAGCCTCTCTGACAGAGCCAAAGTGCGATGGAAGGACATATTAGCATCCCCCTCAGTCAAGTTGACAGTTACTCTGTCTTCTGCTATTCCTCCTCCGTCTCCTGCTACTCACTCACTCACCAGGAGAGATCGGCTGGCGATAACGCACAGACTTGAGACAACCAATTAAGAGGAGAGTAATGGGATACGCGGGTTGTGCGCACGCTGGTGCTGATTGATTCCAATAAAACATTTGTCAAAGAAGCCAGACTTGTCCACCACCCAGAGACAGGTTTCTTCTCCGGGGGGAGGGAGGGAGTAATTGGATGAGCTTACTCCTTTTTTCGCATAATCAAGAAGAGACAAAGTGAGTTATATTGGAACGAAGGTAGGGTAAAACTGAAATAATAACAAAAAAAAACAAAGTCGCGGAGTACCATTGCTGAATTCTTTCTTGATTGAAAGGAAAGATAACGGGTCCATTTGGCATAAGGCAAAAAATTGTGCTTTTGCTTAACAATTTAAATGCATGCGTGACATTTTTTAAAATAAAGAGAGAAGGGATGCCTCTTAGGGCCTTCATTTTTAATAAGGCTAAAAACAGAGTTATAGCAAATTTATTAATCATTTGCAATGCATTTTGCTTGTACTTCATGGAAGAAAATATTGGAAAGGTAGCAGTTAAACATCTGCCTATGCCAGCGGTGGATAGCATTGAAACAACATGACTTGTTTGTTTATCATTTCAGCTGAGTTGCAAATCATTCTTACTTAAGTTTCAGTGAAAAAAATACTGAGTTATGCGAAGAGTTTAAGAATCTCATCATGGTCACGAGTAAAATAACAGAACTTTTAAAACTTGGTTAGGAAGCACTTTGTTGTCTAGCAGAAGCACTGCGTGGATTTCCTGACTGTCAAAGGAGCAAATGGCAAGGACAGTTAAAATGGAACCATTTGCACCGAGATTTACGTAGACTCACATTCTCCTGGTTAAAATTGAACATACTCATGACTACTCGACGACTATTATTCTACCGATGATATATACAACCACAGAAGTTTGGACAAACCTCCTTTTGAATCAAAAGAAATGTTCTTTTTTAAAAAAGAACTGGGAATGCGTAAACGAGTGATTCGAAATCCATTACCAGTTTATGAAACTGTAAGTAAATGCATCGACTAGAATGTTTGAAATATGCGTGTTGAGAAAAGGAGTATATTGAGGTGAATACCTAGATCTCCGAGTAAATAGACGCATGAGCTCCTAAGAGCTCCGCACCAACCAACTTATGATCAACTAAATTTGTGGTAAATTCCTACCAGAACTCTGGAATATTAAAAAGCAATAAAAATTTATCGCGAAATTTGTAAACATTCAGATTGAGCAACTTGAGTGCGGACTCGAATTCCTAGAAGCCCGGACGTAATGGAAACTATAACAAGTGTATACATGAGCGCCTCATCTTAATTCACGTGGGATGTCAAGTAAAAGACTCACTACTGGATTTACAAACTTACTAAACGAGGATATAGATAATAGTACCTGAAGGCGCCCGCTCGGTAGAGCATCAAAAATGCCATCAAGCAAGTATTCATTAAGAAAGAAGAGCGCTATTTTTTGCAAAGCGACTAAAATGCGTTTTAATGATCCGCAACACTTCCGGAAATTAGGAATATAGGATAAAGTTAACTGCGAGTGCGGAGTTTGTGGTCTTTTGAAGTGAGTCAGAACTATGCAAAAACAAACTAACAAAAGTGGCAAACCATGCGAGCGTTTTAGTCTACATTATCCTACCTCTACCCTGGGACAGTACCCATAGACTCAACGTTCCGTATATTAATAGGAAATCGCCCTCACAGATGTGTTTAACTGGAACTTAGAGAGACTTATACTTAAATTGATGAGAGAAGTGAAATTTAGCTTTAGTTAATGTAGCTTAACAGATAAGAAGCATCCATTTAAAGTGCATGACTAAATTGCAGCACCCCAGGACCCCCTTGAAGACAAAAGAAGCCATAGCACCCGAAAGGTTTTGATATAATTGAAGCACAGAGGGGCTGGGGGTTATTGGCATAAGCTGCAAGCCAGCATTTTTGAAGAGAGCACAACGGTGAAAACTCAAAGTGATCACTTTACCAAAATCGAGGGTTAAGCGTACGGCAAATTAGACTAATAGCCTCATCCACAGGAGGAAACAGTTTTGGATTTCTGATAGCTGCTCACTTTATGCCATCAAATATGGACCGCGATTCGGTACATTCTTGCGGATAAAAATTAGACAGTACAAATATTGCAACATAAGCCCCATGTATAAGCTGATATAATGCTCTTAAATGTTTGTTTAACACGCGGTTTCGCCAAAGAGGCAATTTGTGTCTGAGCCATTGTACATTTGCGTAGTGAGCTAACCTATAGGCTATGTTGATGACTTTAATACCTTTTGTAGATCAAATATATGTGTTCTGTGTGAGTATTATGTCTTCCTTCGTCGTCAGAGGAGCCTCATGGCGCTGCAATAGTGCAGCTGTGTAGTTTTAGAAATTTAAGTAGGAATTGAAAATGAATTTTCCGGATGACAGATTTACGTAATACACGTAAGCGTACGAGTAGTTTAACACAATAAACAAGTTTGTATAGGGCTAGGTTAAGACTAGTTTAAAAATATTAAGCACATCAACAAGTATTCCTATAAACCTTACAAACCTAAATAAAACAGATAATTTCACTACTAATTACAATTGGTTTGCTGCTGATACTAAAAATAGGCATAAATTGGTTGTATTTTGTACCACTTGAAATGAAATGGATGGCTTGTTTAAGCAGACAAATAGATCAGCAGAATGTTGTCACCGCTGCATTTAGATATACTGGCTATCCTTGCACGCATGCCACTTTTTACCATTTTAACTATTTTATTCGACTTTTTAAACATCGCGAAATTGCGTAGGGGACATATAACTTGATTTCTAGCATTTTAGAGGAATGCACATTTTATCCAGTTGTACCGCTTGGCATGACTAATCGCTACATCGGCATTTTAAATGAGCAGATTACAGCATCCTCATGGTTTTCAACACAAACTATGCCTTACTACGGTCGATTGCACATATCTGAGGGTAAGTATTGTATCGCTTATTGCTCTTAGCCTTCTTTTACGATCCCGCTGCCCGTAAGTTTTGAGTTTTTCAAAACAAACTTGAACCGATGTTAAGAGGGTGCAGGAGCATGGGTGGCAAGAAACAATAATGACAAACAGTGGATTCAAATTGATCTTCGTAAAAGAACAATTGTTACTTCGGTAGCAACACAAGGACGTCAAGGTGCAGGCGAATGGGTCCAGGACTACTTCATTTTTTATTCTGACATGGATGTACCCGTGCAGTGGGCTGTGGTAAAAGATTCTCTTGGAGAACCTCAGGTAAGCATGATCAACTAACCGGAAAAAAATAGTTATTTGATGGAAATACAGATGATAATACGGTGAAACTGGTGAATTTTTCTCAACCAATTGTGGCTAGATACGTCAGGCTTAATCCCCAGCGCTGGAACGGACTCATAGCCCTTCGTATGGAGCTTTTTGGATGCGAATATCGTGAGTAGCAACAGTCTATGGTAGAACCATTACAACTTCTCAGTCTAGTTTTCATCCTGTCAGCACACATTTAGTTCGTTTCTGATTTGATATGCTTAAAATTCTTGCAAATTACGTGCTAAGAACCAAATTAAGTTGCATCCGTAAGGATAGGTGATTGTTAAACAATAGCTAAATGTTTAGTTGATTATGGAATTCCAGTGTAATGGTCCTCTTTAATGCTTAGCAGTCAAAATGGTAGTTTGCGTTGTTAAATGGATGCAGCTAAGGTCGGTCACGATTTACCCCATTCAGCCCTTTACTGTTAGATCCATTTACCGTTCGTTTTGATGGACAAACCTGGATTGAGATGCTACTTGATCAACCAGGAAGAGAAACGCAAACAGCAGTTGATTTGCTGAAATTCCGTTTTCGAACGTCCAAAGTCAATGGACTAATATTCTATGGAGACGATAGTCAGAACGACTATTTTGCAGTTGAATTGTTTCGGTAAGAAAAACTGCCTAACTGTAAATAATTGCAGCAAACTTATGTTTATAGAGGTCGTCTCCAAGTTTCTATGGGCCTCGGAATCTATCCTTGGACAACAGAAAGGATGGAAAACGTTGTAGTAGCAGGGAGCCTTCTAGACGATGAACAGTGGCATGACGTCTCTATCATAAGAACAGGAAAAAATCTCAACATTTCTGTAGATGGCATTTCGATCTGGCGTAACCTCTCTTCCATCTTTATGCATATGGATATGAACAGAAAGGTTAGCATAAAATCAATACAGATGTTTCACTGATGCAGGTATATATCGGTGGTGTGCCGAGTTTCTCCAACAAGCGAAGTGTCACCGTGACGGAGAACTTTGCCGGCTGTATTGAAGAGTTCAATTTCAATGGGGTACAGGTTATCCGCGACACGTTGCGTTCGAAACCAGGACTCATAATGACAGAGGAAATATGGTTGAAGGAGGATTGGTTGGACGCCCTTGGCTACCCACCGAGGGACCCTCTGCTCTGGTGGGGACCCCCAACTACTACACAGCAGCTCAACATCAGTGGATTTGCGGTTGGTGGCAATGGTGTGCTACTACAGGACTGCTTACCACCAGCTGCAGACCCTACTGTCATCACGTTCCCTCGAATTGAACAGTCTCTGGTTTTTATTAAGATCGAGCGAAGTGGCGAAACCAGTAAGGTGACCTTTTCTATGGACTTTCGCACTTTCAACAAGGGTGGGGTACTCTTCTATCACACTGTGGACAATGACAAGAACTTTATTTCGGTAAGTTTTGCCATATTTGCGGAGTCGGATGGCCATATACATGTAGTAAACTGCCTCGGATGCTGTGGTGGACTGATTGTCCTTGCAGTTGGAGATGGATGATATACAGGGTCATCTAATGGTAGAGATAATTCTGCCAGGGGTGAATCTGATCCGCTATACAATGCCCAATGAGGATTCGGCAGCGCTCAACGGAACCTTCGCTGATGGACTGTGGCACTCGGTCTACTTCGAGATGAGCCAGATCTCGGTTCGCACCGTGGTTGACGGACGTGCATATACGACGCAGCAGACGTTTTTGGAACCGGTCAGTTAAACATTGCGAGTTCTTAGTGGGAAAGTGAAGGTGGAGCCGAAAATGCAACGTCAATTTAATCGAGAAAGAGGAGTAATAACTAAAAAGGTGTTTTCCATGGGATGTTGTGTTTGTCAACGAAATATTGCTATGATATTTTTGGTGAATTTTTAAAATTTTACTGATTTATTGCACTGTAAATACTTAACAGCTATTGAATACTAATAGTTGCTGATACTACCAACTAGTAGTATTTTTAAACAGTAGAATAGGCTAACATATAGAAACTGGTCTAAACTTCTCCCACCAGCTTCACTTCGAAAAGATTTTCTACATTGGCGGCGGCCGTCCACAACGGTTCAGCTTCCAGGGCTGCATGCGACAGATCAGCGTGAACGCACAGGAGGTAGTCTGGTCCAAACTTGACCCCGAGAGTCGTTCCAACGAAATTGTAAACGGGAGTTGCCTCATTACCGATCGCTGCAGCCCAAATCCATGTAAGCATGAGGCTCCCTGCACACAGAACGGTGCGACATTCTTCTGTGACTGCACCAACACGGGCTACTCGGGCGCCGTATGCCATCAGAGCGAATACTTCACCTCCTGCTCGGAGGTTGGCTTGTTTTACGGTCAGATGGCCCCGCAGCTGCGTGTCATAATCGATTTAGACGGTTCTGGTGTGCTGGATCCATTCACTGTGCTATGTGACTTCACAGGTGAATTTGGATTTCTTTATCTACCGACTACACCTTGGGAAGAAGTAATACTTGGTGTGTCTTATAGACAGAGGAAGTCCGGAAACACGCATTGAACACACAGATGTGGGGTTCATATCAGTGGATGGATTTCAAAATCCTGGATCGTATAGTAGAATGCTAAACTACGGAAGAGCTTCAAGGGCTGTCCTATCAGAGTTAACACGTCGAGCCGTCTACTGTGAACAGTCTGTTGCGTATAGATGCTGGAATGCTAAGCTCCTGGCAAAACCGCAAGGTAAGACTAGTTTGTTTAATCTGTGTTTTGCTTAATGAAGATCGGGAGGTTTCTTGCATAAGAAGACCCAACTTTGTGAGATGTGGCAATGCTTTCTACGAGGATTAAACAAAGTATTAAATAAATCTTGAATAGTTATAAAAACAGTATTTAGGCCATTTATGCCAGCACTTGTCAAGCAATTGTTTTTTTTGTGAAACTGAGGGATTGAGTTGAAGTCCAGCTTAAAGATGGATGGCTAAAAGTTAGATTAAGTTCCACAGTTTACGCTGTCCGTTTGTATAATTGATGACTCAAAGGCCAAGATGCTAAAAATTCATGCAGCTTGAACTGTACACACTTTTGATTGCTCAGGCTTTGGGGACGGGACAGAATTGACATGGGGATGGTGGGTGGGTAGGACGGGTCGGCCGCGGTACTACTGGGGCGGCGGGGTACCAGGGCTGAAGATGTGCGACTGTGGAGTACATGGCACCTGCACCGGCAACTCTCTCACCTGCAACTGTGACGGTGACGGCTCCGACGCTCCGCCCCTCGTTGATACTGGGCTCCTCACCTTCAAAGTAAGTCCTTCCATTCTGCCTTTTCTCCTCTCTTCACTCTCAGCCGTCATATAGGTTCTAAGTTTCAGCTTCCTCTCTTCCATAGTTTCGGATTGGAGTGACTTATTCAATGGCATTATCTCGTTTGTTCCCCTTTATCGCATCTCTTTTCCCCTTATCCTTTCATCACCTTCTTTCTTCCCCCCATGGCAGCAATTTATCAAGTCTTCAGATGATAATCCTCCAGCTCCTCCATTTACTTGACTCTCCTACATTATTTTGACCCTTCCTTTTAATACTTTTCTTCTTTTCAATGATTACTCAAAGACTTAGCTTTATTTTTTTAAACGAATAGCCATTTAGTGTCATTAAGTTTTGATACACTTCCATTTCCTTCCCAAAATCGCTATTTCCTGTTTTGTTTCTTTATTCGAGGTTAAGACAGCGCTTTATCAATACTTCATCCGCAGTTATGTCTCCCGAAAATTACCTGACTGACTGCGTTGGGAAAATGGTACAGGTTTTTCCTTCATTCTTTCTTTTTGGGGTGGTGCTCACACTTTCTTCTTCCCTTTCCTCTTCTCTGTTTCTTCCCCTTGCCACCGCGCCATTTCTTTTAAGCGCTACTAGCCAAAGCTTTCCTCCTACGTTGGTGCGGATACTTAGTGGCTGCAAAAGTGGTTGGACAACTTTCCATCCTTCGCTCGCCCTTCATTCCTTCATTCACTCTCACTTCTCTTCCCCGCACAGCTGACAACAAGTAAGACTGATTAAGTTATCTCACAAATTTCCTCTCGTACTTCTGTGTATGAAGAGGTAATTTTAGAGGTAGAAAGTGATTTTCATTGTTATTTCTCTCAATGGAATTATTATAGCGCCAACGATTTCATAGATAATTCATTTAACGCGGAGACAGCGTTTCGATACAGAAACTGCTGTCACGTTTTGTTATGATGCCTTCCATACTCTTTTCCATCTTTTAACATCTCACTTTCTGTCACTTGCCTGCAACACTGCTTTTGGGCAAGTCGGTGTTGAGAAAACATAAAAAGGCGTTCAATTTTCATCAATTTCATACACAGGAAGCTCTTCATAGTCGCAACACCCGGGATTCGAGACCTTTCGAAAAGAGTCTTCCTTTTATTTCTTAAAACACCTTTCTTATTATTTTTTTCGCACTTCTAGCTTCGTGGAAGTGGAAGCATCTGCTAAGCGGAGAAAAGTCTTTGATAAACCCTTTCCTTCTATCAGGGCCATATACTGGCTGCCGTACATCATGCACGAATGAACCATTCTTTGTGAAACAGTCATTACTAAGGGAATTCTCCGTTGATGGCACTTTCTTCATGGCACCTCTAAACCCCATTCTTAATGAATATGCAAGCTGATCATTGTTGACATCGTGTGTGGTATGAATCATTGAAATGCATTTTGTATTGACTAGAAGAATATCTTATTACATTCAAGAAATCACGCAAAATTTATATCTACGAAATTCTAAGGAACATTCTTTAATTTAGATTAAATAACCCAACTGCAGATGTTATAATAAGGCCTACCGATTAGCATCGGTGCCGATGAGCGTACAAATAGGTCTGGAGGATAAAGGCGTGTCTGAAGGACCGTGCACCCAAACACAAGCTCAACCTTTGAAGAATAAGAAGTATGACATGGTTAAATATGTTGTTAAATGGACACCACAGTATTGGGGAACGGTATAATGGCTTAATAACTTTAGCAGCGAAATTCGTAATTTGCGTTAATGTTGGAGCCACTGCAATTTTCACAGTAGGCTGTCTACCCGTTGAGCTGCTACACACATCCGCATTTATTATGCAAACCTCCCACCCGCTTTACGGTAATTAAGTCGACAACAAACCAGTGACATTATTTACAAACTAATGTCGAACACTGTCATACCAGATTGATCGCATCATACCCTTTGCATTAGGAAGATTGTAACACTATACAGGTACTTGTCTAGACGTGCACTGCCTCGATATCAATTTCTACCAGTTTATTTTTTTATGGTACAGGAGGATTTGCCCGTATGGGAGGTGCGTTTTGGTGACACGGGTACTCTGGCAGACGAGAAGCGATCGGAGTACAGTATCCAAGATATGCGCTGCAGTGGAGACCGCTTCTTTGACAATACCGTTACTTTCGTTAAATTGGACGCCAACCTCGAACTGCCATCCATCTTTGCCGAGTATGAGTTTGATATGAGCTTCCTTTTCAAAACCACCATCAAGGACGCCGTGCTAATGCAAAATGTGGGCAGAAAGTCAGGTCACTTTTTTGAGCTACGAATCAGAAGTAAGTATCTGTCCTTTCTCATCTGTTTTTGTTCCCACACTGAAGGTGATGGAGACAGCCTTCGCCTGGAAAATAGTGAAGTGTATTATGTGTAGGGAGGTAAAGAACAGGGGAAAATAATGTTAACAGTTCATTGGGTATGGCACGATAAGTAAACAGACAAACCAACTGCTACATTTTCTAGTTAGCCGCATTATGCTGAATTATAGACAAATAACGATAGTAAAATGAGATTATTTGTGAAAGAATGCAAAGCAAAATGAACGCGTTTTTGTTTGTTGCAATTTGTTGGCCTTATTTTTTACTCACGTAGGTGGGATTGCTTTCCGCTTCGCCTTCAATGTTGGCAATGGCCTGCAAGTTCTCGAAGTAACTACAGCTTATTGGCTCAACAACAACCAGTGGCATGTGGTCCGATTGGAGCGCAATCGGAAGGAATCACGACTCATTGTTGACACAAATCCCGCTAGAGTGCTCGTTGAGCCTCACGAGCGCTCTTTCCTCATGTTCAACTTTGACCAGCCGCTCTTTGTCGGGACCACACAGGTGACAGTGCCGTGCCTACTGAATCGGCATTAAGTAGCGGCTTTATTAACTGATAACTGGTTAAATCGATTCAGGCCTTCACTGATGGATACGTCGGGTGCATATCGAACCTCCTAGTGAATGGAGTGATCCAAGATATTCGTGGTATCGTCGAGAGGGGGGAAACGACTTACGGAGTGCGACCAGGTTGCCAGCCTAGGTGTGAAACAAAGCCTTGTCTCAATCGTGGAGTGTGCAACGAATTCTACTCCCACTACTACTGCGAATGTGGACTCACGCCTTTTCGCGGATTCATCTGCGGTCGAGGTCAGTCCGTGCTATCATGGAAGTCACAGCGAATTCCTATTTAGGGCCTCATCAAGTATCAGCTATCTCCAGACTTGTGGGTACATTGGCGGTTAATAGTGTTGGGACCAGCTTTCACTCTTATCCATGAGGACAACGAAGCATTTTCTTTTAGCGAATTTGCGTTAGCTTCAAATCGTTAGCATCATTACCTACTTCATCACTTATATTTTTGTTTAACTTCTAAGCAACGATAGGGAATTTCCGATTAGTATTACAAGGAGGTGGAAGTTAAGTGATAGGTTCTTATTTCTAAAATGTTTTGCTCTTTCCAAAGACTGACAAGTACAAATGCTTATAGAATTAATCTAGGCTTATTTTGTGTTTGACTTATAATTTCTTTTCAAATTTCATTCCCCTATCTTCTTCATAATCAGTACGATAACTTCGGAGTGTTTTTGAAACCCCACTTAAAGATTCTTTCAAAGAAAACAAGATTTCACGTGCTGATCTATTTAAAACATTAGTGTACAAGAGTATACAATGAGATGATTTATTTCTTACCATCGTCGACGCTACTTGCACATCAAACACTCCGCTAATGCTGCGGATCAAACGATGTCATAGCTTCGCCTGTGGTGCAAGGAGGTGATACCAACATTAGTGCATCGAACGAAAGCCGGTCTGGATAATCAAATTAGAGCCTGGATACACCAACACCACGTAATTTCATTACAACCGATCTGCTTGTCTTACGCCACTCATGATACACAATTATTATTTAATCTGAAGTTTTGTTTTATTGATAAGAAACTTCTCTCAATAATGGCTATAACATTACATTGTCTAAAAAATTTTGAATGGATTTCACTAAGTAAATTTTCGTCACTCAATGCGGGTCCCCAGGACACTCAAATCATTTCCTCTGGAGGTTACAGCTCAACCAATTTTTATTGCTTATTTTGACTCAAAACCCTAAAATGAATCCCTCGTAAATTATCGACGCGAAGAACTAAATGAAGATTTATGCTTACCACAACCTTATTGTTCCCTTTGACTAAGAGGTCGGTGGCACCTTCAACAATGGCCCAATGGTGAGAATTGACTTGTCCAGCATGGGTGATAGTTTTGGCACACTGGAGGAGTACATAACGGTGGGTTTCAAGGCGAAGGCGAAGAAGGGAATTCTCATGCAGATGTTGGGCGAGGGCAAGACGAATTACATAATCGTTCGGGTGAACAACAACGGTGGAATAACTATTGAGTTTGATGTGGGCTTCGGTCGCTTTGAGGTGACCACCAACTATATCGTCGACTTATCCAGTGGCCAGCATCACACAGTTAAGGCTTGGCGGACGCACATTGGCCAGGTGTGGCATTTACAGGTAACAAGGTTCACCATTGGTCCCTAATTTTTGGAAAATAAGTAAAAGATATGGGAACGGTTTTGCTTATCAATAGGTAGATGACTATCCGGAAATTGTAAAGGACTTTAGACCCATTCTCTCAGAGACAGCGGATACAAGACTGGACAAGCCCAAGTTCCTCTTTCTCGGAAGGAACGATTCGATGCCCAAGAGCAGCGGTTTCGACGGTTGCATGTATGGTGCTCAGTGGAATAATCTTTTCCCGCTTCGCATGATCTTTGAGGATCCAAAGAATCCCAAAGCATACGTGGAGCCTCCAGGTAAGTGCACGATTTGCCATTTGAGTACCTGCACGGTTGAATGGAATGAATAAGTGCGTACATGAATTGTAGACTCAGTGACGGAAAATAAGTGTGGTTTTGAGGAGATACTGCCAGTCCCCGAGCCGGTCGAAGTTCGACCACCCATTCCATTCCCTCCCAACTTGACACTCGTTGGCACGATTGAGGATCTCACTCGACAGCGTATGATTTTTGGAAGTAAGTAGACTTAAATGTCCTTTACCAGTTATTAGTGATTTGAATAATCTTTTTCCATCGGTATTAAGAGTGCCTAACAATCATTCAAAAAAATCAACTTTTAATGGTTCTTAACCGTTTGTTTTTGCAATGTTCTGATATTGCTAGATCAAATACTGCTTCCCCTTTTTAAAACGTGCGGAAATTCTCCTTTAATTGCATCACAGAAATAAAAATGAGAAGGAGCTTTGAGACTGTTACTTATGCGAATACTTGCATTGCAAAATGGAAGAGATGTCCATGTTAATTTTTTCAGAATATTTTGCACCAATCTTGGACCCTAAAGCTAAAATATATTAGTGCGTACAGAAGAAAAGAAAGACCCATAATTGTTCCCATCTCTCCATAAATGTCCCAGCTATACGGATGTAACTAATTTAAAAATAGGACTTGAGTAGAATTTCACCCGCTTATCAGAATTCTTATGAATCCCGAAACTTTATCCCCCTTATTCCTTTTTAGTTGTGGGGAGTCTGTTGGCTTTGTGCATCCTAGCCCTCCTCATTGTATGCTGCCGGAAGTTCACTCTGAAGCAGGGCTACTACCGGACAATGGAGGCCAAACAAGTGGCGGACAATGTGAACACCGTGGATGAAGCCTTGGCCTCGCCCAATACGAATCTTCCCGAGGCTCGGACAAACCGAGAGTGGTGGCTCTGATTTCGTACCTCATTTCGTACCATCACTTGTCATTTACTCTGTTGGGTGACTGACTGAAGGTGATGTAATTGCTAAGGCGCTCGTGGGTGGTCTGCGTAAGTGAGCACTGCTCACACTTATCGACTGAGTCGGGGCTGTGATCCCCTCTCCCTCCTCTCTGCTAATTTATTATTTATCTGAAGCGATCCAGTGAAGGCACCAGTGCGCCTTTTCTCTAACTGATAGTTCAAAAGTGAAGATAATGACAAGCAATTGTCTGATTAGCCAAAATAAGAGGATAAACTCAGTTTTGGAGCTCATCAAACATAATGATTACTGACGAAGGGTGTGATTTACAAGTTTAACTTGATGCCCACTTTGTGGCGCTTAATTGTTAATCCCTCAATGTGTGTTGTGAAACAAAGAGGGAAGACAAAATAGGAAACTAGAAAACAAAGTTCTTCTCTCAATGGGGCGATTATGACTTATTCGATTGTTTTGAGGTAGTTTGACAAATTAGCAGCGAATATCAAAGTTCCTCATGATATTTACGGCCACTCTGTTTACTTATCGCCATCCAGTTCTTTGCACTGGCAACGACGTATGACGGAGATTTTAGATAACTTACAAGCAAAAGCCCTTTCAAAGCAGGAGAAGACAAATGCGTCTGGAACCAATTGGCATCGAAAACTCAAAATTGGCCTAATTCACTGATAAAAGACCTGGTCGAAAGACAGTAGGATTTTTCAGGTACGCTAGATCCATTTTGGCTGTTTTTAAAAGAAAAAAATGAAAGCAAGCCGACTTGAAGTAGACGTTCAAGTCAGT
Organism: Taenia hydatigena; assembly: GCA_036345935.2. Classification (NCBI taxonomy): domain Eukaryota; kingdom Metazoa; phylum Platyhelminthes; class Cestoda; order Cyclophyllidea; family Taeniidae; genus Taenia; species Taenia hydatigena. The sequence continues at coordinate 12,022,560 of JADWOT020000008.1, forward strand.
TTGGCAGACCCGAGGCGTGATGTAAAGGTCCTTTCAACTTGGCGGTATGATTCACGGCACACCCCCGGGTCGCAAAAATACGGTGCGTTCTAAACGGCGCACTCCAGACCGCGAGCATGCTAATGCTCGTCGTGCCGGTGGAGCGTTATTAATTGCATTCCGTCGGTGTAGTTACGCCCTGTCTCAGCGTGTCGATGAGCTCCACACTGTTGCTGGAACATGCTGCAACATGACTGTGGCGATTTAAGTAGCGTTGCATCAAGACATTTACGGTAAGTGTGTGACTTCAGTGGAACTGCTGCCTGCTGATATCACAGTGGAAGCAAAAAATGGTAAAGCAAAATTCTTTCTTGAGAATCAACGGAAATTGGCAAAATTAAGGTTTGGCGAATCCGATATATTGCCGCTTTAAAGTACATTTTTATACTAAACATAAACATTGCAAAAATGCCTCCGCGACAATATGTGCTCACAGGTTTAACCAATGAAGCCATAATAAGCTATTTCTGTAAACTTTCTCATGTGATTTCTAGAATGCTTCGCTTTTTGAATGGTGCATAGGGGAATTGCAATCCATTCATTCTTGGGAGAACGTTTCATAAGCTGCTCTCAGGGGGTTGGAAATATGAACCCATGGATGTAGGAACGGGGCAGAGAAATGGGGAATAAAAGCTACCCACTGTGATGTTAGTGGTGTCTAAACATCAAAATCAGCAAATTTTTGATTTAAGGTACATTGGCGGAGAGCCGTGATGTGTGTGCCGCGCAAGGAGGGAGTCGTGATTATTTAAACAGACACCGCTCCTAACTCGCCAGCAATTATCGCGATAATACGATTAGGTGGAGGATGTGTGGAGTGTGATGGTTCAAACCAGCCATTAATCTACTGCGCCTAGTATTTGAGCAGGTAGAGCAGAGTACAGATACTTGTGCAAAGTAGTTATCTGTCAAAATGGTGAAAACGGAAGTTGGGCTTTGTTTATTTAACTCTTTGCCTTGATTATGTGGAGCCCTTATAGTTCCCCTGGGTGTTCCAGTAGCATTCGAACACATCTGCACGGTGGTAATGCATACTCTATTCCGATATTACGTCTTCTCTTGTCTTCTGGGAATTCTTCGGGTGCTACAGCTCACTACTACACTAAGGATTTCAGTTAGTTTTAAAGCTTGGCTTTCGGCTTCTGTGAGTGAATGTTGGAGTACATAAAATTCAAAGCTAACTAATCCAGTGCTTAAGTGTAATTGGTTTAGCATGATGGGAAGCCTTTGCACCGAAATCGGTATAAACGCAACTTTATCCTTGTTTACACTTATTTCCAAAACATCATCCCACAAACAATACATACGCTGGTCTATATTTAGATGCTATGAGAAATGCGGTGTTGGGGATGGCACGTCTCCATGTTGCATGGCAAAATAAGTTGGGCTATCAGTTATCGTGAGATGTTTCTTCTGTCATCGTGCTCGAATAGTACACTGCTTACGATCGGGAACACAGGAGGTAACCAACATGACATGTAAAAACCAAATTTGGCCTGGGCGGGGGGGCCAATGCCTTCAATGAATGTCAACTATGCGTGTTGGGTTAAATTGCTAAAAAGCCGGAACATTTCACTGTCATTAGGCAAAGTCCACTTAGTACCGCTTGGTCCCTGAGCGCGCAATGTGCTAAATTCCGAGAACGCGTCCTCTCACTAAAAAATTGGAGTGAAACGCATGTTTAGCAAGCTCCCAACATTGAGATTATTGGTAAATTATTAAAGTATTAAGCCAGCAAAATGAATTGAGAAGAGGAGTTTCGTATCGTCACCTCCACAAATGCGCCTTTTAACGAGTTGAATATTCTGCTCGTTCCATCACTTTGCTGGTTCAAATGCTACGCTCTATAGCAGCATAGTTTACAAAGTGTACTAAGGTTTCGTTAGTTTTAGCACAATAAATGATGTTAGCCACTTCAAACTCTGCGAAGTTTTGAAAATGAGAAGTGTCTCTTAAAAGGATATTTCAGATTTGTTTATTTTAACTGGCTCGCAGGCGTTGGATGAATTTCAGTGCCTCACCTATTTCTGAAGGCACCATAAGCCAGAGGAGTATGGCGGGTCGCTGCGTTATCCACGTACAGCAGGTCTGGACGACTAACAGGGCGTGAACAGGATTCCACACCATCGAAGTGAAATTTGTATGGCAGGCGGCTCATAAAGGTGTACACATAGACTAATTCTCATCAAGCTCTCGATCACTCCTCCCCTCTGCGGTTGAACAAAGATGCGAGTCTTAATTTACAATGCAATGCTGGCTATAGTTGAGTCTTATATTTGAAATGCACGGCGAACAATAGCGCTTGAAACACAACAGCAAAATGCTATAAACTGAGGGTTGTTTTCACCATTTTAAATTTCATACCAGGTAGAACTCATTCAAGCGATACTATTCGAACATTCAGGGAAAATGTCATAAAAAGAATGCCAATTGGTTTGTAAAATTTAAGAATTGAATGTTGTTAGCATAGCTACAATGAAAAAAAGCTTTCTGGGATTTTAGCATTTTATAGTGAATGCAAATAAACTTGAAAACCTGTAAGCCAGGCAATTGGCTTGTCATTTTTGCTTATCACTGAACGGAGTGGGATCATTTGGATGAATAAGCGTGCTCGAAAAACAGTTGGACATGGAGCTACAAATGAGTGACTGGTGTAGTGGCTGCAACAATGCAGTATCTCTGATTGGATAAACGAAATTCAAAGGAAAATAATCATCACAAAGGAAGAAGTCTGGGTGAACGCTCGGAGCACTTTTGAATCATGTGCTCAACAAGAGCGCTACGCGTCAGTGGCTCGAATCAGATCCGGTGCAGTAACATTTCGTGAATCTCAAGCATAAAATTTAAATTTTGCGCTTTTTTTCTGAAATATTCAAACGCGTATGTTGCGTCTTAGAAAGACCATGACGTTTTATGTTCCGTGTTTGGGATGGAACAGGCATCAACTGCGCCGTCAGCTAATCACTTTAGTTGTAGACCTCAATGAAAAAGATGAATAAGACCTGAACTAGCATAGGGTTGTTTGGACCCAGTAAAGATTCAGATGCGTGAGTGAGGATGATGCGGAGGCACTGCTACCGCATTTGTGGGCATCACTGCATTGATCTGTCATGTGAGTGAATTGCGCCTTTAACAGCCCTGAGGAGTCTTTAAAATAGCTCAGCGATGTGCAATTTCGCCAATGCCTTGTCACCTGAAGTAAAAGGGAACGAGAGCTCAGAAACAATGGGGCACTGTTGTGGTGGGGTGGAGGTCCCCGCAGGCAAACTCTGCGACTCAGTAAAAGGTAGGTGACACTAGTATGTACCACAATAGGAATGCTTTTATTGCCACATGGTATTCTCCATTATGCAATTGCATTTAAACCACCGATTTATATTTGAGAGACCTAAAAGCATCTCTACTAAATGCATTACGCTTTTCCTGTAGGTCTGCAGATCTTTTTATGAAACAGGGTTAAAATTTGCATTCATAATAAATTCAGAACTAAAAAAAATATTTAAATTCTGCTTTGCGAGAGCCAGCTTGAAGGGATTTTCTCCTGTTGTGGGGATCATTCTGCTCAAATAGAACTGACCAGTTAAAAGGTGGAATATTTTATGCATGATTGAACATTCAACTCAACAAAACCAATTTTAAGGAACATTTGAAGCTTCCGCCTACCGAACATGGGTTTCTGTTTCTTCCTATTCAAAGGTAGAGGAATAGTATTTGAAACAGTCTACATCATGATGCTGACATGGGTTATGCCCCGGTCAAGTAAGTTGTCAACATTAAAAGTCAGCCCAACAAATGATGCTTCGTTATGGAGCATTAAATTTTGTTTGTTACAAAAAAGGGATGTCTCAAGTGCAGTTAACTGCCTTTGACGTTCGTGCCCTATTCCAGCTTCTGAGAACTTGGATACCAATAAATCCTCGCATCGGCCGCTCACAAACCAGCAGTGTGCGTTTCTATTTGCCAAGAGAAACAATTTCTTTTGGGTCTATGCGTAAATTGCTGCGAATTACACCATCTTTGTTACAATACCGATTGGGACAATAATATCCTCCTTCCACTACCCTTTAAATTTTAGCGTTTCCAAAAAATATTCATTTTAATGGGGATTTCGTAAATAATTCATTTCGAAAATCTTGACACCCCTCCACAAGTACATTGAATGGGAGAACAATGACGGATTTCTTCCAGAGTTGACAGTTCCGCAAGATGCGTGCGAGTTGATTTGACTTGCGCGCAGTGTAAAAGTACAAAGCACACATTGAAGGGAGTGAGGGATAAGAAGCTACTGAGACGCATCTTGAGAAACTTTATACCGTATGAAAAAACTTGAAAGAGCTGGTTAATATAAGAATGGGTACCAGGCCCAACGCACTGTCTATTTGCAGTCTGTCGATGCCTATTGGAATCCCAAGCACTGTATCTTGTTCTCACTCGATGAACAAAAATTTTCAATGCTCCATCAAGATGATACAACTAATTCTCGTTGCTGGGCTTTCTTTAAATGTTCACTCGCTAAAAATCTGTTCTTAAATGTGAGTGGCGAGGATAGTTCACAGTTTTTCCATGACAATCGACATGGCAGCGATTGATGAATGCGTCAAGCAGTAAGATATCTGCTGCTGCTCCCTCAATCGTTCTTGTACTCTGGCTCAAGGGTGCCAATTATTACTTTACACGTTCATACGCCTAAGAAGTTTGAGCACGCACTACGCACCCCACGCGCTGATGATTGTCACAGGCGCCTCCTCCTTCGCCTTCGCCTCCTTCAGACAAGCAGCAGTAGGCTCTAATCGATGCAGAGGGACTAGCAACCTCACCTTTACGAGCATATGTACGTGTATACAGCCTATGGTGTGTGTGTGTGTGTGTGTGTGTGTGTGTGTGTGCATATTGAGAGTCCATAATTGGTTTCGCACGCTTGCTAACCTTTTTTTCTTCTCCTCCTCCCACTCTTTATTCAACAAGCAGGTGCTAACACGCAGACGGAGGAACCAATCACACGCTGAGCACCACTCACTTTCGAATTGCGGGCCAATAAATTGCGACATTGGATGCCGTCGCCGCAGTTGCACCGCCTGCTGCTCCAGCAGACCTCACGAAGCAGACGGTGCTGAAGTTTGTGCTGGGAGTCTTGCTACAAGTGCTCTGATTGTCCATTCGCATTTCTTGCTGCTCTCGTGTACAATTCACTGCTCTTCAAGATGTGTGTATGGGCATCGCAGTACTTGGGGCCAAACGTCTTACTTCCAACAGTCGATTTGTCATTTACCCTTTCTCGTTATCGTTTGGTAGCTACATTTCAATGGTAGCAAACAATAAGACTTGAAGAATTAGTGATTTAATCTACTTTTAAAACTCCTACGTTTTAATCTCTCGGCATTTCTGCTACCCTATTTACAGTAATCTCAAATTAATTTTTTTTTCACTTCATTGGAAGAAAGTCATAATTGCAATATCCATGTTTCTCTTCCTTCTAGAATCATACTAACGCCTTGTTTGTACTTTTTTCATTATTTTACAACTTTTAAATCTCATTTCATCTTATGTTTTGCAAATCGTTTTTATAAGTTTGGACTTAAAATTTGTACGCAGCTTTGAGAGAAGGGACTATTTGTATATTATTTATCAACTCGTTCATTTTTACTCTTATGATGTTAATTTGTGATTTATTAGTAGATGGCGAGAAAATTTAGCCAGTCCTCACCAAATGAGACTTAGAGAGGTGGGTAAGGTTGTGCCTTTGGGAGCCGGGTCTACCTCTCACCTAATAATGGGCAAGTTTTGATACTTGCGAATGGTGGACCAATGATCGCAATGCCAGTTCCCAGACTTCAGCTCCCGCGTAAGATCTACACCGTCTGGATGGAGGAACGAGAGATTATATGACTCAAGTCCACCTACCACTTGAGTTCCACTACTGTCCGCATGTTGAATTGACTGTCGAAGTGATGTGGTCGCTGCACCTCCTTTTGTGGTGTTGTAGGATGGCATGTGACCACCTTACGCAGCTCCGCATAATCCAATTAGTGACTGACGGAGGAATAAGACACAAGCGCATTGCCGTCAACACTGGTGATACGTAATACCGCTGTTGCAGCACCACCGTTGAATTCAGGCACATTTTAACCATCGCCTTGACTGTCCTACTCAAATGAAATCCCTCCCTCATAAGTAAGCAAGTTCATTTTTTGTTCAATAAAACTGCTTTTGTGCATATCCTTCCCGTATTTTCAACACTTCTTAGAGATTGATTGGCATTTTATGTAAAAATGGTGTTACGGTTGAGAGATTTGCAGAATACTCCACCGAAACATCCCAGAGTTAGGGTTGGATTGCTTGCCTTAGAAGAATTCCAGTAGTTCTTGGTAGGATACCTACCTACTTCCTTTTGGTTTAAATTGTAACCGCAAAAAAGCGGGAATAGTCATGTAGCGTAAATGACTGATTGCCTTTTGTTTTAAAACTCCAAGCAGTAAATAAAATATCCATAAAGTAGAGCTTTAAACGAGAAAAATTAACGACACAAAGATGAGCATTTGAGGGGCAGGGTAGAACTTAGTACAATCTGGAGCAATGAGAAAAACTTATGACAAGTTAAGAGTAAGCGAGAATAGACTAGCTTAAAACGGTACCTGCCGTTCTTGCAAAACAGCACGCATTAAATATCCAACTGCCGGAAAGCTGGAAGTGGCGTTGCTTAAGTACTCCAGCATGGAACCTATTTGTGTCAATCAAACCACGATTGTTCATATCCTATTACTGCTGATATTTGACGGTAAAGTGTCAATGCAAAATATATAATGCACTTGATAAAATGCAAGTTATACGTTAAATGGGATAACAAAACTGTTTTTGATGGTCGGGTTGAAGACGATGGTGCTGGGTTTATGGTATCTGGCGCTGACAATCGAACAAACAAATTAATTATCTTCAATAGCACTTACTTATTTTGCACACATTACCGAATGCAAAATGCAATTTCGTTTAAGGCGGTCAACAGTGAAAAATTGCAATGGAAGGATGACATAGGAGTGCTTGGCATTTTACAACAAAATTTAAAAGAGTAGGCGGCCAATCCTCCTTTTAAAAAATAACCAAAACACAGAAGGAATTGTTTCTCTACAACACCGCCGCCAGTCCATGATTATAGCCTCCAAGCTTTCCTCCAACCTGGTCATAGCACTTTGCCTTGTTACGCCTTCAGTGAACACTCAGCAAGCAAACTCGGTCCAAACAAACAACTACTCTGGCAGAATACCTAACCCTTATGTGACAGTAGAAGGACACCTGCCACGGGTAGGTGATTCTGCAAAGATCTCAAGCTGAATTATCGCTAGTGGCACCCACCTTTACTAATTACCCCAAACCTATGCCCTGCTAGATTTCCACCACCAACCAATGCGACACCACACCTAAATCACCTGGAACAGTTCATTGTGGAGCTGTCCACGGCACCAACACCGATAACCGTTAATTGTGCGAATAACCGATACCTCTTCCACCTCTCTACCAGCTCAACGCAATCCAAATTGATTATTCACAGATAAGTAGATGACTGAGTAGCATCAAAGTGGAGACAAATTGACGAGAGAGAATCGATGTGGAACCAGTTTAAGCCTTACCCTTTCCCATATGGATCTGGCTTTGGACCGATTTCCTCACGAGTGACGATGGGTATGCGAGGTTCCTCTCGTTGTAGAGCGCCGTCCAGTCTCCAACTACATGAAGCCAGTGCACACTCCCCTACCCAATGCAGCCCAAAACAGAACTAAACCTCAATCACAGTCAAGTCACCAAGATGAGTCAGTGATGTTGGAATGAATGCCTTTTAATTTGTAAGAAAATTAAATGGAAGCTATGCTAGTTCGAGAGCGGTTTGAGAAGCGCCGACTAATGCTGTATTGACCGACGACACTCAGAAGAGAGAGGTTTTGTGTAGTGCTTCGACACTTTGTTCAACTGTGCATTCAACTATACGAACACTTCGACCTCTGCGGGTTGTGCCTCTGCTCGTTAGCAGGGCATTCGGGTCATGCTAGCAGCCTTCCAGTGCTTCTGCACTTCACTAGTACGTGTTCTTTCATACTACGCTGCCCCATCATGACTTCAACGAAGACAGTAGGTGCTACACAAATGGCGAAAGGATGATTCACTCTGCTGATAAAAACTTTTAAACATAGATATGATTTAGCATCGCAATTGTCAGTGCATACAATTCTTAACATTGAGATTTAAAAGTAGTAGAAACGCAGGCAATAGTTTTTAAACGATTGGCACAATCGCGACAAGTGTATGAATGCTGCATGCACGTACGGATCTGAATCAACGTTTACATTACACAATATTTTTCGCGATCCATATACACATTTTAAAAAGGAAAGCATTTAAAAGGCCAATGTATCAGATCGACATAATAACAAGCTAACCAAAGTATTTTCATGCAGGCAGATAGAATCAACGGACATGTTAATGTCAGAATCAAAATTTGGTGATCAGTGGCGAAAATAATCATATGCATAAGTAAACGTATTGTTTAAGGAGGTAAGAATTTTATCATTTCGTAGCTTATAATACACTCTCCCCATCACAGTAACATACAGAGAAGCATAAGTGTAGACGAAATATTTGTGATAGGTGGTTTTGAGCATCAGCAAGGAGATTCACGCTACATCCACGCGCTTTATGATAACTTAAATGTATTACCTTTTCCATCTTACATTTATTGGCTATTGGTAGCAAGTGACCTAGAGCCCCTATTAGTTTCACATCGTTGCTAGTCCCCGTTTAGCCCACTAACACCTCTGATGGGCGAATGTTTCTGGTGAATGTGCCTGCGATTTTTTTACTGCTATCTACCACCTTTTCCTTTACCCATGAATGGCCATTTTCTCATTCCGAAACGTACACTGATAAAATTTACAGGTGCATCGACTCCCTCACTCAGGCTGTGAAATTTTATGGGGACAAATACAGAAGTCTCACTATAGACAGTCTACTGGGGCTGGCCATTTTACGTGGTTGGTGGGAATTTTTTGCTATTTGATTTTTAGACTCGATCGGCAGCATTTGTGACACCAAAATGTTGCCAAATTACATAATTAAGCGTGTGTGTGGATTGTCAATGTTAATAAATAATTCCTTTGACGCCATGAGGAACCATATACTGTCGCATAAATTGGGTTTTCTTTCCATGATTGGATGGAAGGCAAATATATACACGGGAAATACAATATATGTGTCGGAGAGCCCCACAAGTGCGCTTATTTTTATCCTTAACTCTATTTAAGTTATATCCTTGACACAAAACGAGAATTGTTTGGCCGAATTGGCCAATAGAACGAAAGATGGCTGTGTTATATCTAAGATTTGCGAGGAAATGTTTTTCGGAGGGATTCATCATAATTTCCAGCTAACACGACAGGTGTTTTACTATCAGGCTCTCTTGAGAGTATTTTAAGTTTATCATAGTAATTGCCTCCATAGAGTGACTGTAGAACAAGAAATCAGACCCGAATGAACATATATCAAATGAGTGAAACCCTCTGCTACTCGGTACTGTCCGAATTCGGACTAAACTATCCAAGAAGAAATTCGTCTATGCTTATTCGAAGTTTATTAATGGAACAAAGTGAGTACCAAGTAGGTTGTCTGTGCTACAATCATTTGAATTCGCAGTATTTTTTATTTATTCTTACTAGTGAATCAGCAAATGCGGGTGTCTTTTTTTGTCCCTAAGTTTTTGATATTGATAAGTGCATGCGTCTTGCTTTTGTCAAAGAATGAAACGTTTTTCAACATAGATTGTTTGTGGTAATGGCATTTTTTGTAAACCAGGCGCAAATCACCAGTGTTCTTACGTTTGAACAGTTGGAAAAGGTAACACATGCTCTTCTAAGTTCTATATTGTAAATGTCTATCATATGTTATATTTGTATGAGGATTTTTCCTCTACGTACGCGAGATAAGTGGTTGTTTACAGACCCCTTCAGGTCTTGTGAGTCAATTCCAAACAAATATGGTACCTTTGTCTGGCCAAAAATGTTATTTTAATTACATTTTAACTTTATTGAACAAAATGTACTTAGTTAAGTCGAAATCCGCATGTTAGCGTTTAAACTGTTCAACCCATATAATACCCTCTAATTGATGCTAATGGGACAGATTTTTTGTGTCGTAGTTGCTCTCTAATTTCAGTTGTCTACTGTGGACTTGGGGGCTACTTCCAACTGGCGCATCCGACCATGATGGAGGAGATAATTTCCTGGCAAGATTCTTCGGGCTGCTTCAAGGCTGTGCTTGCGAAAGAGGACGGACGGGAGAGCAAAGGGGACTCTGAAATGGATAGACCACTAGAAGGTTGGTTTCGCTGCTGTTGTTCACGCAGACCTCATTGACAAGTATTCCAAGTACTGTCAGAAGAAATCTCGTTCGGGTATCTAGTGTGGACGGGGGCTTATTTTTTTGCTTTATATTATTAATAACGGATGATTCCTGATTACGAGATTCCCATTTTGAAATATTGTAATTTAAATCCAGAGTTCAAGCTCTAAATGTGATCTGCTAGAGTGTCTGAGGATCGATTCTATTGACACATTGTTTAACAATCGATGGGAAACATGACTTTTTTTCAGAGGGTTCAATTTTTCCCTGTGTTGTCTCTGTAGCAGGTGGAAAGAGAACATTCTTTAGAGCTCATTCAACCTTCATTTTCTCATTTCTTGTAAACTAAAAGTAGCTTGGTTCCAAGTAGGCCTTACCACTTTTTCCATTACCAGATGGATGCCTGCCGCATCTGACTTCGATGGCAGTAAATGCTTTGGCAATGCACCTCTATCGCTTCGCAACAGAAGCCGTATTCATTCCCGACTTTCATTCCGTTCTCCGGATGGAGACTATCTTCCTTGATAATGCGTATGTCTTCTTTTGTATTGCTATGACTATTTCGTATAGCATTTGAAGATAATTGAGGATGCTTCTTGAAGTTAAGTGGAAGTGGTCATGAGTACTTGTAGAGAAGGCTTTTCTCATCGCTTCGTGTTTCTGGTTTGCTGCTTATGTGAGGCTCATGCTCATTGCATCAATTCATTGATAGTAAGCTACTTGAAAATACGTCCAAAACTGAATCGTCACAGGTTGGTAACAGTCTGGACTCGTTGCGCCGATCTCTTTCCTTAAATCTTTTTAATATAGATGGATTATCAACACTTTATTGAAACTAGTTGCCTTGGTTTCTTACTATGCACCATTATATGCAATCGAAAACTTGTCAACCAATATAATCTAAGTTATTTTAACCCAGTTGCCTGCTTCAAAACACACACTATTCACTAATGCTTTTTCCTTACAATTTGTTTCTGTCCAACCTGAAAGCCTCGCGTCTAGCTTTACTTGGCTTGCTTTTGGTCGTAGTTTGAGTCTAAACACTATCGAAAGCACATACTCTGCGTACATTAATTGTTAGGAAGAACCTTCCCGACTTTGTGGTTCCGGGGGCGTCGCCAACACTGTGTCCGCAGCGGGAGGACCGTCCCTACGCCTTCGTCCCAGACACGGTGCTTTGACGACAGCAGCAGTCTCTCGTCATTCCAGCCTGGGCTTGCACTCCTCACTTTTCTATGCACATTGCCCTTACTTTTACTACATAATTCTTCGAAATATATGCCTATTTTGTCACTGCGTCTTTTTCCCCTTTGCTTTTTTTCATCCCAATATTGCACCCTCAGATGGTCTATTCGTGGGCCCAAATAAATAACGAAGCACGTGATATTGGGCACGCTGTTGACTATCAACTTGACAACAGTTTTGTTTAGTTCCACCTACTCGTCTGGCGAGAGTAAGATTCTTAAGGGCGTTTTATTGCGCCACAAGCACGTGATCACCATGGTTTCGTGGTGTTTTTCATCCCCGCTACTATTGTGTGCGTCATTTCAACGACAAGTGGAAAGCTGTAGGGTGCTTTCCGATTCTCTCGAGTGGACAGGGGCAACCCACCCTATTCCGCATAAAACTTCTTGCCTGTTTTTCTTTTCTTTTTGGGGAAATGTAAAATATGGCATCCAAATTCATGCCTACTTCTGGAATGTGGTCAAGTGTGTCAATGGCGTGGAGCGGACCCAACCAACTCCTCGAAGAGACTTTCATCCGCGATTTCGATTCGTCTTCACCGGAGGCAAATCTCAGGGCTATTCGGTGAGCTCGTTTGCATTTAGCACCACTCAAGAGTTTTCTTCATGACTTCACTGAAAAGCCTTTTATTTCCTTTAATGGATCACAACCACCCATTGTTTTTCCGGCATTGATAATAATTTAACGCTTTAAACACGGCGCTTAAAATTCAGCTAAATCTATAGAGTTTAGTACCCAATGAATTCTGGAATGTTTTTAACTTTTTTTCTGTTTTTCTGAAAACTTGCCATAGAATGTGCTTTAGCCTTTCGAATGATTCACGAGAGGATGAATTCGTAAATCGTTTGTACTGGCATATTTTTTTTAAAAAGTGGCAGTTTTTTCCCAACCTTTTTGAAATGTCTTACTGGAAGAAAAAGGAAAGGTCTTGACTATTCTTGATTGATCGGTGCACCCGACAAATTCACCCACGTCGAGTAGCCTCTCCGTGGGTCAGTGAAAATAAGAAGCTTCGTTTTGCATGTTGGTACCATAAACCCCAACTGAGCAGTGCCCTATTTCTTTCTCTAATTTATCTTTTAGCCCACTCCATCATAAAAGCTAAAAAACCAGTTGCTATTTTTCATAAGTTGTATAAACAGGGCGTAAAATGCTGATAAAAATGGACTTTCCCAAAGTAAAGGCATCAAGCATACCACTTCTTTTTGATGCCACCTAGGAGTATCCGCAATTTCATCACCGCCAACCCTGTCAACAAGCGAATCGTCGTAGAAAATGATCTTATCCGAGGGAGGTCAGTCTGCTTCTTCACAAACACCGGATATTTCGGCAAAAATTGAAATATTTTAGGCATGGTAGCTATTCTGTAATGATACGTCCAGACTGCGTACAGAATTTTTTTTTATGAAATAAGCACGTTCATTTTGCACTCAGAATCATGTCCCTCACTACGGCTTTTTCGACAACCGCCGAATATTCGACTATCTTCAAGAGAGACTTTCTCTGTATGTACGCCAGCTTCTTGCGTGAAAGTCCTGCCTTCGCCGAGGAATTATGCAAGCAGAGGGACTTTCTGAATGACCTCCTTGATGCAGGTATTTCTCAATCTACAATAATTTATCTCCTGTTCAACAATGGAGATGCTTTTTTGAAGTTGCCATTGACAAGGATAGTGAGAGGACGCGTTTTTGGAGACGCATTTCGACCTGAGTGTTTTTACGGCATTTAAATGCGCTCGTATTTTGGCAGATTAATGTGATTAAATCCAGGTCCTGCCAGATAAGTCTAGGTCCACCACAAACAGACATGTGCAAAAGAAGAAAGTCTGGAGGCTAGTATGTCTTGATCATAACCCCTCTTCATTTTCTCTAAATTCATCAAATTGTTAACGGACCGTTCATCCCACTTCGTTGGATGTTGGTTAGTCAAAAGCCTTCTTCCAGCAAGGCATTCGGCTACCCGCTTGACCTGCATAATCTGCTTGCACTGTTTGTTGTCACACATTCCTTTTGAATCCAGCTCCCTTCCCCACTAGGGCGATTCGTTCATAACGGAAACATCTACACTCGTAAATTGTTAAGACACATACCTCACTTATTTAGGGGGTTTTGGTTGTTATTTAGTGGCGTATTTAGTGAATAGAGCTGGTAGTGACCACAGGACGTGTTGTCTTGTCATCTTCCACTAACGCCACTTCATTTCCTAACAGATCTTACAACTATTGAAAAAAGGGTAAAAACAATTTTGAGGGAGACAAGCGCGTTTAAATCCAAAACACAAAGTATGATAAAACCGCACCGTACGCGGTTCATTGACCATCGAGTACGAAAACTTATTCTATGTACCCCACTGCTTTATGATCACATTTCCGTGTGCTCTTTTCTAGGTGGAATCCTTAGGCTTTATGAAAAAAAAGAATTATGTACATCGTTAGCCAAAATAGGATTCCGTCAAACGGAAAAAGTAATAGGAGCACCCTGTCTACGTTTTCCGAAATATTAATTTAAACCGGTATTTAACAATGGGCTGAAGCGATGCTTTGCTTCATTACTCAGTAAATGTAATCTGTGAAAGCCCCGATCCCCCTTTGCGTGAGGCAATCATACTCTTCCTCAAGACCCTCTTCGAAGCTGACAACCTGGACCAAGACTTTGAATCGTTGCCTGCCTTTAAGAAAACTACCGCGCTGGTACGTAAGCGTCAATTGCCTTTGCCTTCTCTCATCGGTTCGTGCTTGGTTCATGCGTGCCTTTCCGTGTACAGGAGATCTTCACAGCTGATCGGTTAGCTGATCTTATCCACCTCAACGAGGCGCTATTTGAGGCGTTGCGAAGGGGTGTTGAAAGGGTCCAAGGCTGTGCGAATGCAAGCACTCTCGTCTGCCTCACCAAACTACTCGCCCTCTTCTCTTCGTGCGCTACGCTGGCGGAACGAGGAGGCGTGAGGCTGCTGCGCATGGCTCATCGTGGCGTCATGGCCACCGCCTGTCCACGCCACGCACCTCTCCAACACCAAGATCGCGGCCTCATCCTTCCTTTTGATCTGGCCAATTCGGCGCCCTGTCCCGGTGCTGCAGCGCACGCGGTTAGTTACCCCTCTCGTCACATCTCTCTCCCACCAGATTTGTTTTGACCTCGTTTATTGGTGTGGGCAATTAGTGCCTATTTTTATGTCACCTTTCTTCAAGTCTTCTTTATACTTCTGCATCTGATTAGCATAGCGACTGGAGTATGAGGACGGAAATGCGTTGGAGTTTACTCCAATCCCTCACTTTCGACTTCCTCTAGCTATATTTAATAACTGTAAATAATCGAGACTGGTTGGACGGAATGTGTTTTGCGGATGGTTGGGGATGTTTTCTTACTTCTTTCTACCAATGGTTTTTCCAGTTCCCAGATTTCACGCCCTCACTCTGCCTCACTGCTCTCACCTTCATCTTTATCAGCATGACCTTTGGGGAATCTTTTCAGTTGATCGTAACTCTCCATTGAGATTTTTACCTAACGCTTCATCAAATTATACCATTTATAGGTGTATGTAAAGAGTCATAAGGCAGCAAGAAGGGGAACGATTGATTAATGTTCATTTTGGTCTGTAACTTTTCTTCTATTTAGCGTTGTTATGCCAACGTCTTCACCAATTTGCCTCCCATTTACACAGTGGGCTTTTGAGAGAAGCAATGTTGAAACATATCTTTTAAGGTTAGTCGTTCGGCTCCCTCCTTAGTTTCATCTAGTTCCATTCTGCCTTTTCATGCGTTAATTTATGCGATCCATGGCAATCTGATGGTATTTGATGAAAAGCGCGTCTTGATGACACAAATTGAAGTCGATGGGTGTTCATAGACCCAAAAATAAGTTAAGAAAACCTTGAGTAAATGTGACTGGCATTTAAATGAGAAGAAAGTCGGCACAATTCAATCAAAAAGCATAATCTTAGAATTAATTCTGGCTTTTTTATATTTCTCCTTGAGTGGGGCAGCAGCATTGCTGAAATGAAGCCTAACACTCTCAGTGGGATGGACCTGACCTGTGAAGATTGCAGGAACGTAACTATAATGCTTCCGACTTCCTCTAGCAGAAGGAAGGGGAAGTTCTGGGAATTTCAACACTTTTAGGTAATTTGATGCACAGATTAGTTTCAAACTAAATGTTTGCGGGAACTCGGAAACCCTAGCTGAAGGGAAGGAATTCATCCGATGTCTTTGCGTTTGATGATTTTTCAGAGGTGATTAATATTGGGAATAACAAGCAAAGCGGCAGCTTTAACAACACATATGCATAACCTTCTTCATCATAAAATAACTCCCATGTGGTATATCTAATCAAGGATGGCCATTTAACCATATTTTTATGATCCAGTTGTTTTAGACTGTTACGTATGGAACTGCTTATTTCCTGTTTTTCCCCATAAAGCCATCACCAAGGTAAAGATATCGGGAACCAATGAATGTTCAAACAACGCATATAACTGGCCTTCAATAAAACGTTTTTTTTGCAATAAAACTACCGTGGGTCTACATCTGTGAAGAGGTGGTAAAGTTGAAATCCACTCATTGTCCCACCATTTTACGACCCCACGTAATTTCTTTCGTGACGGGTTTAGTTCCTACTAATTCTTACATTCTCTATAAACGGTCATTTTTTGGCACGGCATCCTCCGGGGTTCTCCTTTCCCGTCCCTTTATAACTAATTGCTCACTTTATGTGCCCTTTGTGGCTGAGACTTCATTATGCGTGTACAGAAAATGTACTATTGACGTGCAGAAGGGTTGGGGGCTATTGTCATGGCCCCTGGGCCATGCCACTCAACGGAGGTGCAATGACGGGACCTTGAGTGAGCATCAGCCCTGGCTTTCCTTTTGGCCATCATAAAGTAGTCGGTACTGTGGGAAAAGTCGACGAACGGACCACACCAGTCATTGAAGTAGTTGACCGCAACGTCATTTATTCACAATTCCACTAGATCTGGAGTTCCGTTCGGATGGATGCCTATCGTTTTGAAGTCGCACGCCCCAAATGTTATAATTTTTTTCCCTTTCAGAGGATGACACCTCTCATCATTATGGAGATTTGCTATTTGACCATCTGCAATGATTTGATCACTTTAGAAGTAGCTGACCGTTCAGGTTTTCAAATTTTTTTTCTTCAATATCGATTCACGTTATCTGCCCTTCCTTTTGGAGGTCTGTTGATCGGACTTCATATTTCAAGGATAAGCTGCCCTAACTGAGTGCCTTAAAGAACAGCTGAAACATCTCCGTTAAAAACGGGCTTCTGTAGAAGAGCACTCGTCTTCCCTACCTTCGCACATTAGGAACAGCAATGACGTACTACGTGACATATGGGTACTTTGCCTCCGTCATTTTGAGGGCCTTTAAAAAAAGATAGGGATAATTTGACATTAGCTAAATTTAGCGGTGTGAATAATGGGGTTGCGCGTTCTAGCCTTTAGCTTATGGTCTAAACCTCACATCTGAGTACCATATTTTGTTTTCAGGTTGCTAGATCTTCGCTCAAAATATTATTCTTCGCCATCTACCATGTCTCCTTGGCGTTTGAGATGTTTAAAGGCGGTGAGTTTGTGTTCATTTTACACTGCTCATGCATGCACACCTTGTCTGCTAGACTCATGCAGTCCAGTGGCTGGAAATTCAATGATGCTAAAGTCAAATCAAGTATTTGCAACTTATGTAATTAAAAACATTTTGAGAAGTTAAAGAAGAATATATTTTTTACGCTTTTGACCATGCTTTCACAGTTATCTAGGCGTCTGGTTAATACCTGAAAAGTTGTTACGGAAGCATTTATTTCCGCTGTTGAACCATCCAAAGATGGCCCACTGCCCTTTACGACCGACGCAGAAAGCTGCCTTGGTATCCAGCGTATACATGCTAACTCTTCAAACAGCACAAATGTTTGCTGTTCCTGCAAAAAATATGTCCTTGTGCGTGTTATTGGCAGCTTACGCGTCGGACATTGAGGATCAAGTGCCCTACATGCTGGCTGAAAGTTCACAGCAGTGAGAATGGAACTGCTGCAGTCAGGACTGCCTCCGACTTAAAGGTGTAGATATTCAGGGTTCTGGAATTTTCATTCTCGTTCGCAAAAGGCTTCACTACCACATGCTTTTGCATACACAGCCATGATCATGCAACACTATCGCTGTCTGGAGTCTTGATGGCCTGTGTGTACGTGAATGTGAAATTGAAAGTTCTGGTGTGGCTAGAATGGACCTCGTAGTGAGCAGGAGGTTGCTATATCCTGGGTTCAATTTTTTCATTTGATCCTTTTTGCTACTTTCGAGTAAACTTATTACCGACACTTGATATTAGTCTGGGCCATCTGTCGTTCACTAATACCCCTTTTCCTTTGATGGAATTCGGAAAAGCACTAGACTATTCTTCGTTGTTATGGCTCCTCGGTGTCGGACGCATTCCTATCTTTTGCACGAACTCTAACTTAAAGCACATTCTTTTATGCAGTAGTTTGAGTTAAATATTGGAACGTTATTTTAGTTGAATTTGGACCACTTTTGTGTTTAGGATTCGAGCTAGTTTTAAGCTTTAATCTTCGAGAAACGCGCCAACTTGTGTTCTGATCGGGGAGATACACCCTGGTTTTGATATGCGTACTTCATACCGTGATGAGCAGAGTGTGGGCATGGTGCATGTCATCCGACTTGACATTTCTCAATTCACAAAGCGATTTCATTTTCGAAAATAACTCGTTTTGTGACAACTCAATGCATGTTCGGCAACTGAATCATAATTGTGGTTTGACAATTTACACATTCCGCCGCTCATGGATCTTAATACACACTAATTTTGCGTAGGGGCATGCTTGTGAGTAAACGACATGATGAAGCAAATGCGAGCGCACCTCTCGGCTATTAGTGGCTTTATACACGAGGGAGTAACCCAATGGCTCACTTTCCACAAAAAAGTCCCCTGTATATGTAGGCTTTTGCAAGCCTCCTCTAAATTCCTATTAATCTGGTACTTTGAATGCACTGAATACTCAATGTACGCTGAAACTTGTGATTTTGTTCGCCGATTGAGTCGTAATTCTTTTCTGTTTAAGTGGTGCTGTGTTTTAAATATCGTTTTTAAGCAAGTAGTAATAGCACAACTTGGTGTTGCATTTTTGAAATTTGTGCAACATTGGTGAAATTGGTTGATATGGGATCAGATTGTTATTGTAGGTACTGCAATGAAATGCAGAACTAGAAACTAGTTAGAGGAGCATCTTTCAGTATCTGATAGTTTTATACTTGTACTGCAGTGCGCTTTAACAGTTGTCTTACAAAATATAACCTGCGAAACATGCTTTAAAATGGCTTCTAAAGTTGGACCTTCTTGCACCTCTCTGATTAAAATGCAGTGGCATGACATGGCTGATGTCTGACATGGATCTCTGTGTCATTTTCCGCCTTCCTCCTGTGTCTTTGCGGAGGTGGCATTGTGTTTACCTCACTTGTCATTGTAATTTGTCCGTGGATTATTTCAGTTGGCCGTGGCGTTATCTTATCATGAGTCCAGAAGTAAATTCGCTCGTGAACTGTCAGAAGGGTTCGGGTGCTAATAAAAGCTAGGAGACTTGAGTGGCGCCCTACGCCACCAGCAGGGAATTTGGAATAGCTTTATGCTAGCATGTATGAGTAAAACGGGCATCATTCTGCTGCGCGGTCGTCGTTATGATCCTCTTGTGATCGTTCTTTCGCGCCAGCTATCACAATAGCACTCGAGTTCAGTGAAACGACCTGCAAGGTGACTAACTATCACTGTGATGGAACCTTTGAAGTTATCGACAGTTGCGTGAATCGTCGATTTTGACGAACCCACTTGTCACGCTGACTTGACGAGGTGCATTTGGATTTAGTATTGTTTAATGTTTGCCGCTAATTTCATCTGCCAATCACTCCACTGTAAAGTGATTCGATTGTTACGTAAAGTTGAATCTCATTTTTGTCATTCTTTTTGAATGTGATGTCATCTACCTTCAACCCCTCCTGTACTGTGAGCCTCCACAACAGTGCCTGTCTCCCATTCAGCAACGTCGTGATTATTGTTCTCTTGAGGCGATTTCACCAGCGTACCGGGGTTAGCTCTGAGTGGATTGGAGGCGGCGCAATTCTGAAGTTACCATTATCATAGATTTGCGGAAGGTCTAAGAGATTGCTATAACACAGTGTTGGGACTCGGTGGTAGTATAATTCTTAAAAGGCCTCTATTCACATCGAGATAATTTTCGCTGTAGTGGTGTGCGAGTCGGATCCGCGAGATCTGATTTCCATTTACTCGCATCTGTCCCAACCCTACTCTCGTTGCCATCTGGGTCTCCGAGGCGGGCCCAAAGTAAGCTCACTCTATCGCCACCGCGGGACACAAAGCGACCACCTCATCTACCGTCTTTGTGGTCGATCTCTCGAGGAGAATAAAAGCATTGACGAACACGGCGACTATGACAACGATGAAGAGATGGAAACCGAAGCGGAGATAGTGGACTCGCTAGGTCTTTGTTCGCCTGATGGAGCGTTTGGCCTCTCGGGCACCGCGGATCACATTATGTGTCTCCTTGTGGGCCTCCTAAGGGGTGTTCTGTTCTGGCGCTGTTGCTGCTCCTCTGTTGCCACCGGCAATTCCTCCTCGAAGACCAACACCGTTATCGTTGCCTGCGACCGCTTTGGTCGTGAGACTCTGCGTGCTGACGGACTGGGTCTCTCTGACGATCAGATCTCCTTGAAGGTTCGTGTGGAAGGGGGCTTTAATTCTTGGCATTCCTTATAGGAGCATAGAACAGACCTAATGGAGGCTCTGGAGCATGTAGATTGGGACTATTTTTCGCCGATTCAGTAAAAACGCCAGGCAGTATTTATTATTGTCGAATATATCCGTGAAGATAAGGCCTCATACCTGAAGCATTCTGATTTCAGAAATTTATTTGACGCAATAAGATGGCTGTTTTAATATCTTTACTTATTTTTTTAGTCCTGTATAGGCCTTTTGAGTGTTGGGCAAAATCTTTAAAGGTAGTTCATTCGTATGCTTGTTCGAAAGTTCTTAATTTCATGAAAAAATGTAGCAAACCTTTAGCACGTAGGTATTATTGACCAAAGAAATTGCATTTCCACTATATGATGCGTAGTTTAGTGAAAAGGTGGATCCTTTCAGCGATCTGTGGGATACTGTATAATGTGATCGCATCCCACTCGCGTCCCAAAAGAGGCTATCTGCTCGATTCTGCTTTGGAGATATTTCAAGCCGAACCCTTTTCTTATGCCTAATAGAATCAAGTATCTTGAAAATGATTCAATTTTTGCCTTCTCTCCCAATGTTTATTTCATTCTCAAGTGACTCGCCTCTCCTTGTGCTGTACTCTGCAACATACTTTTAGCCATAGACAAACCATGATGTAGTTCGGGGCACACCGGAATTTTTCTATTACGTTATCCATTTGAAAGCACAATGAAAAACTAAAATTCCGGTCGGAACTACTCAAGATGGCAGTGTTGTGACAGATTTAATATGAATCGTGTGAAGTCGTGTTTCAACAAACCATTATTTTCTCTCTATTCCTATTGTTAAGGGATTCAATCCAAGCTACCCATATCTGTGACTTTTAAGATCGCCTTTCAAACACTACTGTTTTCAACTTGGAGTGTCTTTTTAGTGAAAGTAAAACTTATCATTATTAT
Organism: Taenia hydatigena; assembly: GCA_036345935.2. Taxonomy (NCBI): domain Eukaryota; kingdom Metazoa; phylum Platyhelminthes; class Cestoda; order Cyclophyllidea; family Taeniidae; genus Taenia; species Taenia hydatigena. The sequence goes on from JADWOT020000008.1 coordinate 12,043,920, forward strand.
CCCAAGATAACCCGGTTTTGAATGTATCTCTTCAATTTTGACGGTAAATATTAGCTTAAATTTTTGTGACAGTTTAATTTGTCCAGCTCTAAACGCAATAATTTTATGCCAAGTCAAAACACAAAGCTAGTTTTTACTCATTAATTGGAGTGCCTTCTGAACACTCCCTGTCCAAAACAGAAACAAATTTTCAGTGCACCAAAGTCCTTTTTTCGAATAACTTACCCCTTACACAGAGGTTTGCTGTTTATTCTCAAGACTGAAAAATTGGAATGGGTATTAAGCCTCAGGAGGAGAATACACAATAGTGTCCTGGATGCGTGTGCAGGACATAACCGTCGCGGCAAATTTTAAGTGAGCCCTGGTTAATCTATTGCAAGAAGGCAGAAAGGCCGAAGAGTTGTTAGGTATTCAATGGTACATGCGGCATCAGATGAGATGGCAGGAATGGGGCATTTACTACTGGAACCTTTGATTAGGATGATGTGGCTTTATCCAGATCCTGCAGCCGCTGACACAGAATAGCCTTCCACTGAACGGTACGGGTGTGAACACGTGGGCCTGCCACGTGGTGGTGTTGGTGCTTAAGCAGCGTCGTAGCCTCCACCATCACCTCCTCTACAGCCAACTCCTCACTCCCGAGTTCGACGACACTGTCTCCTGTCTGCTTAAGGCCCTCCAACCTACCTGCGACTACGTGAGTTCACTTCTCTTGACTGCATTCCGAAAGCTATTCGATTAATGCCTGTGGTAGTTTTTGGTCGTTGCCCCACGTGCCTTCGGTTTGGAATTTCGTTCTCATTCCACGTGATCAGCATTTGGCACGCGATCATTTTCGTACACACCTAAAAGTGCTGAAAAGTTTTGCAAGCTCGAATTGCCTTTGGTGGAGACGATATGATGACCAGTCTTAGCAAAATTCAACATAACTTGCTATCACAGTCTTTCCTTGCGTAATTGTGTACCATATTTTGAAGGGCTTATGTGAAATCTTGTGGAACCGTGGGGTCTATGAAAGCATACTGGTACCTTGCCATGGTTTGAAAGTTATCTTTATTTCATGCCTTTTAGCATTGACACAGATAACTTTGAAAGTATATTTTTTTTTACCTTGGAGACAATCGTCTCACTGCATTCGATTAGCGGTTTGGCACATCTCGGTGGTTAAACAAGTAGCTGATCTGATAGGATTCCTCGTAAATGGATTTGGAAATAGTCTTATGCTTTTCAATCAAACTTATTTGCATTTTCAATTGCTTGGTGAGGCTGTCGGTTCTTTTTCTCATTTGTTAACTTCGCTTTTGGTTTAATATTGTTTTCAAAATAATTTTGACTGTGCATTTCACGAATTGGCGTAAAACCTGGCCCTTTTTAAGACTCTTAAACACAAAGGGGCTCAAGTTTTGGTTTTTCGAGCGTTTTTATTTGACTTGGTTACCAAGTTATGTGGATATTCTTTGAATTAGGATTGGTGCACGGAGGTTCGCCGAGTAGCTGCGATTTTGGCTTTATTTTCATCAAACTGCAACCTTATCAATGCATGTAGCATCGTGTATCACTCCCATAGTTTATTTTGTCTTTTTGCACTTCTTTTTACTGTAAATTTTATCATGTGTCTCGAAAAGCTTGTATGAAAAGATCAACTTCTGTCGCAGTCCGAAAGCTATCTCCTTCGATTCATGCCGCGCACGGTTTGTGTAGCTAATTTTTTGGTAGGAAGTGGGCTTAGTTTTGCTTGTAGTTGACTTGCATTCATTCCTGTGCACGTCGCAACGTGTCCGGATAATTGGGAAACCCGATAGTATCTCTACCGAAAAGTCCTCAAACTCATTTTAATATGCATAGATGTGAAGCAGTTGCACTGAGATGCTGTATGATTGATACAGTGGATAAACTTTTTTGCTTATTATTTTCAAAACTTTGTGTGCCTTTCCAGAATGTTTTGTTGTATACTCTTGTTCAAAGGGTCATTAAATCCTTCGCATTCACTCTAGGCAACTATTCATTAGAACAAAAGCATCCTACGTCTATTCTACTGCTTCAAATTCAAAAAATCGACTTGCGGTACGATTTTGCACTGTCCGTTATCACAGGCTGCTAAGGAATATATCTTATGCGTTTGTAACGCCATGCTGACACGACAAGCGAGGCGTCGCGTACATGCGAGGCGGTGGCAAGGAAAGCGCTAGCCTGCTCCTCGTCTTCCCAACTCGGCCTAAGCGTCTAAGCTCCGATTGGTTGCTTGTGCTGTGCAAAATGGTCATGTTGTGTCGCTTCTGTAAACCCAGCACGATCATTTGAGATTCCATTTCAAACATCACGAGGGACTGTACACTGTCTCCGTTCTCATCATCTATTGGTCCGCTCTTTGAATTCACAAAGTGACAAACTAGTCTTCCTTTTGCCAATTCTGACGGTTTAAATTATTGTAAGTATTGCTGACATGCATCTTCACCCAGAGTAATATTTTCTTAATGCAATCTCGTTTTCTTGTGTGATATGTTTAGGCTGCTTTGGACTGCGCTGAATTGTTTTAGGCTAATGATGTACTGGGCTAAATCTTTTGGAAAATCAGAACTCAATGAGTTTGGAATAGTTTAAACAGAGATGATTCCATGATCCAAGTTTTTAGCATGAACGGTTTCGAAGACAACACTCCCCACGGCGTTATGACTCATGGAAAACTTTGCAAATTTCCTACTAGTGTTAAAAGGAAATCGGTCATTGCGGTCCAGATGCTTTATTGTTATGTAATACCGACGCATGCATTTCTAAAGTGGCTAGAACTTGTCTATCTTACATCCATTTTTAGTGGTTCAAACATAACCAGCCTGTTTGCGATACTGTTTTGCGCAAACTATTGTTATAAGTTGATAAAGAAGGCACGTTGGATATTTTTTTTACTCTGTGCCGTGCCAACAGGAAAACGATCAAAACTCTGGCGATTGTACTAGAACAAGAGAATGGATCCGGTTGAAAATCCAGTCAAATAAAAGAAGTATTTTACCTGTTAAAACGGGTGGCGGGTTTGTGTCTGGATGGGTGTTAAGGAAAGGGTAGAACTAGGATGAAGCTTGAGTACTGATGCAAATTGCTTTCCAACAAATCTAATGAAGGCACCATTGGAATGCGATGGTGAAACAAATTTGCATCGAAGTTGGATTCGCTTGATGTCTGGATCGGACTCTGCGGGCTGGTTTTTTTAATGATTGCCTAAAAGGTTCCCCCGTTGCCTTTTAAGCTTCCATTTTGTCACATGATGTTTCAACCACGCAGTGCAGTAAATTATTTTTTACCATTTGCTTCGACGTCAAAGTGGTGTAGTGAATGCAACCCTTATGACATTTTAATCAGCTCCTTTTGGCTGCTGCCTACTGCTGCAGAAGGTTCATGTCATATTTGCATTCTGCAAGTGTGACATGAACGTGGAATTATGCAAATAACAAACCGAACTGGCTCGTCAGATATTCCCGCTTGTCTTTGCACACTTGACGTCGGGAGATACGGTCAACGCATAGTTGTTTTTCTCAACCTCCTTAAGAGTGGCACAATTTCTGTCAGAATTCTTTCCTTGTTAGCTATTTGGTGGATGATTGTTAAACCTTGAAAACTGTAAAATACAACGTGTCATACGGCTCATCCCTTTCCCACTCCAGTTATGCAGTGGTATTCGTGCTAAAATGGACTTCTACTTATTACAATCTAACCGGTCTTATTTCGCAATGCTTTCCTCATAGGCGCACAAATTACTCCATAATTAGCCCATTGTGAGCAGTTAAGGTATCTAAATTTCTAGCATTGTTGACCAGCCTACAAAAGTGCTTCAAACCGTCGCTTTCAATCCATTTTTTAAGGATGACTACGCCGACTTCCTGGAACAGCTCATCCCCTTTTCTCGACTTTTTGCCTGTCTTGTTTCTACTTGTGAAGATGTTCGTGTCCGGGTGAGTTGCTTTTTCGTATAATTCTGCATATTAAAGGAGTTAAAACAAAACAATAAGCTGTTCGAACTACACATGTGCTAGGGGACGTTGACGACACTACTTCATTTGTTTACTTTTTTGAAAACAACCATTTGCATTGTGCGGGGAGGTTCATTTCATTTCCTCGTTGTTTACAGTATCTTCCAGAGGTGACAAAATCATCCATTTCAGCAAATATTTCCCTAAGCAAAGCGATGAATCTGTTCCCATACCCATCTATCACAGTGCCGTATTTGTAAGTCTACCAACCACCTCTGCTACCAAGATGTCCGATGAAAGTCAACCATTACAGTCCACAAAAGTCAAGCTGTTGCAAGGCCAGCAACAGGGATTATATTTAGAAGGGTTTTTAAGTGCTTGAAACTACATATCGACCAGTAAGTCCCCACTTTTCTCACAATAGACAATCAATTGGATGTGTGGACTGTCACCGATGTCATCGAAGTGCTTATTGTAGGGATGAATAACAACTCTTCGACTCCTTAATAATCTGATTTCAGATTGGTGATCTGTCAATGACCAGAGCTCTCATCCAGACGTTCATCACGCATCCCTCCTTGACCACCAGCACTTCCGCTGCAAGTCTCAATCTCACGGTACTACCCCTTTTGATTATCCGTTTACTCCACCGTCTCTACCTCACATTCAGTCTCGATTTTCACCTACACATTACCAACTCACCTGTACATGCTCAGAACATTTTTCTATTCCCTCATAAATGTGGTTTTAATTGCTCGATTATAGCATATTTTTCATAGGAGATTTACATTTTACGTCATAACAGAATAGCGCGGCATTCACTGGAGCGCATATTCAGAGAATTTAAAGCATTGTTTTTTATGACAATCCCAATGCTTTCTAATTCCCTTCAGCTTGCTGTGTGTCAACTGCTTCACGGTTTATCGCGATCAGCCGTTTTACTGCACACTCTCTTCAGCGATGTTTCAATCATAAACTGCTTGATCGAGGTTGGTTTATTAAGTTATTCTGCATATTTTGAAGTTTTGAAGTTTTCTTCTTTTTGATGGATAGGATGGTGATCCATTTACTAGGAAGAAATAGTTTTGATGTTGTAGCGTCTCTAGACTTCCTTAAATACGAAGGAAGACGTAATGCTAGAACGGATCTCTATTATCAACGCACAGAAGAGCTGTGGGCTGTCAATATGGCCCGGAAGCAATTTCGCCCAGCGGAAATACAGAAGCGGAGCCTTGAGTGCCCGCGTTAAATAAACAGAGCATTACATCGATGACCGATCTATTGTTCTGTGTTTCTGCCAAGAACTGGCCTAACACAGCATTGGTTGTGACATTTGTCTGCACGTTTCCAGTCAAGACTGTCCTTTTTATTTCACCACTAACAATCTAGTTTGCGGATGTCCCTAATTAATAACTTTCTAGGTCATGTGGTCATTTAGCGCCTTCTCTAACAGCAAGTAGATGTGTTGACTATTTGCTTCACTACTGAAAATGTGCCACTCGAAACCTTTATACCTCCACTTTCCTGTTCAATCACATAGATTGGTTGAACGCAGTGCTCTCGGATAAGGCACAGTTTGGAGTACTAACCTAACGTCTTTTTATTCTATTTGCAGGTATGCACTCGTCTTCTGCCCACGGTCTCGTCTGACCCGAACCATGCGGAAATCGTGCTTGCTGCTTCCTCAACGCTAGTCAATCTCCAACTCTGTCAACTCCTTGATCTTGTGTAAGGGTTCTACTCCGTCCACCACTTCAGTAATCTGGCATTAAATGAAGACCAGCATTCGAATGCCAGCGGCTTAATTATCTCAAACCCAAATAGCTCAAATTTAATGCAATTGTGTTGTTTGATTTACATAGCCACGGCATTGCATTAACAATACCCAACAGCAAAGCTAATATTTCATTTTGAGTTTCCCAGTTCCAAAAGTAATAGCCTAGAAACATGCTCATTGGAGCTACTGACATGAGTATATCTAAAAAATCAGACTGGTTCCTTCTTAATCTCACTTGAACCCCTATATTGCTCACACGAGGTGTGCGTTTTGTTTTTATGATTTCTTTGTATATTACTTGTCATCATCCGTACAAAGTTATGCATCGCTAAGTTCCCTATTTGAATTGGCTTTGACACGTAGCTTACAAGAAACAACGTCAGTTCATAAACTGGGCTATTAAAATACCTCACTTTGAATGCTTACGGCTTAAGAGTTTTGGATACGTTTTGAATTTGGTGGCATTGGTGCATTAGATGTGAATAAAGTAAATTTAACTCTGCATCATCGCTCTCACAAACTCATTTTTTTTTCTCCAAGAAGCCACCTCCCAAGTTTAAATAATCAAATTACGGAAAATCATACCAACTTGATTTGCCTGAAACTTCGATAAAGATCAATTTTATGGATTTTCCTCAAATAACCGATAATCGGGTTGAAACAGTTGTTTCAGATTGCTCCAGGTACTTGCTGAATTATAGTTCCAAATGTCCCGGACCAAATGTATTGACGTCTTTCACTCCCTCCTGAGTGTCGGCGGTGAGGGAGTGGAAGTTGCGCTCTCCCTCCGTCTGAACGGTGTCTGGGGTCTGGCTAATGCAGCCGCCACTGCTGCCTCTAATCGGCTGGCCAACCGGCCGGAGGCGGTTGAGCGTCTGGACACTGCTCGTACCGTTCCTGAGATCATCTTCCAATGTAGCGCTCTCCTCTCAGCATCGTCACTTGTTGGTGAATGGTCAGTCCTCCCTGAAGACACTTGGAGATTGGGATTCTGAATGAGGCTTCATTATAACTATGCAGAGGAGTTAGTGAACTGTTAATAGAAATGGCACCAAAGGTAGATTTCAGCAAGAAAATCGCCAAACTAGAGGCTAGAGGGCCTGCGTATTTAAATCACTACTAAAACGAACGTGTTTTGTTATAAATCAGTCTACTGAGGATCACCAATTTAAACAGTATGTAGGTAAAGTATTACCTCCTAGAGATTATGTGTTTTACACCTTTCAAATGTCAATAGGTGCGCCATTATGTGTTGGTATTTACCTACACAGCCAAAAGTAGTGGGAATTTGCTGTTGTCGTCACGTGCTTTACGGGCGTTGGGTTTGCAATCCATGTCTTTGGATCCCCATTGGTCAGTCTAGTGCAAGATGTTTTTTCTTCACTGTGCTACTTTTCAGAATTGCTAAACACAGCTTGTGTAAATGTCTTTATTTTCGATTCACAACTTTTAATGTATGCCCACATTATGAATTCTATCCTCTTTCAAAGGCCTCAGCCATTGCCTGGCTTTTAGTGCAATTAGTAGTTGTCAAACAATTGTTTATTTTTGACAGAGTGATCAATGACCTCGTTCCCATCGCGATGAAGATTATTGTCGTATAGTCAAATACAGACATTGCACCTTAAAATTTGATCTTTTTTCCCATTTGAAGCGATATTCCTGAAGCAGATGGTCGTGAGCAGAAGAAGGTGGTATTTGAGACAAGTGGAGGTGTTCTCAACTCCAAGCCCTCACGAAATCACTTGGAATTTCACTTCATTCAGAAGAGCCTTCTCTTACTTCGCAACTTATTTGCTCTAAAGGAGGTATGATCTCACCTACTTATGACCTTATAAGTAAACAATATTCAATTGGTGTGTTGCTGCTGTGTGGTGGGTTGATGGAAATATGAGGTCAGATGTCATGCGACCACGCTTTTTTACATTAACTGTAGGTACAAGTAACGGACTACAGTGAAAGCGTTTTCTCTCTCTTGGCAAAGGTGTTATCGTCGAATCAAGCTGCTAGTGCCAAGTATGAGGTAATCAAGACACCTTACCCCGCTATCACCACTAACGGTTATGTAGTCTCACCAATTTTGATCACCTTTTGACAAAATGTACAGTTCTGCCTAATCATTCTGTTGAGAGCTTGGCTCTACTAAAGGTTATTTTATGCTAAACATTCTTAGTTCAATTCGAATAAGACCGTACGGACATCCGTTACTCATATTTTCAAAAAAGTAGGGCCATTAATTGGATATTTTCGTTTCACTCTAAGGCGATGGTAGTTCTGGCCAATCTTCTCACTAATGCCGACGCTCGGAGTCAGTTTTGGTACCAAAGTGAGCTCATCGAAGCTCTTGCGACAACTATCACTGTGAGTCACTTGTCAAATTTTTGGTTAGATGTTGTTTGGGTTCTAATATTTCCAGCCTTACTTTCAGCCGGAAGCCGAAACAGCCCTTCTTTGTGGTGCGATACTGGTGGTGGTGAACATTCTGGAGGCTCCGGAACGTGAGTTCTATATCTTCACACTAATTGTTATTCTCATGTCTACAACGCATGGACAGTTTTTACTGTGGCTTTGGCTATTCCTCCTGAACTTCTGGATTCGTTAATTTGAATTTTGTGCATTTGTTAGTGAAACAAAAGGCTCGGACTTTTGTGATACCTGGCGCTGCTAGTCTAAGTTCGCACCATTTGCACACAAAAGGAATATGAACTTGAAATCTAGTGGTACCCACGCGCCAAATTAATGGGATATTTAGGTTTATTTCTTGATTTTGCGACGATAATAGCATCAATTCGTGTTTTTCCCTATCTCACTTGTTATCAAATCATATCCGGCCCCTATCGGCGGTAAAAATGTATTGAAAATTTTTATTATTAGCCCTAGCGACTTCGGTAGGTGGGGATTCACCAGGAGAACTGTTCACCCAAATCCTCACTCTCCTTCTCTTCGACGACTCTCGAAGTTATCGCATTGGCTACAAGACACCCTCTTCTTCCTCTTGGTGTCGTCGCTCCTCATTTCGTTCATCACAACGCCGCTCAGTGGCCACCGCTACCACCTCTTCTAGTCCTAATCGGCAGTCTCCTGAGGCCATGGAAACCACCGCAGAGGCTTCTGTTGAAGCCTCGGAACCATCGCCACCTCCTACAGTCGAAGCTGAACCCCAAGACAAATCCTTGCTTCGTCTACTGGGCAGCTTCGTTGATCTCTTCTTCGTCTACTCGGAGACGGGCACTTCCTCCGCGTCCTCCACCTCTACCGTCGTTGGCGGCAGCAGTAGTTCGAAACAAGTATTTCGAGAGGTCTGGGACTGGCAGTATCAGTGTGGCCGCGGTGGCGGCTCTGAGGATGAACGACCGCGAAGACGAAGAGGCAAAAGATTTGCCACCGTAGCCACCTCCACCACCACCTCTACGCATTATCGCAACAGCTGCCCCCTCCTCCACCGACAGGAGGCCAAATTTACTCTTGCTAAGGGCTTCACAGACGCCGCAGGAGCTGCAGGCGGGTTGAAGAGTCTACTGGCAAGCCTAGTGGGTGATATCGAAGATGAGCCGGCGTCCACATCACCACCAAGGAAGGTAGAAGCCTCCGCGGGCAGTGCAATTTCGGAGGAGGGCGAATTTGAGGACAATTGAGGCGATGCACACCGCTCCGTATTGATACCTTATTGATAGACTTTTTAAAACCTCTGACTAATTTTTGTTAGCTTTCCCCCTATTTTGTCATAAATTTTCTTCTGCATCATCAGACGCCCTTACAGTCACGCTGTGGTATTGTCACCCTCTAACAACGTGCATACGGAAGAAGCGTTTTTCTTATGCGTCATGGAAGATAGTTGGTGCATAGAAAGCCCGTCAATTTTACGTAGACTGCGTGGAACACAATATTGAAGCCGGTTCGCGTATTTACACACCTGTGTACTTCAGCAAACCATGACCCGTGCATAAACGAAGCCGCTCAACTGGAATGCTCGTCAGGTGCATAATGCTAGATGAATCTTTTAGAAACCATATCCCTTAGTGGTCGAACGGTCCTGCCTTTGAAAGTCGTTCAAGCCAGACTCATTGTAGTAGGAACCTACACAAAAAGCATGCCACTCTGAGGGCACCAGTCGCGGTTTGAAGTGCTAACTGTGCAGTCTTGCTACCTGTGGCAGGCGGCACACATATCGTGCCTGCCTCGATCTAGACACCGTTAATTAAGACGGCAGGCCGCGATGGTGATATGCGCGTAGAAGGGTGTGTGGTGCCAAATCCTGTTGCTACTTGCATTCACAGAAGACTTCAAAGACCACGAGTTGTAGCGGTGAGAAGCCCAACAGTAAGCCACTCGAAAGGCAATCAGGCCCGCACCGCAGCCGCAGCGAGTCCTTCCTCACACAGCCTCAACGGTCATTTAATGCTGTGACCATAGAATCGCCGTGTGAAGCGTCTAATCTTAAATGGTCAATGCATAACCTACCATTGAATTGCGCAATGGACACATTTTCAAGGTAACGGTGGACATACGCGGTTACGGCCGATGAAACCCAAGCAATTAAACAGTAAAAGGATACGAACTAAACACATTTCCGGCCCCAAGGACAGTGTGAAGTAGTCGACCCCGAGACGTTTCACCTCTTGCCGTCCCAAAATCTCTCTAGTATTCCTCAAAGGCTAGATTCCATACCAGTCACAGAGTATGTGAGAAATAAATGCGTTTTTAACCTTACAAAGTTCACCCTATTCTTCTGTGAACGTCCAAGGTCTTGCCTTACACATTAAGTGCGAGATTTTCGTACCTTTTGCAATCATAAGACCTACCTTTAAAATAGTGATTGTGCACTACCGGTGAAGGAGAATCTCCCTCACGACATTTCTCGCTGATGCCGTCTGCTACTCAGACCATGTTTACGTCAAGGTGCGCAGACGTTTACTCACATATCTTTGACCGGCAATACACAGCTACCGTCCTTTAGTAGGTTAAAAAAAGTAGCAAATTAAGCTCATCTAAAGTCAACTATTGGAATTAATTCAATAACGTCGTGCACTTCGAATGCAACATATCCAACCGCTTCAAAAACGGTCGCATAAGCTCAGTCACAGTTATGGCTTGATGTACTTACCGCTCGCAATGCCTTAATTAAAGCATAACCGGTACAATATCATAACCTGGCAGGACTCGAAGCGGAGGAATGTGGAACGTTGCGAGGAAGACACTTGCACCCCTACCGAACATTCCTTGCAAACTTCGCAACATAGGAAAACACAGGCGTGATTAGGGAAAACACAAACCCAGTAAGTAAGCAGTAAGTGGACAAGCACCTAGAAAACTAGGTGGTGAATAACCAAAACAATAAGTGCTGCATAATGATTTGTAGATGGCAGCTACATCGAGTAAACTAAAATACCCATCCATGAGGAAACGGCAAAGCGATATTCGTGTGTAACACAGGCGTATTTTTAATCAGAATCTGAATCACTAACTGAAATGGAGTGATCCAACTGTTTCTCCAGAATGTAGGCATCCTGCGGTGAAAGCCGGTGGTAGTAGTTTTCAATCTTGCTTGTGATTTGGAAGCCAAATTTCTCGTACAACTTTACAGCAGCATCATTTTCAATGTGAACATGAAGATAAATTGACTGCACTTGCTTGTTTTTTATACATGTCTGCAGAACATGGCGAAGAAGCAAAGAACCGACACCGTAGCGACGATAAGGCGCCAGACAACCCAGGGTCACAATATAACACCTCTTAAGGTTATCCGTTCCGTCCACCTTCTCAAATCGATAGCAAACTGCACCAACAACTATGTCGTTAAAGTAAGCAAGGCGACAGAGTTGTGGTTGTTTGAGGAGATCCGTATAGAATTTGTCCGTGTAATGTACAGGAAAAACTGTTCTGTTGATAACTTTAAGTTGATTTACATTGTGCACAGTCAATTCACCTAGTTCAATGCGCACATCATCGGCTTTTTTGAGTCTAGTTACAGTACCGTTAACAGAGGGCCCAGCCGATGTCATTTAGGCATCCAGTACGCCAGCGGCGGAAAATCAATCACGAATTTGATGGGCTGGATTGGCCATACTTCGAAAGCGCGGGCCTTCGATCTACTCGCATGTTATGACCATGCCCAGCAATAGCAGACAAAATGTTAACTTTGCAGACAAAGTTAACAGCAAGTCAGTCCTAAAAATTTATTTGTTAGACGTTTGCGATGTTGTTTGCAAGGATAATTTAACTTGCAACCAAACTTACTGTTCTTTCAAGATAGCTATAGCAAGAAATAAAAATTACTTCGTTAAAATAAGACTACTGGTGCAAGCTTTAATTAAATGTTCAGCTTTAATAGTTTCCTGAAATTGTCATAAAACTCTTGAGGGCTTGTGAATTGATAACACCATGCTATACTCCAAGCATCATCTTTTAACATATTTGCATTCCCAAAACAGCCTTACTACTTATGTATATGCTACCGATCTTAATTGTTCTAAATAATTTTTGAGATCACACTTTTACTGTTGGAACTAAGTTCTGAACTTTTCTTCAGTTCTCAGGGGAATCTTGCAGAAACAGTTCTCTCGTGCTACTAATTGAAATAGGAGTCAAGTCCGAACTTAAAATGGGTAGCAAATATTTCGCTCTTAAGACAATAATATGAAATATTGAAGGTTATTACCGCGATGGGCCTGGTATTTCTCTCTTCCACCTCTCCCTTTAGGTCCTTAAAACTAATAGATGTGTAGGCCAAGAACATGATTTATTGAGTAGCAATAAAGAATGGGATAAGAGTATTGTAGTGTCCCGAGGCTTCCTTAAGGCAAAAGAAGGCAAAGTGGCAGAGTAGAATACACATATTCACCGGAGAGAGGGAAATAGGCTGCTGGCATGGCCTGGAGGCCAGCCCACGCAGCTAGGGCAGTACGGCCACCTCTGTGACCTTGACAGAAAACGGTAGTTCTAACAAACAAAGTACTACGTTGCCCTCTCCTCTTTCGAGCGCCGTCCTCGACGTGCCCCTTGGTACACCTCGCGCGTCAGACATCAAAACTTAGTCAGTGCTGCGAGAAGCACCCACGAGCTAACCATGCCAGTCTCCAACATTCGACGCGATTGAGGCGAAGCTTGACACCAACGTCACTCATCCCTCTTGACAGTGCATTACACCTCGAGTTTCGTCTAGCTTGGAAACAAAATTCGGAATAAGTGGTTCTGCCGACCATCAGTATGTCCGTAGGGAGGCGTTAGCAAGCCGACCTTCTTAAACAAGTATAATAGGGGTAATCTTCGAAACGAAACTTTCCAGGTGGTTCATGGTTAGTGTCGCTTCAGTTGTTGATAGCTTTCTTGTAGAACACGGAGAAGGGGTAGATGCCGGAGATGGACGTCGCTTTTGACCCGTTCGTAGCACATGCACTTCTTTCGCACCGCTGCAACATGCCGCAGGCGGTAGAGATCGGGATAGTAACCCTAGAGAGTCGGGCCCGCTTTCCGCTGCCATCAATGTAGCGTCCCGAGGCTTCCTTAAGGCAAAAGAAGGCAAAGTGGCAGAGTGGAATACATATATTCACCGGAGAGAGGGAAATAGGCTGCTGGCATGGCCCAGAGGCCAGCCCACGCAGCTAGGGCAGTGCGGCCACCTCTGTGACCTTGACAGAAACCGGCAGTTCTAACAAAGAAAGTACTATAAGCATTGTTATCAAATTATGTATCGGGTATATTTTTCCTCGGGATACAACGCCGTTTGGCACATCACAACTATAGTATCTTTTGATCGCCTCTCACCCTAAAGCCACACTCAAGCAAACACGCATTGCTTCGCAGTAAGTGATTTTGCTTGCGAGTCTTCGCTGAAGTCATGATGGGGCAGCGTAGTATGAAAGAACACGTACTAGTGAAGTGCAGAAGCACTGGAAGGCTGCTAGCATGACCCGAATGCCCTGCTAACGAGCAGAGGCACAACCCGCAGAGGTCGAAGTGTTCGTATAGTTGAATGCACAGTTGAACAAAGTGTCGAAGCACTACACAACACCTCTCTCTTCTGAGTGTCGTCGGTCAATACAGCATTAGTCGGCGCTTCTCAAACCGCTCTCGAACTAGCATAGCTTCCATTTAATTTTCTTACAAATTAAAAGGCATTTATTCCAACATCACTGACTCATCCCGGTGACTTGGCTGTGATTGAGGTTTAGTCCTGTTTTGGGCTGCATTGGGTAAGGGAGTGTGCACTGGCTTCATGTAGTTGGAGACTGGACGGCGCTCTACAACGAGAGGAACCTCGCATACCCATCGTCACTCGTGAGGAAATCGGTCCAAAGCCAGATCCATATGGGAAAGGACAAGGCTTAAACTGGTTCCACATCGATTCTCTCTCGTCAATTTGTCTCCACTTTGATGCTACTCAGTGCACAATTAACGGTTATCGGTGTTGGTGCCGTGGACAGCTCCACAATGAACTGTTCCAGGTGATTTAGGTGTGGTGTCGCATTGGTTGGTGGTGGAAATCTAGCAGGGCATAGGTTTGGGGTAATTAGTAAAGGTGGGTGCCACTAGCGATAATTCAGCTTGAGATCTTTGCAGAATCACCTACCCGTGGCAGGTGTCCTTCTACTGTCACATAAGGGTTAGGTATTCTGCCAGAGTAGTTGTTTGTTTGGACCGAGTTTGCTTGCTGAGTGTTCACTGAAGGCGTAACAAGGCAAAGTGCTATGACCAGGTTGGAGAAAAGCTAAAACTTGACCAGTTTAATTAAAAAAGACTTTGTTGTAAAGTGGATGCAAAATCTGCGAGGACTGACTTGATTGCGGGGTTGAGTCCATCGTCAAGCATAATATCGAGTTCCTACTAACAGTTCATAAGTACCCACATAATCAACACACTCATTCTTATGGTTGCAACTCTGCTTTTGCAGTAACTGTTTATTTTTCCCCAAACCTTTGCATAAATAATTACAATGAAGACGTGATTGTAGTAGCCTTATTAGTACGTGATTAGTAGATTTGAGGAACTGAAACTAAAATCCTTTGCGTTTATTGTCTTTCCATAGACAATTTGACTAAAAATATACCTGACCAATGGAAACAGGAATGGTTACTTTATTCTTTATTTTTCTTTACCCGGAACAGATTGGTTTTATTACAATTCACTGGACATAACCATCGAACTGTAGCGCCCCAGGACTTCTCGCAGAATGAGGGGAAACATAATGCTCGGTTGAATATGCACTGTTGGCGTACAGAAGGCCTGAAGGATGCCGGCATGGCCCAGAGGCCGGCCACGCCATGGATTACAATGGTGGAGCCCCTACGTGGCCTATTGCCGAAATCGAGAGTTGAACAAACAATTGACTCATTACAGTAGTCTACTATAATCACAGATTTTGCAATAAACTTGGGCTGCCTACGACAATTCAAGGCAATGAAACAAAAATACCCATATATATTGGCATAGGATTTACAAAAAGCCTTTATGCACGAAGTACTGGTCCTCGCATTTCTCTCTGTCCTCTTGACACCTACGCACTGGTGTTGTTGACACTAAAATAATAGTAGATAACACTCATGGACTTCAAAGACCGTCAAAACCACGGACACTCTGTATTACTTTGTACCAGCGTTTCGTCGCTTTTTACTCCTTGACATTTATGCAACCGTTAGTAAGATTGAAGGACTGTGCTCAATGAGCTCCTAAGTAAATGTATTCGAAGTAGGGAGTCTTTGTTTAGCGTCGCATTATTAAAAAATTCTCAGCCATAGCATAGTAATTTGTCTTCCTTTTTTAAAAGAATCCTTCCTAAAAGTTACTCGCACGAAACGCTTCGATGCCACTGCCACCGAGATGCAATGATTCATCAACGCGAGCCATCTAAGAGTGTCAAAAATAAAAAGGCTAAATTCAACATTTAGTGAAGCAGAAGTGTCAAAGAAGCGCTTGGTGTCTGCTCCCTTTCCTTGCATAGGTGTCGTAGAAAATAGGCAGAGCAGGAGTTGAAGTGAAGACGCTCGGTTAGCGCTTACATCTCACTGCATTTGTGAATGCCCGTTCCCCTTTTGGTCAAGTACTTTAAGTTTGCAGACAAATGTCCCAAATTTTGATGGTTTGTTCATGGCCTGACAAGAAAATCCGAACAGTTTAGGGTGATTATGGTCCAGTTCGATTCTCTCCTCTTCTCTGCCAGTTTGTAAATACGGACAAGTGAATTCATAAATATTTCAAACCTGAAGACCTTAAATTTCATTTCTAAATGCTAAATCATGCCTTAATTTCAGAGTTTACGGATTTACGCAGCTGTTATAAAGTTAAGAGCACAGCTCCTAGCCAACACGTCCTGTAGGGGAGGCTAAAGAAGTGAATTTTTGATAACATAGTATATGAGAAGTTTTCTTCTCTTCAGTGCTAAATTTCGAGATGCTATCGAGGCACAAAACACGCGGAGGACGGTAAAATTCTCCTTTTTAGCGTGTGCAACAGACTGCATCGAGTTGGCTTATTGCGCATCTACGTTGCACAGTCATCAGTCACCTCACCAACTGACACAACAAACACCTCTTTCCCCGGCAAAAGGCAGTAGGTACTCACTGTTGCAGATTTTGAGTCTTTCAGCCAACTTTAATGGGGAAGAAAGCGCACTCACATAATGCAAGTTTTAATGAGAATTAACCCGAAACAGGAAGGACCGACATTTTCACAGCGGCTGTGCTATTAAAAGCTTGTTATGGGCTTAAGGTTAGTCTCCATCCTAACTACCTCAGTCAGCAGAAGAAATTATGCCTCCTGATGTATTTTGAGCAGACAGGGTAGTAAACGCGCGGCTTAATCTGGACAGTATGCACAAGGGAAACATAAATGAGTCGCGCTGTCAAAAACACGAGTGTTTTGAAGAAGGAAGGCAGTTCTTTGGTCAGCAATATTAAGGTATATCTTCCCTTTACAAAGCACTAACTTCAAAACTTGCCTAACCACGAGGTATTGTGGATATTTCCCAGTTATTCGCATGTCTACACATACCAAAATGGAGTATGCAATGCTGTGAAAGCATTTCACAGTTTTGCAATCAAGTAATCTAAGGAAGACATTTCAGCGATTGGGATGAACGACAGGACATATGTAGCATGTATTCACACATTTTTGACCATATCCGGTTAAAAAAGAATGCTTACCAATAGCATCATGCGACAGGTTGATAGCGTTTGTTGGAATTCCCAAAAAATTACCGCTGTCAACTGGACCGATTTCCTTACCTTATTAATTCCTATCTTTGCATGATTTCTAGTTGTATCAAAGTTCTTTGACCACTCACACATCCTTAGCTTAATGGTACCCTACAAGTGGGACTCAGTGATGAGGCAGTTAATGTCTCTGACCTTCAAAAATCACCTTAACTGAAAATATAACGATGAAGCACCTCTTCATTGGTCTTTCCGTAAGAAATGCTCTGCATGACAGGTGCCCCACAACAAACTGCACAAGCCTGGCTTCAGTAAAACGCAAACTGTGAACATTGGTAGTTTGAAAGAGAAATGATTGGAGGCTATCTCCCTTCGTAAATCTTAGGAACTAATTGAAGACCATATTTCCAGGCCAGGTGCTTATCATAAATCACCGTAATAAGAGTTTCGCGCCACACCTGGTCCAAATTCGCCAAGATTGACTAAACTCCTGGATTTCCTTCCACAATTCGCCTCCGACACACTTTCTTAAAGGAAGGCAGAATGTCCTTGAAGCATGCGACTTGCAATGAAAGCCATATCCTTATTCCGATGGCACGAATTTAAACCAGGCCGAGTGCGTCAGTATTCATCTCTCGAAGTTCATAAGGCTCTCTTTTGCTTGACTGCCGCCCTTATCGACAAGCGTATCAAGATATTTTTTGCCTCAAAACCCTTTTATACATTTCTCTTAAGTATTTTATCTGTATTTCTATCCAAGCACTTGTACCGTCTCGATTCCAGCCTCTAATAAGCTTACTTGACCAAAACGAGAGGATTCACGTGAGTGGTCAGAGGTGTGGCCCTTCTTCTGGCAAAATGAAGTACATTGGCGCAGTAAATTCATCTTCGTAATGCGGGTAGTATCCATTGCAGGTACGCCTGAACTGAGACTAGTCTGTACACTAATCAAGTATTCGAAATCTCTCCTTGAAGTGCCATTCATTTTACTATTCACTGCCCAAAAACGAAGATTAAGACGTTTTCTCAGTTAAAAGCACATCAAACCGTCCAATTTTTAACCTGCCATTAACAGCCTCGTCAAACCCCACCATCACCGCCCGAAAGCGGCTATTGCAGCCAGCCTTAGGGCATACTGAACGGAGCCACTCCCCATGGTTTTTCATTGAGTCCTACCCACAGTTAAGGAGTTTCTTTTAGTTATTCAGCTCCTGCGGTAGCTGATGGCACCATCATCACTTGTGAAGAGAACCCTCCTTTGTTTGCTCCTTGTCGCACATGCCAAATACGCCAACCAAGCTTAACTCATCCGCATACATCAATGCTCGCTAGAGCTCTTACTTTTCAACTCGCTTCAATTCCTCTCTGCGACAGCTAAAACAGAATTCTAAATCGGAAACAGATGCATTGGTATTGATCACAACAGTACGGGGGATGTAGTCAGGATAGGCAGACTGTAAGTTGTCAATGTTGACCGAACTGCTCTTCTCTCTTCCTCAATCCTTGCCATAACTGCAGCTTCCGAACGCACGAAGTCCACTCGTGCGCAACATAGAGCACCCGCCCATAAGCCACACACACGCTGAACACGTGATGAAACCTCTAATCCTGATCGAATGTTTTCCGGTTTTACAACGCTTCATGAGGAAGTGGAAATTCTGTGCTACTTATAAATTCCTGTTTAAACTAACACATCAGCAAGTAATTTAACCCATAACTTTTGGTTTATTACTGATTTCTGTGATCATGTCGCTTAGCCTATCAGAACTATCACTGCCCACTACAAGGCTTCAGACCCAAATTATCGTTGAGTTGCGCAATATTTACACAATCCAGGAGTAAAACCGTGTTTTATGCCATAGTAAAATAATTTAAAATAAGGGAAATATTGTAAAGCAGGGTTGTTTTGATTTTTGTGACCGAAAAATCCTTCTCTGCGTTGATTAAATTCCAGCACGAAGGATTATGGGCCAAACTTCACTTCAAATGTTGTAGAAGACACTTGTTTGACTACAAAATAATAAATAGAGTGAACACTATAGTTAAAAATGTGTTTTAAAGAGCCCTTACTGTTCCGAAATATTTCTACGGCAAAACATTACCACTCGAAAAATGGGTAGGCAAGCGATGCAAGCCATTAGGTTTCACACGCGTTAGAACTTGATTTGGTAGCTCTATCTCAGGGCATGGCAAGATTTTAGGCACACAAATTTTTGAATAAAATATCGCATTTGACCTCTAAGCATGAAGTCCAATCCAATCCTTGGGGCATTAGGTCCCATAAACTGTTTGATTGACCGTTGTTAAGACTATTTATTTATTAAACTGAGCGTTTCCTTTAGCATGGTCTTCCCTTCAAGCGGGTGCGAATCTTGGTTCCTCCTATCATCCGCAAACGTCAATGTGAGTGAATCCGCCCCTCTACGAATTAACCTCGTCGGTAAGTGGATTTGGAACCAGAAAAGGAGCGTGGGGGATCAAGACTTGTTAATAAGCAAAAAACGTCAAATGTGAAGTAAACCGTCTTTGTAGTCACAAATCGCCAAATATTGAGATCGTAAAACAGAGTTGTCTGGACTATGGGTCGCTCAACGCCAAAAGGCCATGTCTGAAATGTAAACTTTTGACGCATTTGATTGATCATCTCGGCTTCATGCATCGCACTATAAACTGATGCTGCCGATAAGACTCCCCTTTTGTATTTTCATTCCTGGAAATGAGCAAGCATGGGTTTTCTCTTCAAAGTTCTGCGCAACAATACAATGCGTGATCTCGGCAATGCATAAAATAAATTTTACCACTTGACCAATTTGCAAAAAAACCTGAACTCTGAAAAGAGGATCCCCGACCCCAACTCATAATGCCTTTTTATTGAAATATTTTTACTGTCCTTAGAGTCACTCATTTTGCTACCACTTGAGGATATCCCTGATGGTGATATTGTAGCGAGGAGCTCTACATTAAAATAGGAACTGCAATAGAAAAGAGGTGAGCTCTTTCTTAAGGGTTTCTCGTTTGTCAACATAAGTATAAGTAAAATTGGTCACTAACTTTTGAATACATAACTAATTTCTAACTTACTCTGACCACCGAATTAGGCAGCTAACGGGTTGGGAAGCACACCTTGCATCGGTCGCTTTGGCGAGAGTCGAGACAGTGGCTCACTGGCAAAACTATGCCTTAATCCCAACTTGGGTTCAAGTGAACCCGGTCATCAAAAGTTAACTCCGTCAACTAGGATTAACTTAAGTCCCCTCCGGAGAGAGAAAGTCGACGCGGAAAAAAACTCAACTGTTCTTTCACATGAGAGTGATAATTTATTCTATCGGGCGAATCACTAGCGATTTCGTGCATGCAAAAATTTAGCTCACACCCAGATGCCTACCAGCAACTTTTTTAACAAAATCGTGTATGCAGAAAACGGTACACTTTAAAAAATGGGAAATTTATTCCGTGCGGAAGTGGACCCATGAATATGATGGAGTTAAATATAAAATTACCTCCAGCAGCATGAAAGTTAAAAACAAATAAGATACGCCACGTTTCTGTGCTGCGCCTATTTAAAGCCTTTTGCAAATGTTGCAAAATGTAGAAGCAGTCCGCAAGGTATGCGCTAAAGCTATATTCACGAGCGTCTAGTTAGCTTGGATTACGATTTATGGATCTATGGCAATGTGTTTGAAATCTGCGACACATTTCACGAAGGGTTAACACATTTTGCAGCATATAATAATCCTTTGTACTATCTCTTAAATAAATTCCTCTCCAAGGCACTTCATCCTACGACAGCAAATACCATAATCGGCCCTTCTGCCTCGAGGTTGATCGTGATTCCCTGACCAACCCATAATGACCAAAACAGTAGATTGGCGAAGGCATGAATGAGGAAGTGCGCCTTCAAAAAGGTTTGAGGGTCATTTAGTAAAGCAATGCTTATGCGACTAGTGTTTTTCGCGACTTGGCCACCACTTTGGTGTCACGACCATTTATTCTTGTCTGCACCCATCCTGCCATACTCCAGTGATAAATTTTGTTCTCCGGTGATACCTTTTAACGGCTATGAATGAGCTAGAGAGCTACACGTTTCGTTCACCATGAACCCTTAAAATCTGCAAACACAAACACAGTGCTTTATTTGCCCCTACAAAAGGACGTTCAAATGAAGGAAATGGGAAATAAATTCTGTTTTCTAAGGAGGTGGAAGTAAGTGGGTAATGATGAGGTGGGTCGGCCATTAGTGGATCAGCACGAAATTCGACCCCCAGCACAATTCATCTAAAAATAAAAGTGTAAAGTGGGAAGCATCTTAAATAAACTTGTAACGTTGATAGATCTCTCCAAGGCTTCGTCCTTTGTGATAAGTCAGTTATCCATTTAAAATGCGATTAGAATTGCCATCTTTATGTTATGGCCGAGAAACCCATTGAAGGAAAATATGCAATTTCTTGATATTTGGAGGCTAATTTACTTCGTGATGCATCTGCAAGTGATACAGGTAACTAATTATCAACTTCCCTATCTACTGATGGATGACTTAAAATGATGGAAGCATTCTTAATCAGGCTATTAGTACAACGGTGGCTTTTGCTTGGACTCCAAGGGTTGGGATCAGTTCACAGTGCAAAGAATGTGCTAAACCCCCGAATTGTAACCATCTTCAACCGTTATAAACCAAAGGCTCGAAAGCCCTCACTGAGTGCCCACCAGTGGGTACGCACGTCCGTTTGCTGGTGCATTTGCGCAGTCAAATCCGTGCAATCATGGGTCTTCTTCTGGGTAGAGCTAATCTTTTTCAACTTGCCGTTCGAGCCTTGACCCAACTTTAATCCGCATCTCAGTCCACCTCCATGATCGCCCAACAACCCTTCATCCATACGTTTGGGCTAAACAAGTACTTTATTGATAAGGTCGACTGAAGGCTATAAACTAAGACAAAGTATAAATTGATAATGGAGCAATTGACACCAGGTTGTGAAGGCGACTCCCTACGTTTCAAGGACTTTCAGCACCTGCTAGGGGTGATTTGCGTCCCGTCAATGTGAATCTACCTTCGGACCTATAGACAGGATTGAAAAACCAAATCTTTTTTAGTGAAGATACTAAACTGGAGCCGAAAGACGTCAGAAAATGCACATCCTCTTAGCAATCGCTTGTCTAGTCGAATAGTAAAAATGGTTGGGTCAATTTTTCAAAGCGAAATTGAATAATATCTAAAAAAGGGCTCTCAAATGAGCGGCTATTCCAAAAGTTTGATTTACTCTTCCGTGAATTTCTGCGTGGTCGAAATTGAGCGGAGCAAGCAGGTATATCTGGAGTGACTTACCTCGGGAGTCAAGGATATGTTATGCGCCAACTGTTAAACTCCAGGTCTTCCTTGGCCCCTTGGTTTGCGACCCTAAATAGGCGTTATAGTGAGATGAAAATTCGCATCAACAATAAATATGCGCCAAATTTGATTAAAAATTCGTCAACTTGAGCTTTTTAAGGAGTATTCTTTTGGACTTATTTAACGATCCTCTTCAGTGGAGATTGGAGTAACTTTGGCTCATTGTTTTAAGCCAATGATTAGCAAACTGGCTTCCTTTTAAAATGTCAAGGAAATTAATATTAATGCCTATTTTGAACAAAGAATGTTCTCCAAACGGTTAATAGTGTAAATCTAACCAGAATGATCGGAGAACCAGTCGAGTCAGTTTTGTGGCAAAAAGGACGGCGAACTAATTGTGCTAACTTGCTGCAGTGCTCATTAGATCGCAGAAGGCGGGTGGACGAAGAGCATACGATGAGGGAGGAGCCACTTCATCATTCCACTTGTAATACGTTGTTTGATTAACTCTCGATTTCGGCTACGGTTACCTAGTTGGCCATATCGCTTTCGCTGGGCGGGCTGGCCTCTGGATCATGCGGTGACTCCGACCCCGACCCCTTCTGTTCGCCAAATACCTATGCACATACTCTGACCGGGCATTATGCCTTCTTTTGTCTTCGGGCAAGTCTCGGAGTGCCACGCACTTTTACTTCGCACAATATGGTAAAATTACAAGTTCTTACTGCACATAGGATAAGATAGTGCATTTTAAGTACAGTTATGTCCAGTTTGAGATTTCGTAAAATCATACTTGAAATGGGGCAAGAGTTCTTTTTCATTGAAGTGAAGTCTCTGAATTCTGCGTAAGCTCCTCTTGCACAATGAATTAACACTTAAAATGTTCGCACACTGAACGAATTATAGTAAGAGGTAATAAGGGTCTTTTTCATCGGAAAAGCGTTCGAAGGGTGCAAAAATTGAGATTTGTAATGAAGACCCTTATGCACATAAGTGCTGCTTTCAAATAAAGCAGACAATTATTTCGAATACAAAATTCTTCTAGATAGATTAACATGCTTCGAGGACTTCTGGAGTTAAGTTTTTTTGCTATCACGCGAAATGAATAAAACTGTGTCAATCACCTAATTAAAATAAAAAAATCATTCATCATTAATTAATGCAGTTTTGGCTTTACAATAGTGAAATCTATGAAAAATCAGCGGAAGTAGTCGAATAGCTGGACACTCAAGGACTTCCTCTCAAGTGCTTTTGGGTGGTGCTCCGCGTCGCACAGCTCCATGCTTTGATTGAAGGAATGAAAAATCTGCGGTAGGGTAGAAGTCATTATTACTTGTTAATCACTGAATGACAAGCAGTGCGATGGATCATAAACTTGCAATTTTTTCAGTAAGTTTTCACCGAATACATTTTCTTTCACACAGAAAACTGTAATGTCAAAAGTAAATGGTACTTTTTGAGGGCTGAAGTCTATAGCGTGCAAGCACACAGGTAGATGAATTGCCATTGTGCAGTGTCCGTGCCACTTGGGGAATGCAATGTCCCCGGACATAGCTCGATGTCACATGATGCGGGGAAAATGGGACAACATTAATTTCATTTAACAAGGGCACGCCCTCTGGACCTTTAACGTCTTTCTTACAATCGCCCTGGAAGATCAGGATACCGTGCTAATGACAGGTTGCAGCAAAGAGTTTCGCACAAAAAGCATGCTATTCATTTGAATCCTTCTATGAATGCAGGTGATACCAGTTGCCAAAGTGGCCGATAAAAGGCCTTACATTAGAAAGGGGTAAGCAAATAAGGGATCAAAATTTGGTAAACCATTGAACGTACTCAACATCAATCGAGTTTGCCGTGACTTAACAGTGAAGGAGGTAAAAGGCCATTGCACTGAAGCAAATCCGCCAAAATTATCGTGCGGGTTAATGCGCATGCGACAGAAGATAGGAGGCAAGAACGTAGGTGCATTTGAGTGAGATGTTGAAATTCACGAGGAAACTCCACCATTGCTGGGCTCAAGTCATATTTTTGTCAGTAATGAGGAGCTTAATGCTCAGATAATTAAGCCGATTAAGTGATAAGAAGTTTCTTTGCTAATCAGACGTACACAGGAGGGACGATGTAAACCCGAGAAGTCCATTAATCTTCCATCTAGCAAAAATAATTTACTACTTGGTAAACATCTTGCAGTGCCTGAGGGCATGCGCAGACGCTAGTCCAGGGTTTCTTATATCGCAAAGCAAAGAGAATAAATAAGTCACTTTCTGGATATCAAAATGTTACATGCGGTTAAAAGTCACCATATGTGCTTTTAACAACTGAAAAATTAATAACTTGAATTAAGAACCTTCCCAGTAAGTACAAAACACTCGACTGGGTGGGAGTTTAGCTCTCCTGATGTAAACCACGAAAGGTATTATTAACAATAACTTCGGCAGTAAAACGACTCAAGACGACAGCGAAAGCTATCGTTTACAAAAAACATACATTTAGGATGAGAATGACTTGGAATTTACGAAAAACACTATCGAATATCGTGATTCTCTCTGGTTCGTTAAAAAAGCGGCAAAATAGAATAATGATTTTAAGTATATAATTATGACACCTTGAGTGGAGAATATTTAAAATGAGGCAATGAATTAAATTTACACCCGCGCCAATTAATTAATTAATTAGTTAAATAATTTTAACTCTATGTTTCGGTAGAAGAGCCACTTGGGTGCTCCGTCATTGCACCTCCACCAGACGGCCTGGCCTCCTGAGCCATGTCAGCAGTTCCATATCAGCAGTTCTATTCAAGTAGTATGCTTCCCTTAGTCTTCGGGGAAGCCTCGGAGTGCTACGATATTCATCCATAAAATTTTGTTCAATAAGTTCCCTTAAGTAAGGATAAATAAAAGCCGTTTTAGCTCCGAAAAGGTTCACAACTGCGTAAACAACAAGCGATCCCGCCAAATTTACAAGAGAAATTCATGACGTTAATTGAGTCGACAAATTTGACCAGATAACTAGCTGCAAGTGATTCAATGGAACGCGATTGATTATCCGCTCAAAAGTTCCGATACATTAGGACTATTCTTTCTGGTTCTTTTTCACAACTGAGCAATGGAGAATTGTTCAAGAAACTACTGCTATTCTCATTTAATAAGTTGTACGTAGCTTTGCACACCACTAAGTCTTGCCCTTATTAGTTATGCAGAAAACACAATTACTCAACGCTCTTTTAGTTGAGATAACAAAAGTAGGTGAACGAATCTCCCCTAAAAGGCAATCCAACCTACCCTTCAAAGAATTTTAATTGACATTTGCTAATAGTTGATGAAACAAATCGGCTGCGCAACTATAAATGCCCAAGATTAGCTATCTCCGAAATTTTTGCCACTGCGGTAGCTCTCCCCATTCATATCATTCATAGACAGACAAATAATATGTAGGCTACCACTGATAGAATTTACTGGGTTAAATCTTGTTTTAGTGTTTGATTCAAGCATGCGATTCGCTCAAGAACATGGGAGGTAAATTGTGACGCAGGAGTGACGGACTCGGTTAAGTAACGCAAAAAATATGTTCACATTGTCGGAGTTCTCCTGGTTAATCAAGATGTCTGATAAGATAATTAACCGTCAGGAAAACTTACGATTAGTCGCTCAAGGCAGATGAGGAGGTGGTAGTGCTGTAGCTGTGTAGGACTCATGGTGAGCTGACTGAATGGGGACGGCGTTTCCTCAAGCTCCTCTTGAATAGTCGCCAGCAGCCCGCGATTTTGGGAGCTCAGCCACGTCGCCCTAGTGCCCACGTGATCGACTACTGCTTCCGCCGCCACCGACTCGCTGCCACCGCTGCTACATTCTGCACTGCCACCTTCGGTCCTGTGCAGAGCGCTTATATGTGTCTCCGCCAGTCGCTTACCCATCAAGAAGGCCGATTGCTGCTCTTGCGCAAGAATCTTGAATCGTGCGACCTTTAAAGCCTGATGGTGGTAAGAGAAGGCAAAGTCCACTTGGAGTTTTCGTGATTTTTACTGCTTCATTAAAATCTAGCGGGAAATCAAGTCTTGTGGATCTACGCTATTTGAACCTAAATAATAGACTAGATGGGATTAAAATACAATCGTCACTAGGAAAAAACATTTTTCATCACCACAATTGCTTCTGTGACGGGCCTTAAACATGAGAGGGAACGCCGTAAGCTACATAGCAAAGGTGCGAATTATTTTCTACTAAAGAGACTGTTTAAACACGTTATTGTCGCATTGTATTAATGTCAATGATGCCATCTTGATCAGCCTAGTGCACTAGTGTGCAGTAATTTAGAACTCCATGAAAGGTAAAAGCAGCAATACATTCTCACACAGCTTTGACGTATTAATTACTAAAAAGCCAACAAAACCACTTTGCTATGGTAACTTACCCTAAAGCACTGCAAATGACGAAAATGAGGCAAAAATAGGCAAACACTTGCGCATCAAGGGGAAGACTTCGTGGTGTTTAAAGCAAGTGAAAATTAAGTTTCGGTTTCCACCTGCACGCAACAGGAATGTGAGTTGGGTGGTAGCGTTGGGAGGGCTACTGATGAAAGTAAGCGCCGCATTTGAAGGGCTAATTACATTTAAGACGCAGAAATATGAAAATGAGGTTAATAACAAAATTGGCCAAAAGTGAAGCATCCCATTCGAATTAGACGAACCATCGGCAGTGCGCCGACTTGGTTGCAATTAAATGTCCACTTTTCAAACAACCCTCTATCTACCTGGCATTTAGGAAGCGGAAATAGATTGGATTTTGATTATTAAAAGAATGATGAATGGCATAACTTAGAATGTGGACGGTGAGGCAAATGTTGTCCGCCCACAAGCAGTAAGCATCGTGTTTACGAATCTTTGAGAAATAAAGGAAATGGATTAAATCTCGTGCAGCGTGTTCGGTGCGGTGGGGTACTTGATTGTGTATTGTTTATCGTAACACGAAAGTAATTTGACGCACTTTAACTAGGCTTTCGCATTCACAATGGTAAATACGAAACATTATTAAAGGAAACCTGAAGAGATATTTGTTTACGCCTTGGTCACTGAGTTATGCACCACATGGTCGAGAGAAGTTTGTCTAGTCCCTAAAATTAATTCCATAATTCATTCTAAGATGATTCATCACTGGCGAGGAGCCAGAAAATTTCAAACAACATGGGAGGCACAAAGTCAAAAATGCGAAAATTTGTTCTGAGTAAATTGGTTTGTGACGAGGTTTATTTTATGTGCACTTTAGAGCTTGCGAGGTTCTGATGAATCTTGGGGAGTTGTGGTAACAGGAGCAAACTTGATCTGAAAGGGCTGCAACCTTGTCATGCCCCTGCTGCACATTCCCAGTTCACCAATCGAGCATGCCTCATGGTCAAGTGCGCCGAAGTACAGTTGATCCGAGTCGTATCCGAAAATGTATGCTAGCAATGCAGGCAAATGGCAAGGGATTGTTAGGCCAAGCAAACTTTTAAGGCAAATGAACGCAGCGCACAGTCTGCAACGGCACTAAACGTGCTGAGAGCAGCGCTTCGGAGAACAATATCTCATATCACTGTATAATTAATACATTAGGATTGGGAGGCTAAAGACCACGTCTGGCCACTGCTATGATGGCATGCGGTCCAAGAGGGAGGAGTGGGAGGAGGAAAAAGGGTCTTTTTTGTGATAAAAATAGCACCGTGTGCTGTGCACTGTCTTCCCCTTCCCCTTTCCAGGCTGGAATGTTTTTTAAACCTACCCAACCCAGGCGTACATATCATAACAGAGTAATGATGCATTTCGGGAGCATTCAAATATGCTCAACTTACAACTTTTGAGCGAGTAACGCAAAAATGCAATAACAATTCACAATTCTAAAATTCGCTTGTTCAGAGAAAGCTTATCACAATGGTTTTGAGGCAACAACTTCTCGTATCTCCTAGTTATGTGACCACCGTGGCCAGAGTGAAGCAAATTTGCGATAAAGTTTGAGCTAGGACATGCAATCCTACAGGAGATCTAGGGAGTGGGTGACGTCAAAGTGAAAAACCCCCAGTTGGGCAGTTCAGAGTGGAACGCTCAGCGAATAATTAAACAGCCTAATTCATGCCATTCAAAGACGCTCAAACTAAATCTCAGGGAAATAAGAGATCAGTTTAAGGACCTCTTTTGATCTTAACGAATGTTTTTTTGCAAAAAATAGGCAAGATACTGTTCTGATAGTATAAGAGGCACATAAATAAGTGTGCTATTCTTCGACGCTACTTAAATTTGGATTAATCCTGTAGTTTTCAAAGCAAACAAGGCGGATGGGCAGGTGTTAATGCACCTCTGGAATGCAATGCGGCATTAAAAGACAACTAGCGACTTCCAAATGAGACTTAAACTGTGCCCAGAGAATACAACTTACGAGTACAAAGCACCACAAACTATTTTCAAAGATATTTTGAGACAAAACCTAAATAACAAACTTTGCGAAGGGAAAAAGAGCTCCAAAGTTCAAAACAAATATCTTTATACAAAATTTAGAGGGATCGCATTTACAAAACTAACTTTATTCATCATGAGGCTCTCTGAACTCTGGCCTTATGTACATCTCATGTTCTATAGAAAACAATACAATTAAGCCGTAGATTGCATAAAAAATCTCCTCTTCCGCATAATTTGCATGACTGATTGTGGCTATCAACCTATCAATTGAACAATTGGAATGCGCTTGACGTGGACCACTAAAGCCTCTTGTAGCACATTGTTTGTTGGAACTACCGGTTTCGGTCAAGGTCACAGGGGGTGGCCGTACTGCCCTAGCTGCGTAGGCTGGCCTCCGGGCCATGCCAGCAGCTTATTTCCCTCTGTTTGTTGAATATATATATATATATATATATATATATATATATATATATTCTACCCTAGCATTCTGCCTTCTTTTGCCTTCGAGGGAGCCTCGAGACACTACACCTCTTCGTTCACCTCACTTGTCAAAGTCGAATGTTTGTCATGATGCATCTGACAAATGGACACTCATTTGTCAGCGCGAGAAACTCAATGAACTTGTTATCAAAACAGTCACTTGAAACACAGTTAAAGCTGTTTTTTCCTGCTATTTGGTGTCTGGCCTGCTCAGAGGCAAATTATTTGTGGTTTCATAATAACAGTTGTTCACTCCTCCTGATCGTCGGTTTGCAGTTAACAAAATGATAGCCAAGTTAAAGCCCACTACTTAGTTAGGAGGACGTTGGTATCGAGAAAATCCTATGCGTTCCTAGTTTCCTGTTGAAATCCAGTTACACCGCTAGATTTCATTGCGAACTGAGTTCAGTGACATAAATTTATTGCATAGTCTTGTTCATTAGTGTAAACCGAGGGAGAAATTGCAAAGTACTCTGCAATCATGGCCCATTGTGGCTTTCACCAACCCGCATTTAATTTTATTGCTAAATCAATTTCCCTGAAGTGACTTTAAAGCTTTTATTGACACACTTGAACACAGACCCTTTTCGAAGAGCTAGTACAAAAATTTCCAAATAAACGGACTTCGATCATTGTCATTTTTGAGTCCTTTGTACAAAGCCGTAAATGGGATAAAAAGATTGCATTCATGAGTTGAATGATAGTAATAAGTTGCTAATTAACAAGTCGTTACCAAATACACAGACTTTGCTGAAAAAATTCCCACTGAGCATAAACTGGTGTTAAAAATAAACGTTGTTTCACCAATCAAAGTGGGGTATTTCGTAACGTTAGCATTAGGTCAAGTGACGGAGTGAGTGAGCCTGTGGCCTATCAAATGTGATGTTGGCATTTAGACAATCCCAAGACCTAGGCAGACCACCAGAAATACGCGAAATTGGGGAAGTAAATGCAATAGTTTTACTTGTTGGCTGAGTTTTTTGTCAGCCTGTTGACTTTGCTGGTAGATGCGTGCGAAATTGGAGACAATGACAGGCACGGGAAGCGCTATGACGAGAACGCCAGAAAGTGAGCAAATGCCTCCGAAAATTTTTCCCATCACCGTGACTGGAACAATATCACCGTACCTAAAAGGCGAGAAAATATGGATTTTTGCAGGCCTTTTTAGTTTTAAAACTCCCTATTTCTACCTACTGTTGATTACTAATGTGATGCCGCGGAATCTGACACACAGTGGACGTAAGTGATTTTATATTTGCATAATTGGACTAATCCCTCCCTCATAGTAGGCAACGCAGTTGGCTTAAGAGCCTCCGTCACCTCTACCGTAACATCGATGCCTTTTAACGGAAATTTATGGGTGGGTCATTCCATCCGTAGGCAAGCAAACAGACTGAGATGCATACAGAGGGAGGAAGATAGATAGACCTCAACCTCCTTCACAAACAAGGTCTCTAGGTTCACAAACGCGTTCAGGATCAGTGGAGCGTCCAATGCTCAATAACCCGATAGTATCGGTCGTCATACGAGGCTGTCGGCTCCTCTACGAAATCGTCAGTACGCCAAAAATACATTGACTAAAAGAAATTTAGAATCCACACGGTTCGCCCAGATGCCTAATTGATTACATTACCCTGCAAGGGATTGCGCATTCCAAACGACTCGGCTAAAATATTAGTAGACGAAAAACAGTCTTCTAAGTAAATAACTTAATTTTTTGCAGTGTGAATTATTTCAATAATTTTTGAATTTTCCTCTAGCCTACACAAGATTGGGAGAAATCATTTATAATGTCATTCTCAAATTCGCTTGGCGCCATTTCCCAGATCTGTGCACTCGATTTTCAACATGTTGCTTCTTAAAACATATTTAAGCCGCAAATTTTGTGTGAATAAAGGTGGTGCGCTGCTAAACCGTTTACTGAAAGGCGTGATCGTTTATAGCGATAGAAAAACATCTAGCGGGTATCCAGTTACCACGATCACTAGCAATTATCATTTGTTTTCCCTCTTCCTTACATGGAAAACATGTTTTTAGGACAAAATTTACAGTGCCAGCTGTGTAAATATAGCATTTCAAATGTACGGTGTCACACACTGAATCACAATCACCACTCGTAGACTCAACTCACGCACTTTGGAAGTTAGCAGGGTTTTTTAATCATAGAAACGGAATTTTGAACAACAGCTTTAAGGCGGGGTTTACAGTCACCTCAAAGTGCTTGAAGCATAAAAAGCACATAAAATTTGTGAATTTACTATTGCAGTATTAATTAGTCTCTCTACGGTCTGTTTCCGCATCCCCCAAATTGTGATGCACACAGCGAAGAAAACCTGTTGCATGACAGCCCCATTAACAAAGACAATAGAAAAAAGAAAATTGATTTGCTCTTAAGTCAAGATGGGTTAAGCCTTCTGTCCAAGCAGCTTATGTTTGATAACCATTACTTAAAAGTAACAAATCTGGGCAGTGAGATGGTGTTGACGCACTATGAAACACCTCTGGAAAACTCCTGCAGAACTTTATGACAAATCAGGAGTTCACTAACCTTGTAAACTGAAAGAAATTACCTACCAAAGTGGATTTTTGATCATTTACACCACACCAGTTCCTTCAAAGTTTTGTAAAGCAATTTGTCCCAGTCATTCAGCTAATAGGTTCTCGCATTAAGTGAAGAATGTTCAACAGCAATAAAGGAATGTTTGGAACAACCGGTGGACATTTTTATTAATCCATGGATAAAAATTATTCGATTTCACACATTTCCGTTGCTATCAATTACTCAAGTCTTTCCACAATGGAATTTTTATGCTAACACCACGATCAGCAAAATCCTTCCCTTTTTGGCTTTACAAAAAGTTGCCTTCTAAACTAGCTGATTGCTGGTAGCCCTTACCACTGCGGTCAGCATTCCAACCAAAATGTTTTATTTGCCTCGTTTCATGAAAGGTGGGATTCCACTGTGTTCCATTCGCTTCAAATTTTTTCCCAAACGAAAGTCCAACACACAACCTTATGCTCACCCGAACTGTTACTAAGTTCAAACCATAAGTGGATTATTTGCTTGGACAACCCAGCCGTTTTCGACCACAAGTAAACGACAAAGAAGGAGTTAAATTACGGCCTGTCATCCTTTTTCTTGGTGTCTGTTTACAGATGCGGACAATAGATAACGCGGACCAATTGAATGAGACATCTTCGCAGCGTAGGCACTGCAAGCTAGTAAGAAAAAGTTTATTTGCGTCACATTTGGGTAAAGTTGGCTCTTAACTTATTCCTACTTGCTTTGTTCACCCAAATATATGCGATACAAACAGCTCCCCATGGATTTGGCCCTGCGATGGTTGCTAAAATGTAGAATTCATCCGCTTTGCGGCAAAAAAATCCTCAGAGGCCCTGGAGAAAAGCACATTGGGATGGGCCGTTAGTAAGTACCTCCACTAAGTGAATTCAACAGCTCGTACGTCTAGTTCGATTTAAAACGTGCTTTTTTTACCTGGCAGACAATTCACATATTAATGCATTCAGTCTCTTCCACGTGGTCTTGAAAGTTTCTAATTTTCATCAAAATAATTAGGCCGCAATGTGGTCAACTAAGAGAGAGCCCATTTACACACTAAAAACCCATTATTCTTGTGAGATTAACTTAAAATCGCCTAAACTGATTAATTCTTGCCTTTTCTTAAGGATATAAACAACAATATTCCCAAAGGGTCAAATAAATAGCAAAATAGAGTACCAATGCACACTAAAAAATCCAGATTAATGTTACGCACCTCAGGTAAATTAACTGGCGAAGTCTTCCCCAACTGCAGGTTTTTGTAAGCCATATTTAGTGACATTATGACTACTTTGTGTTGAAAATAAATCAGAGCCGCAGTTTTTTAAATTTGCTTCGAAGAGGTTTATGCACCAATGCATTGGGACAAGGCTTGCTTTCTGGTGTAGCGTAAATGCAGTCAATCTCGCATCTGGCCGGGCGTAGGGAAGACTACTCCCTCGTATTCCTTTTAGGGAAGCTCTCCGTTCCGTGCGGTTATGTTTAAAAACCCTGCACCCAGCAGCGGATCTCTGCGCCAAACGCCAATCAAATTACAGTGCAGGCATTTGTAAATTGAGCCCATCGGTATGCTTTGACTTGAGACAACGCAATCGTGTTTTAGAGCACATCGTTCTGTCGTGAGTTACGGGAAAACCATAAAATGTCGGCACCGTGTTTAAAAATAATTCCCAGTTTTCTCTGATCTGGAGTTTCCCCAGGTAGACAACACCGTTTTCCTTGAGCACCATTTTGGGAGGCAACTGTCTCCAAAACCGCAGCGAATTAAAACGACTTTTGAGATTGAGCACTGCAAAGTGCATCACGGAAAGCGTAACATTGCCCACTTCCGTACTCATTACGTCCGATACGAAAATGCATCGTGGGCAAACGTAATGCTTCCAGCATTTACGGTGACTAGGGCTATTTAGACTGTCGTGGTATTTCTTCGGAAGATTCAACTCTATTTTTCTGGATATTTTAAGGTTCGCTCAGTTGTTAATATTATTATTTAATATTCAATTTCTAAAAAACTTCTGTAGTACATTAAATGTGGTTTAAATCTCGGTTCTTGTAACGAGCCACTTAGGAACTCCACTATTTTGCTTTCGCCAGGTGGTCTTGCCATTGGGCCATGCCAGAAACCCTAATTCTTCCTTTCTGTCGACAGTTCATAGTCCCTTCAATGCAGCGCCCAAGACTTATTTGAAGGCGAAAGAAGATGGAATACTCGGGCGGACTGTGTGTATGCAAGAATGGTCCTGAAGCCAGGCCTCCCGTTGTGGGTAGAATGGCGGAGCCCAGAGCCGCCCACTACCAAAAGCGAGAGTTGGACAAACAGTCGGCGTACTATGGCTCTTTCCAAAAAGTTAGAAATCGTGTTGATAAACTACATAGTTTGTGAATAATTAAAAGCTTGTCCTGAGGTTCTTTAAAAATAACATGTCACCAGCTTTTGACTGGAAGAATAGCGCTATTCATAAAAAGTTACACATCAATCAAGTGTTTTGCCCTGTTTTCCACTGTCCTCAATGTCGCCTGATCTCTTTGGGATTTACAGGACTCCTATTGTTAAAACAAGGAAAACACACAAAATGTTTTATTGTCTTTCTACCGAATGTTTCAAGAACATTATGGAGGTCTATGATTGAAAAAAATAATCATATTTTTTTAAACCAAGGTAGCATATGGCGCCATCTGTCCTCTGAGCAATGATTCAATGCAGACAAACACCCATATACCCCGTAAATCCCCTCCCCCCAAAATTTAAGATCCTTAAAACACACAGAAGACAGGGTGGCAAAGAGGACACAATTTAAAGTTGAAAAAAATTGTTCAAGCTCCTCACATTTCATCTTGTAAAAGATGAAAAGCTTGTTGACGTTGCAATCTACCCTACTCAGTACAGGAACAGGAATACTGTATACTATGAATGATGACTGACTTGCGCGAGCAAAATAACACCAGTAAACGGCATTACCATTTAGTTAAAAAGTCTTGGAAAGAGCCGCAAGTCCTATTGCGAACATTTTGAAGTGCACTTTGGGAAAAATGAAATCCGCATGCGGATTTTATGATTATGGTCGGCAAAAGTTGTTTAATTTGGCTTCTAAAAGTGCCAAAACAAAGTTGTTAATGGAGTTGGGCTTTAAATTAAAAATGAGCAGATTTAAAGGTCTCTTACATTGCTAGCATTTGAAGATAGCAAAATTAAAACTTCTCTAGTGAGGTGCCATCGACACATTTGTCGACAAGGCCCTT
Source organism: Taenia hydatigena (assembly GCA_036345935.2). Classification (NCBI taxonomy): domain Eukaryota; kingdom Metazoa; phylum Platyhelminthes; class Cestoda; order Cyclophyllidea; family Taeniidae; genus Taenia; species Taenia hydatigena. The sequence continues at coordinate 12,078,839 of JADWOT020000008.1, forward strand.
TTATCAACGCCCAGTCCCCACTCTTAGTACTTTTTAGTGGACTAAGTTCACAAAAACTACTTTGCTGGTACCTACACTTGTAGGCAAACAGCTTCGTTATTTCAAACTAGACGCACATATCGTCCAGTTAAAAGTGTTGAAAGCATTTGAGACCTCAAAAAGATGCCCTCAACCTAGTAGGCAAATAATTAAGAGCCTTCCTCTTGGGGGGAAGAAGCAACAACCAATGCCGCACTCGGATCTCTGGAAATATTAACGTCACCTTCTGGAGCTACCGAAAACAATTCCTGTCCAAAGCTGCGCATTATTCGAATCCCCAAACAAAGAACACCCTTTAGTAACACTTCGACTATTCTTCGACAGCTCCCAAAAATGTGTCATAGGCCGGGTCAGAATAGAAATGCCGACATACATTTCTCTGAAGGAAAATGTCATATCCCAATGCAAATTCCTCCACTTCAGAAGCACCCGAGTTTACTAAAGTGAACCACTTTAGTGCAATTTCAGGAAAATAAGGAAATCGCACCACCTAAATCGAATTCCAACGGCCAATTCCATCATTTCAAGTTCCATTGTGAAGTAAAGAAAAACCAAAATCGACCATTTTTCACTTTTGCAATTTTAAGGGAGCATTTTCTGGCCGACGGCTTGTCCTTCGATATGGGAGGCATCAACGCAAAAGTCTCTGAAATGCACTTGGCATAATGTAAAGAAATAACTTAATTTATTATTATAGCTAAAAAAACAGATCGGCGTTTTTTTCTAAACATTAATTTTGCCATTATCTTACCCAAAGGTTTATAATATGTGTTTAACCTTTTTGCGAAAAAGCTAGAAATTTGACGATAACCATGAACTGTGCCCGTGAATAAATTGTTGTTCCTTGAATTCCGGAAAGAGGAATCCCTCCACGAAACTAGTTTAGAAGGCAGGTAAGAAGCGCTACAGCCGCTGTAGACATAAATAACAGGCGTCATCCACTAGGCACATCTCCAAGCGCCTCAAGAGTGTCACATTGACTACCTTGGCATATCTGAACACCCAGATTTGTTCACAATTTTCCCAAACTCGGAAGTATTCATCGAAGTAAAATGATACCGTTTCAAAGTTACAGCAAGAATGGCCTGAACAACTAGGGTGGTGATGTAAAAATTTTTGTGTGCTTTGTTACACTTGCACTTGCCGGTTGGTTCCTCGGCCCGAAGCCCTGCTGGGCACCCATTTACATGTCCACCTTTTGGTAGGCAAAGCTCTTCTCCCAGTGAAATAGGGACATCACTAGACATTGTGATTAATTTCATTCGCTGGTGACTGTCTAACTGGACCGGATGTTTAACGAGAGCAAGACTGTTGCAAAGCCTATGCTCTAAGATTGGCAGCCGGTTAGCTAGTGCCGGCTGGGCTTGCTGTTGAACCACGTGCAGATTTCAAGCACCATTCCCTACGGAGGGGTATATTCAGTGATTACAGAACGGATTTAATTCCGAAAATAAACATTCCACCAGCATTGACACTCCAATTCACGTAGCATATTGGTAATTCAAGTCATCCACGAGCATGAAATGTCAGAATCTGAACAACTCAAAGGATCAACAATCATACATGACTGGACAAATTACAGTGAGTGACATTAGGTCCGATTTGTGAAATCGCTTAACTTACTTTAGGATGCCGAGTCAATTGGCAATACGGACTCTCATTTTAGACATACAAAAGCTCCTTTAAAACGCAATGTGTTCAAAATCGTTTAAGGTATCTTAACATTCTTGAAAGTTGTCATTCCGACACTTGCATTTGCTGCAAGGAATACTGGCGACGCTGCTCTTGTAGTTTAAGCTGTTCACAGTGGTACAGCCAAGTTCAAGGCCAAAGCATGTGTCCGTCATCCTCTGCAATTCAACACGGCGAGCAAAACTGCTCAATTCAAGGAGTCAACTAGCCAGAGGAACGATTGATACTTCTTCCTCTCTCCTGTTCTCTTGCATTAGTTTCTATCAAGCAAATGATCTCCCGTCACGGCGCCAGTTTTGCATAGCACAATACAATTCACCCATTTATGACCGATTTTCTTATTTCGCATTCTGCTCAAACTGACTAAAAGTGTGACCGTTTTTGGCTGATTGATGGGGATGAGGCATCAATCAAAGGAGATCCAATATCCCTGCCGGCTGATTGGGGAAATTTCGCCTGATTTTATGGACGTTACCACCTTCATGTCGAATTGCCGACCAGTCTAGAACGTCGTGCTCTCCCTCAGCCCTACCTGATCGGTTGATATTAAGCACAGATGTACTTTAAATGCACTGAAAATCATTATAAGGCCAAGGTCAACCAGGTGCTGTAAGTGAGCGGGACCCCGACCTCGAGTGACCCCGACATTCTCCACCACTCCACAAGCACACGCGCACACACCTGCCGGCAAAGCCACCTACGTAGAAAGGTTTGTCTACTAATTACCCCGGTTGTCAGTCAGAAGAGATCCAAGCACACATTACTAACGCCAGTTCATAGCACAATTACACCATTAGGCAAGTGCTTCCCAAATTTCCCTTTGCATATTATTTTAACAGACTGGAAGGAATTGAGTAAATTATACAAAGATGATAGTTTTATTTTCAGCAGGTTTGTTTTAGAAACATTTATTGGCACCATAAAGAAGGAGATGAGAAGCTGCACAAACGACTGCGAAAGTTCCTACATTCATTGAAAGCATAAACACCAAATGTGATAGAATAGTGCTAAAAATGATAAGAAGTCAGCAATCGAAGCTCTAAGTGTCCTTAAGTTTACAAATTACCTAGTTAGATGCTGCAAAACCATCGTTTTGCAAAAGCAAAAGAGCAATAAGATATTTAAACAAGAATTGGTTTGGTGGGACACCGTATTTTGTGTCATAAAATGAATTTCCGATTTGAAATCTAAAAAATTCGTAGATTTAAAAACAGTGGCGCTTCCATTAACCAGGAATGAGCATTATTGCCAAAAAATATTGAAGTTAAGTTAGTAGTGATGGAAAGCGAATGAAACAATCAACACAGGATGAATGGTGCTCAAATCCGCTTTTGCACGATCAAATAAAACTCCTTATGAGGCACAAATCCACGTACGGATGATGTACTCTTACATCAACAACTAAGATATGCACAATCGAAACTGCGAAGGGACGAACATCTTCACGCTCCAGGCAAGTGTACCTTGGACTACTTAAAGCTTCAGAATTACAAAGTTGCGTTTCATCGAGGTTATTAATAAACGGTATCTATCAAAAAATTTTTGGCAAGACAGACAAATAACAAACTAGCGTGCTTTTTAGATTTAATAGCAACACGATACCAGCCCAAAGGTAAAATGCTTTACCTCTTAATACTGATGGGCAAAATAGAACATTATTGAGTAAATGCCGCCTTTTAAATGCCACATTTTACCGGCTTCCCAACATATTCCATTACTTATTTAGGAATGAAATAACAATAACATTAAACGGCAATCAGTTGATTTACTCGTGACGTGTCATTAAATATGGTTTTGTCTTTGAAATTCCATATCACGGTTATCGCAGAAATAAACAGCTAAAAACCGCTTGAAATCACCTTAGATTTACAGGGTTTTATTCCTCAAACCGGAGTGATTTAGAAAGGGTTAAACTGCTTGCTATAGTAAAATTCGATAATGTGACGGCTGAGGATACCGTCAAAAATAGCCACTTACCCCAGTGTGGTCATTGTAACAATTGTGTACCATGATGCGGTCGGTATACTTGTAAACTGAGAGGTTTCCGACTTCTCCGCATAATACATAATGGTAGCAAATATAATGACAGCCATGGACATGCTGAACAGTAGAAATCCAAGCTCAGAAGCGCAAGACTTGAGAGTGTAGCCAAGTATGCGAAGACCCTGACTATGTCGTGAGAACTTAAAAATTCGAAACACGCGAAAAACCCTTAGGGTGGTAAAGGCCCCGGAGACATTCGTTGTCATAAAGAGACCTATGTAGTAGGGAAGTACAGCGACAACATCAATGATCGACATCGCCGACTTGGCAAATTTACAGCGATTGGGAGCGGCGTAGAGACGAGCAAAATATTCAATTGTAAAAATTAGAACACACCCTGTGTCAAGGCAGAAAAATGCTTGTTCAAACTGAACACCACAGGATACGGGCAGGCCAGTCTCCTTAGACACTGAGCAGGTAACCGTTTCAACAATGTTTGCCAAAACTGAGAGGGCAATAAAAAAACCAGAAACGTAGTACAACACTTGGCCGAGGTTGGTGGAATGTGGATTTTCAAACGCAAACCATAACTGTTCTCTAAATGAATTTATCTTTGACCGATCGAACGGTCGTTCTTCCTTTTTTGTCACATACCGGTCAGCATCCTCCTTCTTCTTCTCCATAAAGTCCTCATAGCAACAAATCTCCAATGCATCAGGTCGTATTCCAAAAAAGTTTAGCTCTTCTTCGTAGACAAAAACACACTCGTTGCGCGGAAAGTGGAGTTGCCCTGTTCGATAATAGTTAAGAATGTATCGAAAAACTTGGGGATCACGATCAAAAAAATATTCCTCGGTAAGTTCGTTGTAAAAATACTCCCGTTCTGATGATCCTAGTAGTGTAAAGGGGTATCTATCAAGAGTTGACTGCCACGTTTCAAAAATTGTACCACTGACGTTGATTCTCGTTTTCTTTTCGAGATTCCCTTTTTCATCTTCAGGCTTTGGTAACTGGTATAGGGAATTGGTTAAAAGCGGAGTCCAGCCCATTGCAGAGGCTCGGACTAATAGAAGCCATGAGTACATCCTATGAATTTGTAATTGACGAGATGTTAAAATGGAATTTAATTTCGTTCATAATCTTGATCTAACCAATAGACGAAGTGGGTTTCAAGGCCGGAATGCAATTCATGTAGCATAAAAAATAATTCCATATTAATTTTACCAGGTGTTTCTTAATAAATTATTACAACTTGATTTGTTTTAACTTTAAAGCATGGTAAAAACTAAGCAGTTTCGTCCGTGGCTCGATAAATTGGGCTTAATTTTCCAAGATGAATCACGGACATGGTGGCGTCAATACTATCAAGAAACCTCCTTTCCAACAGATGGCATGAACCGGTTCTCAATATATCCAGATTTTGCTTTAAAATGATCATGACTACTATCAGAAAACTTTAGAACTATACGGGGTCTAAATGCTAAATAAAATCCAATGGTTTTATGTCTTTGCGTTACTTTGCTACATACAGTTAATTAAATGTAGTGCACTATGTCAATTTTATTAACTTTAGCGCACAAAAATCAACCATCGATCATTTTTAAGGATCATTGACTGCCCTCACGCTGACATAATGAACATTTTGCTATTAACACAATTTCAGTCAGTTTTTACGGGCTTGAATCCCTTTTCGTGCGCTTCTAAAGGTGTGCATTGTTAAATGCTCAGCCTGGATGCTTAGTATACATTTGCATTTAAAATTGTTTTATCATTATTCTAAGGTAACCGCAAAAAGGGTTACAAACGCATCGTGACTCACGGTCTATACTTAGTCAATATTCATTGATAAGGATGCTTCTAGCTGTCACAACTAAAATTTTGTTTGTTTAGTAGTATTAAAATCTACTTGCTAGGTCGTCATCTGCGCTTTAATTTTGTGCAATGAATGCAGGTGGATCGTTTTCTAAGGTGGCGTATTGTTTGCCCTAGTCATTACATTAAATAAATCCTCTGAGCATGTTTTCTCAGAACTTTGTCGTAAGCGTGCCAGTTCCTACAGATTCTGTCATTTTGGTACCTTAGTAACTGATTCCTATTTAATTCTCCCCTTCCGGCCTACATCATATTAGTAATGAATTCTTACAAAACTAGCTTTAAAGGCGGTTATCAGCCTACCTGAAGCTAACCTCGTTTCACTGATTGACATGACTAATTGAAGTGGGTAGCAATGATGGTTAAGCTGTTAGCCACCAAGGCTTATCCAAATTATTTTGTTTTTCAGCTTGAGGAGCGACTTATCCAGTGCAAACAGGATCTAGACGAAAAAGATAGATTTCTCTCAAAACTCTCTAGGTACCGGTAATTTGTTTCGCAGTTTTTGTGCCTATAGCAAAGTGAACCTGGGTTTTTATAATTCGCGAAACCAGTTCATGCAACCAGATGAGATCAGTGATATTCAAGAAGTTAGAAGTCTACATTCTAAGGTATAATTTTCTTTGTTTTTACTTAGACTGCAAAACAGGATGGTGAAGTCAAAAACCTTCAAGCAAAATCGCAAGACACAATTCGAGCAAAGAACAAACCCATTAAGAGTTATAGTGGTCTTTCCGAACACGATTTAAATCGTTCGATTGTCTTTGGGAAAAATGAACAAAAATTATTTTCTCTGGAACCAGCGGAGCAACCTTTGCGAGAGAAGGTTGAGCGAGTTGAAGAGAACTTGCGTGATTCCCTCTCTCAAATCATTGACCAACAACAGACAATTAAGTAAAATAAATTGGAAAAACTTGAGATTGTTTTATTGGTGATCATTTTAAAAATCATTTTAGGCAGCTAATGGTGGATAAGGAATGCGCACTCCAAAAAGCCTCAGAAGTGGATGAAAAGTTTAAAAACCTGGTCGAATGGATGCAAGTGATTATAACCTCCACTAAGTCAGCGATTGCTGCGCAAGAAGAAATCGATTTCTCCGAAGAAGATGTTCAAAGGCTTAAAACAAAAGTGAGCGCTATCATCAATGCATTGTTAATAAGATGTAAGTGGCGCATTTTAACCCACCCTTAATGAAATCAATTGGTTTATGGAAGATTGCTGCAAGTATCACATTGTCCCGTCAAAACGCGGTTCGCATTGAGGAACTTCAAAGCAGCCTCGCAGCGAAAGACGTGCAGATATCTCATCTAAAGAGTGTAATTGCTAAGCTGGGCTGTAGTTTCCGATGTTCTACTAGAACTGGAGAAGAGCCAATGAATGGGAATGATGTGAGTATTATGCTCTTCTCCTACTCTTTGATGGAGCTTTAGGTTTTTGCAGAAAAGTGAGCAATTACTTGGCCTTGGATTAACTTTGTCTAACAAAAGGCGTTGCTAATTCTAGCCTCTATATTTCGCCCCATCTGATTTTATTTTACCTGTTCCACAATGTGATGTGCTGATAATTTTTGGTCTCTCCGATTGGTTTGCAGACCCAGTGGGCCAGTCGATGTGTAGTAGTCTTCACCTTCTCACCACAACCGTTACCATGGCAGCTGCCTTTTTATTGTTCATCTCTCAATAGCTTAAGCCTTGGGTAATATGGACAATCTGAATTCAAATTAGAAGCAGTTCATTTTTAAAATTTTGCAGAAAGTTGTCTGCCAGTATTTATTAGAAGTCATTTATCAGTACATTGCATACATTTAGTCAACGAATTTGGAGCGTTTAGAGGACAGAATCACGCAAGGGAAATTGGATTGCTTGAACTTACAAGTGAAGGAAGCTGGTATGCAACCTCCTCACTTCGAAGAGAACCCACAGTGTAGTCTGGAGTCCTTGGCAAGGAGTAAAAGTTTCAGGTAAATCAGAGTGAATATTAATAACTTGCGAATGCCTATTCTTAAATGAGTCTGATGGTTGTTTTATGGCTTCCATCTCTACCGCTCTTTGAGATATACGTAGATTAAACCCATCAGCTTTTAAACAGCTTCTTATGCACTTTTAGGCAAACTCTGGCTGATTCTCTAAGCAGATCAGGTTGGATTTGTGAAGGTTTGGGAGAAGAAGAAATAATTGATGTTGTTCGTCGAGTGTTGGCAACACTTACGAGCAAAACTGAGGTCAGCTACGATTTCTTAACTGTGCAAACACATCCCAATAATTTGAGAATAAATTCTTTTTCAGAAGTGGAAATGAGATCGATTAAAGAAGGCCTTGTAGCTATTTCGATGAACATTTACCAGCAGCATGCTTTAGCTAACCTTCAAAAGTCTTTTGAAGCATTAGATTTCGTTGTTTAGAAATGTGAAGGCATACCCATAATGAAGTGTATTTCTTCTCCCTGAATCCAGACCTGCTGTAGTTTGCAGTCTCAGGTGACGGAATTGATTGGTCGGTTGGTGGCGTCGGAGAGAAGAGTTGAAAAGATGGAGGAAGAGTGTTTGAAAATTCGAGCAAAGCGAAGTCAAAGTCCCCCAAAGTCTGTTGGCTTTTTACCCTGCACAATTGACCTCGAGGACTCTCATGGACGAGTGCACATCTCTTTTGTCTTTTCCGTCTTCAAATGTTAGTCCGTAGAATTGTATTTTCTTCTTTTTTTTCAATTTTCAGCTACTGCTGTTTTTGAAGCAATTGGGAAACCGGATTCCTGTTGACCAAACGGCTTTCGAGCAAATGAGTGCCACTGATCAACGCGATTTCATCCTCAGTAAGACGTTCTTTATCTTGATCCTACGCAAGATTAGATGCATTGCGTAGCTTATGCGTTGAGGAGACTTGCTTCTCTTCAAGCATTACTCTATTGAAAGCCTTCTATGTCAAATGAACTTTTATTTACGTTGGATCCTCATACACTTTGAAGTCGTCAAATTGTAACGTACGTAAATAAAGATCTAAGGCTATAAATGACGCATCATTTTCAACATCCTAGGCATTACTTCCAGTAGATTAATGTTTAAATAGGTGTATTTGTCTACTCGGGTATGTATGATAACGATGTCTGACCGCAAAACAAGAATGGGTTTAAATACATGCCAAGTACTCGATTTTTTGTTTTGCCTATAAAATCCCATGGCAACACTGTCTTTCCGATTGTATACTATTTGATGGAGTCGTCTGTTGCGGCGATTATAGAAGGTGGAACGGTAAGTGAAACCACAATTCAGGTCAAAAGACGTCCTTGAAGAAAGAAATGTTGCTTAAAGGTTAGAGATAAATTTCGTGCGCTAGGTCTGGAATTCGTATGCAAGTGTTTTGAAAGGTCTCGGAGCACTGCCCAATGCGAATACCTTGAACTTGATGCTCGCAAAACTGTCGGCTAAAAGGTTTAATGTTAAGCAATTGCTTGTAAATTTAAAAAGACTGTGGAATACTATCTGATATGGAAACGTTTTTTTTTGTAATTAACATGGAAAAGAGGATGGAAATTAGGGTCATAAATCTACCATAAATATCAGAAGTGATACGATTTTACTCAAGCACCAAATAATAAGTCGACTCCACACATTTTAGCTCGAGTTTTCATGTTGTGCAATGCCCTACTTAATTTACATAAGTAAAAGACTTATTTCCGACGCCCACAGACTACGTGGAAAAGTTAAGCGCACCCTCGCCAGCCAAATCGGAGAGCGAGTTGGCACCCAAACTGCACAAACGGGTGCAGCGACTTCAGGACGAGCTGATGAGTCGCGATCTGCAGCTGAAGACGTGGCGTCGAAAGGCGGACAAACTGGAGGAGCAGTTGATGATATCCAAGAAGAATGAGGCAGAGGCCTCCGAAAAGCATGCTTTTGCCGAGCAACGCGCTGCACAACTACGCAAAAACGAAATCGAGGCAAAGAAATTGAACACTGAGGTGTTACAGCTAAAAAATCAACTCAAGGACAGCAAAGATCTCCAAGTAAGTTAACCCAGGGAAGACTTCCTGATTTATGTTTAAAATATTTGCAGAATTTCAAAGTTACTAGCATTTTTGGATTGCTTTTCTGTTTGGTGCATATTTCTTTTTCGTTATCGCAACTAGATGTAATGCGCTTGCAGGAACTGTAGGTCTTTCAAAGTGCGTTTCCTATTCAACAACTAGTAAAGCAATTGCCTCACTTTAATTTACACTTTCCCATATGTGCTTTAAGAAAGAATATAGTTTTTTTTCGTTTTTTAGAATGATTGGCGGATGAAGCATAGCCTTATCTTTTGCTTCATAGAAGGATGTAACAATGATTTTAGGGCAGGTATCATGCTTTACTTCTCTATTTTCACCTATTCTCACCACGTGTACGCCTATCTACGAAGAGTAACGCAAATTTTAAAACGGTACATTTTAGTTTTCCTGGTTGAATTTGCCTTTTATGGGAGCGGCCAACTCTTTTCACATCCAAAAATAGTTTTCCTTTCTAAGGATTCATAGTATTGGCCTTGAACGATTTCTGCATAATATCTTAAATATGGACTCACAGTTATGTGTGTACTGATGGAAATGAGTTATTTTACAGATTCGAAACAAATCATGATGAAAACACTTGCGCTTTCAGTGTAACTTACATTCAGCATCTATGGTACGCGATGTTCTGCCAACTTACTCTCTGATCTGTTCATAAAAGTAAAACAAATAAACGCACAGCCTTTCCTTTGCAAGAAGTAGTGCTGGGTAAATAACTGTGCTGCATCGCAAAGGAGAGGGCATTTGCTTGACCAGATTTTATAAGGTTGAAGGTGCATGTTGGGCGAATCAGCGATCCAACTGTGCAACACGCATCGGCTACTGGAGATTTGATAAGCCCAGCATGCCTCCGTTCGTGACGTTTGCAGCGCTCGTACTGATAGCTATCAACGGATATCCAGCACGTCTACAGGAAATTCCCCCACTAAGCTCTCAGAAACGCTCGTCAAAAGCATTTAAATGAAGAAACTCAGAGGTCTAATGTGATTTGCATATATAAGGAAAACCTCGAAAATCCACTCCTATGTCGGGCAGGCTCTGTGGAGAATGACTGTAGTATTACTGAGATCACTTCACTGCTAGTGAACGAATCGTTAGACTGATTATAAGACTAAATCGGGAAACTAGTCACTATTGCAGTTTTTGCAACTTAAAAGTGCTAAATTTTCCATTCTTCTGGTCAGCATCCAACTTGGGCATAGTTATTATATTATACTATGTTATTATAGTGTGCTATGCTTCGTTTGAAGAATGGCTTTTTTAATGTTGGCTCTTCTTTTTGCCACTCATGCTCTAACTAGATGTTCACCCCAAGCCTTCATGCTCAGCAATTCTGAGTCGACCATGAGTTACCCTAATTTCTGTCGACATCTTGATCCTCCTAGCCACGCTCGATCTTCATGGTAGCAGAGGACCATCGTAAGGCACCCGAAGTCGAAAGTTGTGTGATTTAGTAGTGGTTTTAAGCTAAATTTGCTTGGGCGGCCTCCCAACACTTTTCATAGACTTCAAAGTTCTTTTTTAAGGTAAAGAATACGCTTATAACCACCCTTATTTAACCTAAGTTGAGCTCTTTTACACCTGACTTTCATATTGCAATTCATTAATAAGCAATGGGTCATCCATGGAAGTGGTTTGTTCCGAAATTTTCCACAGGATCGACTGGAAGAGAAGGTAATGCGGGTTGCTGAGTTGGAGGAGTCACTGCGGGACCTTGAGGAGATTCGTCAACGGCAGGCCAACCGAATTGAGGAGTTAACCGCCACACTGGAGACGAAAAAGGCCGCGAAGACAACAAATCTTGTTCAACAGTCTCAAAGCGCTCACTTTAGTATGAATCCTAATGATGCCAGCCAGTCACTGGAGGAATCCAGCAAAGAGACTCAGGAGGTAACTGGTTGGCATGAGGACCATGTCTTTTTTCGTGGATGCGCGTGGCGGGTGTTCTTCTCTTCTAAGCAATACCAAGAATTGAAATCAAGCTACTATATGCGCATTTCTTTTGCTAGGTTGCTTTCACTGCATGCTAACTTGTTCAAGTTGAAGTATTCGAATAGAAAAGAGGATTTTTTGTTGGTAGTAAATAACCAATATGGCAGTCACGGCAAATTCTTGAAGTAAATTCCAAAAGGGGCAAAGTGTTGAAAGTCAACTTCTTCATTTCTCAAGGGGCTTTTTGGGCCTTGAAAATGGTCTGTTGAATATTTTCTGACGAACATTTTCTGCTTACACAGATGTAGTCAAACTCCGAAGAGAGTTATTTCATTCTTTGTGACTATTAATTTAATAAGTAGAAATGATGGTTACTCACTAAAGTTGCTTAAATAAAAATGCGTAAAAGCAGACTTTATTTTGACGATGTACAATCCACCTTTTAAGAGTGTGGAAAAAAATAATTTTAGAAGATGTGGAATATCCAAACGCAGGTGTGTAGCGTCTTGGTCAGAATGTGTACTGCCGACATACAGTCGAGCTTGAGGCTACTGGCAGAGGTGGTACAGCAATAGCGGCACCCCTAATTGGCCCGCCATCTAATTGACCCTTTGTAGGAGCATAAAATGTTTGTCGTTCTCTGGGGTTCCACAATTTCTTAATTCTGGTTCTGCTTCAAAAGAATATTTAAGCAACAATTGCCATCTGCGAATTCACTTAATGCTTTTAGAGGTCATAAGCCAGCTTTTTACATAGTTCTTGAGCAATTGTGTTCAACTAGTTGTAGAGTAATACAAGCCATAGTTTCTTCATCTTTGTGTGTTGCTTTCTGTACGATTCGCTAACAGTTTTGCCTCCCGAAAATTGGGAATCCATCAACTTTTGGAATAGGCTACTTCCTTCCATAGGATCTATCTTCTACTCTGGCGCAATGCAACTTTCTCGGGTACCTTCGAATCCGCCAACGTTGCATCCCATAACCACTCGCATAAATATCTGCTTTCCACTTCCTCTTTCCCTCTGATGCCGAATCACTTCAGAATCCCCCTTCTCTTTATCTTCCTGTAGTCTAAAGTCAACTCAAAGCCATTCATCGTGGCAAACTTATGCTTCTAAGGCTTTGATAATGACACGCTAGCGTAAGCACGCTTGAAGGAATCATCCATGCACTAGCGGACTATTTCAAGCATCTTGCAAAACCATGGAGCTTACACTTCAAAAATCCGAACAGTTTTTGGGTGTGATCAAAACTGAGACTGGGAGCGAAATACTCTGCCTATTGCTGTCCAAAGAATCCATCCTTCCACCCCCGTGGTCATGCACTTGTTGAGTCGCATAAATTAAGTGCTAAGGTGCCCATTTGCATGCCCTCTAGGAGGTCATAAATTTGCCTTGCCATTTGGAGTGGCAAGGAGTGTAGCAACTGCAATCCAGACCGCGTGCTGGCGACCAAGAAGCCACGTTAGGCACAGACGTAGCACCACTTGTGCATTTCCTCTCCAGCTCTCTGTCATTGGCTCACCCAAAGGAGACGCTCCGTGTCACCGTTAGCAGTTATTCCCCTAGGCAGACGGTGGCCGTCCTATAGAGCAGCCGACCGACTACTTTCATTCCCTGCGATTTATGGGGTGAACAGGCGTAAAAGCTTTGGGCTACGAAGAGACACGTGGTTCAGTGCTATCGGTCACTCCAATGTAAACAAATTCAAAAATAGGTTAACCGGGGATTGTCTTGTGACTGTTGGTTTGAAGAGATCATAAAGTAGAAAATACGTATCAGTGGGCTTTATGGTGATAAATGAACCGGCACTGAGTTAATTTCCTGCGTAAATTTCATAATTTTGGGCTCGAAGATTGTCTTGTGTTTACTTACAAGCATAAAAAAGGCATCATTTTGAGATTGACTTGGTTTAGGGGCGGATTCAGATTTTTCTGCTAAAATTACATTGCGGCCTCCTCATTAAACAAATTCTCATCAGTGAAGGAAGACCTGACAGAAATTTATTCCCAAAACGATTGAATAACTGCCAAAACACATAATTTCAAATATAATTTGGAAAGGCACTTCTATATCATCGTCACACCTATGTGTGACCTTAACTTCCTTATTTAAAATCAGTGCCGCAAACATGTGACACGATTTCCCATCGGCTTAAGGCGAAACGCTTGTCACGAATCTGTTGACTTTAAAAAGATTGAAACGGGGTGTCGACATTCTAACTCCAAAGGTTATTACATTTCTTAACTTTTAAAGCGGTAAAATGAATAATGTTTAGCCTCACATCGCGACAATAAGATATTTGGACCGTGGTAGATGATTTTTTTCTCAAGATCCAGGATAGCTGTGCAAGAATTTCACATGGCCAATGAGTTCGATGCGTCGTGTTCTAGTTGCGCGACTTTCGAGACATAGTTGGTCGTCTGCTTGGCATGCGCGTGAACGATCTCCCAGAGCCAAATAAGGATATCCTGCACGGAGTGGAGCGACTTCTCAAGGAGTCCGGACGCAGCTCCCTCAATCAAAGTACCTCTCTATGCGCTCGCAGCGTTTCGCCTCGCAGAGTGCTTCATGGTTACAGCGCACGCATGGGATCCACTCATGGTAAGTCTGTACTTACCAATGTTGTACTTACTGTTGTCAGTTTTACTTGGTTAAGAAACAAATTGAATGAGGGTGGAGAAAAGGGCCCGGAATCCAGAATGAGCAAGTGGAGAAGGAGGCTCTCCTCATCTACCCTTCAGGTTGTATCATGGATTCTCTCCGATAATGGCTTTCGTCGGTGATGGTGATTCGCTTTCATCCATTTCGCTGTAGCTACCATTTGGCTTTGATTGTCCACTGACCAAGTCATCACAGTTCCATGTAATTCGCTGTCTGATGGGAAATTGACCTGTAAAATTGCTGAAGTGCCTTTGGCTTAAGGGCCATTCAGGAACCGCGTGTGAACAGTCTGTACGTGCTGAATACCAAGTCAGACAAGCCATAAAATTATACCTTTTTACTTCAAACGAGTCATGTTTTGGCTGGGGCACGGGCAAGGCCGATTAGGTAGAACCGATTTTCGTTCGCTCAAAAATTGGACTCACCTTATAGCCAGTTTTATAAATCAGCATATACTTAAAAATTGTCCAAGTAGTTGCCATTACGATTGCACTTAGGGTAGATTAAGCAAACCAGTACCGAGGCACAAACGGTAAGTGTTTCACACAGTCCTCATAACTCTAGTTGCCAAACCGCTCTTAATAGCCCACACTTAAGCCCGCCCTCGCACAACTGTTCCCAATCACCCATCCTCGCGACTAACCCCAACGGGAGGTAGCGATGAAAAGCTCCACCATTCCATTGTGGGTAGTTTTGGATAGGACGAATTAATAGTGGTTGCTGCTGTTGATGGCAATTTGTCATATTTGCTCCAAAGTAAGGTAGAAATCGACAGGCGTTAGATTCACCCTCAAAGAATTAGCAATTTGTGTATTTTCATGAGTTAATTTAAAAAGCTATTCTAATCATGAGTCAAAAGGAGTCTGTCCTTTCGTGTTTGGTTTTTACAGTGCTTAAGTTAGAAGTCAGGATGTTATTAGTGGTCCCCCAGCGTTGAGCGTACCACATCAGACTTTAGTTTATCTCAATCTGACGTTTTGCGTCACCGGTCTTGTGCCTAATGACGCTGTAAGTGTCTGTGTGACGCATTTTACTTCCTTTCAATGCGTCTGAGTGTTAACAATGCTTTGAGCGCGTATTCTTGACTCGGAGAATCGCTTCGTCAATGCAACTGTTTGGCATTCAGATCCATTTTTTGATAAAACTTGATCCTTCACTTAATGATCCATTTTTTTTCCCGGAACCTATATTTGCTGATTTCTATTTCTAGAATATTCAGTAGCTTCTCTTAAGCCATGCATATGAGCTTTTTATTTTATAAATATTGTTTAAACATCTGAAAAATCGCTTTTGCATCGTTGGGTTCGCAATGCACTAAATTACTCCCCTTTTCGGTGTCTGCCACGAAGAAATTGCAGCACAGCATAGGTGTCCGTGCGATCGTTGAATGGTGTAGGCATATGTCGCCAGCAAGCTCATTCACACGCCCTAGAGTGTTGCGCCTCATTATTGTGAATTAAAAACTCCAAGAGGTGCTTCATGTTGAGTTTTTGGGGATGTGGAGGCAAAATTTTGCGTTTTCCTGCTGTTACGCAGACGAAATCATAGTTGCAGGTCATATTGCATCGACCGCAAAAAAGGCTTTCTAGAGGGTATTTTTTTGTCCAAACGTATTCGTTGTTCTTCATAAATTTCATTCAGGAGACTGTGCTTCCACCGCAAAAATTCCACTCTTTTCTCTCATCGGTCTACAATTCTTCGAAGCACATTTTTCCTTTTTTTTTCTGATTCGAAGGAACTCACCTCTTAAAGAATTGTTAACTATGAACTTGATCGTTTAGTTTATTTTTGACAGTGCTACTGTGGAGAATACTTTTTAAACGCATAATAGCTCTTAGTCGCACCCGTTTCACAAGATCCTCTATGGCTTCTACATCATGGTGTTCCATCCTACTCATCATTTGTCTTTGAAGTGCTCTAATGAGGCAGATCGTAGTAGTTGACAGCGAAACGAGAAACCATGGGCAACATTATTGCCCACCTTGGCTTGGCACGAGTTTTAATGCGAAGGCACTTAATAGGTCGAAATTGGTCCCAAAATCAGCTTTTGGGCATTGTTTTAACCTTCATAGACTGAAATGTATTTGGATTGGACAATTGCTCGCTTCTTTAATAATCCACCCAACAGTAAGCCTCCAGGCATGCTTTTGGCGTTTCAGCCATTTTCTATGAACAAGGCTGCATAAGTAGTAAACATGTGGGTTTGCGAGTACGCAATATACGAAGTGGCAGATAATAATCTCCCTCTCTTGCCCCTTTTTTTCTTCAAAAGAAATAATTTTACGACCTCAGAATTCTCTACTATCCCTTATTCATTGCTCTATCAATCATTTTCTTCTGAGTCTTGTTTGTTGCCCCCTTTCAGTGGTGAATGCGGTGACTTTGACTCTAAATCCACATGAACCAGGTCCAGAGCCCACATCTGCACTCATCAAATGGTGGCGAGGTCAAGTACAGAGAATATCCGGTTCCTCTAATGCCAGCAACATCGTCATGTACATAAATGGCGAGGCCGATTACTCATCATCGGGCTTGGTACGGTTCTGTGCTCTCCATGTGTTAATTTGGTGTGGTAGTAGCTAGGTCCGGTCATGAACATCCTCCCCCTAACCTCCTTCTTCCCTTTGCCTGCACCCGCACCCACTCGCCACCCTCACACCATATCACCATCAACGTGCATGTCATCGGTAAAGGTTGGGCCGTCGTTATGACTATAACAAGGTCCTGTACACGTGAGTGTGCGCACATGCAACCACCACCCTTTGGCCTGCCAACATGCCTTCCGCAGGGAAAACACCAACGGGTATCGTTTTATCTACCGGGAGAATATGCGCACATACACACCTTGGGCTAAGCTTGCCAATGCGCAAGTGATGAATCAATCTCCTTCTAAATACGCATTCTGAGTATCATTTTAAGTTGTGTTCGCACGTCCGTTATTCGGTAAAGGATACAAATTTGAAGGGAAATAGGTCGAATGAGCCTCGTATGCCACTGTAGTAACAATGCAACAAAAATTCTATTCAGCTATTAGCTTTTTAAATTTTCATTTTAACTTTTGAGAGATCTGCTGCTTAAGTTTCAAAGAAATTTTGAGATGCCATCTACCGTTCGTGTATTCACTCGTCAGCATCACTGAGTGTCGTGATAACCGACTACTTCACGAAATCCAACCAGTCTGTGAAACGAAGTTGGCCCAAATAGAAATGGCACTGTAGTCCCCTTCATCGTGAATTTGAACTAGATTTGAGAGGTGCTGTGAATACTTTGTTTTATGTAAATTAACTGAGGCGATTGAAGGTGTTAGTGTGTATAAACGCCTGGGAGAATTTCAGGAATGATAACTGTACCGCCGAGGTGGTGTAAAAACTGTCAACTTTAAGGTGAAGTCAGTGTAAAGGTGTTGTTTGACATTTCGTAATAGGATTCGAAAATGGACAGAGAAGTATATCCTAGTCCATATTCGTGATTTGAGATTTCTTGCTTGGTTTAGACAAAATTCCCATCACAGCCTACTGAACGTTCGTAAATTTTTCTTCGTTCACGCAAGGTTGTTTGACTGACAGGAGAACGTCAAATGTCAAACTTTTCGCTTGTGCTATTTCGTTCTCCAAAATTTTATCCCACGTAGGAGAACTCGAGTAAAATATCTCCCAAGGTATACCATTCATAACCTTACTGTAAATCAGCCAGAAGCATCGGTGTTGCCATCTATGTGTCTGCAAATCCTGAGAGCATGATACGAGAATCCTATGCAGAGGAATGAAACGCTGAACTCCATCGTTAAAATACTGTGCTTTTTCAATTGAGTTTTTCATGCTGTTCGCTTGATCATACAGCCTCCTTCTTACCGGTGCCTGAATTAGTTTTTAATTGAAATTCTGTTTTCCAAATCGGTGATTTTACTCCGGACACTGAACAACAACTTTGAAATCTACAATTTTTTTACCCAAGGTGTTTTACTTATAGCTGAGTGATAATAGTCGCCTGCGATTCTCCACAACACAGTGTGCCGACAAACGGTGTGACTTTTGCGACACCAGTTTCGTATACTTTGGTTCACTGTTATTAAAAGCGTTGCATGGTGCATTATGGTGTTTCAGTTTATGTGTTCATAAAATTGGGGAGGGAAACTTTTAGTGACGGGACGATTTTCACATCATCTGTAAATAATGTAGCGAATCGTGAATCCGACCGTAAATGTATTTCTCTGAAGTATTGTAAATACTCACAGTTCAATCTAAAATAAAATTTGATCTTCTTTGAAATTTTTGCTATTATTTTAAAAATTGTATCCCAAACCTCAAAGACGTTTCATAGGTGCTTTTTCCAACAATGAGGCACCCGCTTGGGACTGAGGTATTTGGGCTATTTGCAATCAGAATGGTAACAATAATAGAGGGTCAGGAGGATAAAGCTCTTGTGCGCTTAAAGAGTAATCAACGAAATTGGGTAACTTTTCTCCCTTACCAACTTCGACACTAATACGTTCAGCGGCTAACAGCCTTTAGTGACTCGGAGCCACTGGCGCCTGAACGGGCGAGCGGTCCTGCACAGCAGCATACGGAGGTGGGCCACGCGCGCAGCAGCCTCCGAGCCTCCGTCCCGATCCGCTGTCCCTCCCCGTCCCTTCTTACCACCACCTCGTGCTCATCCGGTCACCAACACCTCCCAGCACGTGACACTCGAAGATACTGATCTAGTCCGCCTTGTCCTCTACTACGAAGACTAAAATGTGCGGCATTCATTCGTCCCTCACTTATGAGAACTCGATAATGACCCTAAAGGCTGTGCTTAATGCATACGTATGGAGATCGCTATCCAATATCCAGTTAAATACATTGTCTCCTCTTTTAAATGGTTATTACCCCAGGGAGGCGAAATGCGTGGAGTCGTGTAGAGTTAGCGAACGTTAGAGCCTCTTTCCTAGCGTACTGAAAGGCTGAGAAGTTCTAGGCGCAACCGGGGAACCAGGCTGTCCAGTGGAGCCACATTTTCCGAGACTGATAAATCTGTGTGGTTGTCGCATTTGCGTTGAATAACAGAAAAGCTTTGCTTAAAATCAAGATAGATAGAAAATGAAAATTCGCTTACCTTTGGAATAATGGAACCTATTAAAGCCTAGTTTTCGAACGATAACAGTTTGAAAATCAAATTTTGGCTTTATCCTCTAGTGGCTTACTTAAAAACCACACACAGTAGTGCACCTTTAACACATCATTTCGGGAAATCGCTTTTGAGGAATCTTCATGAACCTTCTAAAGTTGTAGTTTCTACATTTCGAACCACAATCTCATAACCTTCCACAGAATTGTGGCGTAAGATCAATGCCTCCCGTTGGCGCTCAACTGGAAGAATTATCACTTGGCTTCGCAACCCCTGCGGCAAGTCAAAAGAAATGTCACTTACGCAAATTTACCACCTCCTCTAAAGCCTCTCCTGCCAAAGCAACAGCGTTTCATTCTTAAAAAGAATGATAGCTTTCTGACTTACCAGAGAATCAAACGTTTGCCGAGAAGTTAAAGGAGCTGACAATTCGTTTTTGCTTTCACATGTTGATCGCTAGGCCCAAAATTCGCACTGAGACCATCACGTTCTCCATCTTTTACTGCTTGCATTTGGATTATCGCCTTCATCTTCCACATTTGCATTAACATTTTTCCTTGAATTTTGCAGATACTATCGTACTTTTTGGGACTCAATGGCCTTTAAAGTCATCGGGTCCAACTGGCATCGTTCCGGTTACCTTGTTTGTTTGTTTGTTTCATGCCCACCTGTCAGCCAAGCACGATGTTGGCAGAAGTTGCAGTTAACTGTTGCGCAAAGCCTTGTCAGACCGGGAGGACAATGCAGAAGCAAACCCGTGGTGTCAAATGAGGACTCCGGGTAGTTGTTGACCCATAATACGTCAACGATACCCGCGGTTTGTTGCAAAATATTTGCCAAGAAATAGAACTCATGCTTTCCTAATAAGACGTCTTCATTTAAACAACGTTTCTGACTCATTTATATGGCCTTATCATTAGTTGATTCCACTGAACACAGAAAGTGTGACTTTGTTTTGGGAATTTTATGCAAAAGTATTTGTAAAAGGAACCAGCGTTTCCGTAACGCTAATGGCCCTTACAATGTTAAAATAGTTACCCGCTTTTATAAAGTGATGGACTGGAAACATTCATAATCTCATCCTTGCGATGGTATTGTCGTCATCATCGTTGTCAAACAACAAACCTGGAATTCTTAACGGGCACGATGGGCATCAAAATCGGTGAATATTTAGGCAAGCGACGAGAACTATTCATCTTTGACTTGTACTTCCTTACAGCAAATAACTTCAAAGTCATTACACATTTGTTCTCGTGCCATTTTTCGGGCATCTCTAGGTCGCCTGTCTCGTCGCTACCCTCCTGCAATCCTTCGACGTAACAGAACAACTTCCCTGACAAACTGGTAAAAACAACTTTTGTTGGTACGACAACGTTCGAGTTATGCTTCGCCCTAATTGTTGCATTCCTTTGAGTTTTAAAGCATGCCACAATATGGACAACCAAAGGCTACTATTCACTTTACTGACATCTGACGCGTAGCGATGCACCGAAACCCGTGAAGAACTTTTTGACGTTTTGCTTCCTTTCCCTTTAAGTGTTGACAAATTTAATAAATAGTTTCCTCCCCTTGGTTCGATTCACATTCAATCGGCACTTAGCTTGACCCAAAATTTGTCCTGCATGATTTGGTGCTTCCGTAATTAAACAGGCTAAGCTGACTTGCCACGGCTATTACATGTGCAATTTTAAATGCTCTCCCTGACACTATTCACCTTGCAAATTGCGTAAACTGAAAGCTGACTGCGTGCTTTGTGGTTGCAGTAGAGTCCTGCTCGTACCGGGAATATTTTACCTTTCTTTCCATATCTTAAGCTCAACCACCTTCTTTACGACACGATATGGTGCGATCAGTTACCATAACCTGATAAAGGGCCCATGTCATATGGGCGGCGCTGGCCTCATTCTCATAAAAAATTAACATTGTCAAAAGACCACACCTTCATCGTTGGGCCATTTGGATTAATGAATAAGCTAACATTCGGTTCCAGTGTAAATGGAATTAAACATTTTTCAACTGCCATTTACTTAGAGTTATTACCTCCATGTATGTATAAAATAAAATCAGTGACATCTGCCTACGTACTTCCGCACTTCAAGCACTAACAGCATTCCTGCCAAAATGTTACTTCGTGAGGACTAGCCGATGATTAGCACTACTACGGGTTCTTGAGGCGAGGGACCTCCTTTGTCGCCATCGCTAAGTGGCCACATTTTTCATCACCATTCTGCAAGAATCCACGCGCAGGATTAATGCAAGTATTAAATTAATTTTTTAAAAGGAATAATAGGAATGGGAGGCATTGTCTGGTGATTCTTCAACCTTTGGAAAGTGGAATCAGACGATCCGACCGGTCTACAGTACTTATCAGCCTCTCCCCCCAACCTAAGTAGAAATGTTTTGGTGAAAGCATTTATCATAAAACAATTACAGATAAACACCTTTACAACAAGCGCACCTATTTTGCCCATAGAAGGAGTGATATCGAAGGATGTCACAAAGGATCGCAATGGGAAAGAGGGTATATGGTGAGTGTGTGCCCATAAGAGGCCCCGGGCTACTAGGGTACGTATAAATGCGTGTAAGCATCGAAGGCATATGCATATGTACTGGTGAAAGTTCACAAGCTTTAAGGCTGTACAGCGCTAGCTTCTTATTTGAGAAATATGGTTATGTCTGTCAAAAAATAGTCGTAAGCAAGAAAAGAAGGCACGAGACTGTATAATGCCAGTCAGTCGCCCCGTCTCAAATTGGTTTGTGACCGTTTTCCCCGTTAGCCGTCGCACCACTCGCCGCTGCCACCGCCTCGTCCGTGAGACGTTTGCGTTTGAAGAAACCGCATCGCCACATAATAATAATAATGATGATTAGTAGAAGGATGCCCAACACTACGCCAACGATGACGGGAAGGATAGGGATGGTCTGAGTGATAATCATTTTAATGCCCTCAAAGACGAAGTTTTGTGATACGGTTAGACTGGTGATGGTAAAGTTGCCCGCTACGGGTATGCCGAAGGCGTATAAGGGAATCTGGGCAGTTGCCGTGGTGACGATGGCGATGTCAGAGAACTTGTGCCGGAAGAGAGTGTCGGCCCACACCCATCCACGGAAGACTATCCGCACTGCGTCGCCCCGACCAAGTCGGTCGATTTTGCAAGGAATCTGGCGCCGAAATTAAAAGTAAATCACACAATAAAGGCGCCAATGGATTCACTGGCGTAGTGGACCTAGGAATAAAACCACGCCTATTTGGGAGGTGCATGCACGATAAATGATCTGTTCAATATAGTAAAAGTGGTATTTCAGTATCTATTTGGTTAAAAGATTTGAGTTGATTGGCTGAAAACAAATAGTATGCATCGTTTTTTACTACAAAAATCAACTTGATTCACCTCTAGGAATTTATTCCGCTCATCATTAAAAGCTCATCAACCACTTGCATGTTAATCAAAATAGGGATAATTTGCTTCCTGCTAGAATTGGCATTTTCTTGTATGACCTGGTGATGGGATAATGAATCCTCCAATATGATTAACTTAATGGAAAGTCAAAAGTGGTGAAGTGGCACGTTGGTAACTTACATTCAAGCAAACAGGTGAACCAAGGTTCTCGAGGGGGCGATCGCAGGAGACGATTTTCTGCTGCTGTACGCGCTCGCTAAGGAGATCGGCGCCGACTGTGGATCGCGCCTCGCGCACAGGGAACGCTGACTCGTAATCGGTCTCAAAAGTCGTCTCTGTGTTACGTCGGCCTCGGTGGAGGAAGGAGCGCATTGAATTGCGTCCCGTGCCGGTACTCGAACCTCTGTTGCGTTTTCGATCGACCGCGGTCAGACGCAGCGGATTGATAGCTGACTTGGGAGTGTAACAAGTTCCTCTCAGCTGACCATCTGCACTGACCACCTGAAAGGCAGAGACTGTGGCGTTCTAGACCTCCTAAAGTAGCGCCCCTACCTTTGAGCCACCAAAATTTTCAAACCATCCAAATGATTTTCGCAATTGTCTAAACAAAAGGGTCATTGCACGTCCCATTTGCACAAAATTGTGCGATTAACCAAGAATGGGAACATCACTAAGGTCTCACATAAGGACAGTAAAGAATATATGCTTCTTTATTGTACAGCATGATATTCTTTTAAATAGGACTCAAAGATGTAGTTGTAGGTGTCGAGTATGATTACAGTTTGACTGAAATAAATAACAAGTCATGAAAACGTCTAGTAAATTCGTAATTTAGTTTAAGAGTTCCACAACGCGCCATAGCTAAAAATTACTACAAGATATATAGTAAACGGCTAATATATGAGTAACCAAAGCATTGCAGGTGCTAGATCGACGCCGGCTTACAGACGGGGCATAACAGGTTTGCAAAAAAAATGGGAAACAATAACGCTGCAGACGACTCTTTTATAACTGCTGCAATAAAATTTTACAGTCTGCCAGCTTTTCGGGCCATTATTCGAGAGGTAAATACCTCAGCTCTTCCTCGCGTACGTAAGACTGCACAATGCTGTGAGCTGACACTTTGCTTTGCGGAGGGAAGGGCTGATGAAATGAGGATGTTTACTGACTTCCGGCTCCCTAAAATCCCTGCAAACACTGCTCTAAGAGTTTTGCTGGAAGGTTGCCAGCCTCAACACCACGGGAAAATACTTAGTTTAATAATCCATATTCCATTCTCTTTATCATAACTTCTCGGGTCACACTCATATGAGTTAGTTAGAGTAAGTTCAATGTTGGCTTTGTAGCTGGAGCAAAGCGAATTCACTTAATTACATTTTGTTCTGCAACCTTACAAACTGCAACAGATCAAAAAGCGAAATAACACTGAGGTTTGGAAGCGCCCAGCGGAACCGAGCTGCCAAATCCCCAAAGTACTCAGTTTCCACCAGCCTTCATAATCATTACTGATGATATGGGAGACGATATGGACAGAAAAGGCCACGCACGTCAGGAGTGACAGGAATTTGTAAGGGCGGTCCACCGTCAATGTTTTGAGTTCGAATGAGGTCTAGCAGGTAGACCAGGAAGTCCCCGGACTCGGTTTGAAGTGGGACACTCAGATTGACCCAAATATTCTCCATAGGTGAAGGTCCCAAGTTTGAGACAAGAAGGATCTGCTCAAATTCGGGTCCAATGCTCTCCGGATGCACGCGCTGACGCTCGGTGAATTGAGAGGAGAAGTTCCGCCGATCAAACACCGTGTGACCCACTGAGGATGAAGAGAGCTAGGAAATGAAGATAGGTACAAAAAAACAACTTCAAGAAGGTTCACAAAAACAATTTATTGAAAAGAGAGTGGGAAAGTCAGAGGGTTTGCTCGGTGTCGTTTTTAAAAAAAATCCAGTAAGTGATGACGCTTATAAACAAATAAATTGGATTGTCAAGCCTTTAGTGGGAGACAAAATCGTAATTCTCTGTCCCAAAACTTCAAATGCGTTGAAGTCATATGTGTTGAAAGATAACAATCAAATCACAAGGATAAGTATTCCATTACTCAGAAGGTTTTCTCCAACCGACTTATATGCCACCTTTGCAGCCAATGGCCCTACCTTAAAGGAAACGCAAATTTTATGACCTCTTTATCTAAAAGTTTATGCCTATTTCCTTTCAAAAACTATCATGTCTCAGACATCCAGTGACCGTTATTGCTTTACTAATAAATGAAGTCGTAAACAGGCCACAATAGATTCCTTTTACCACTGCACAGCAGGAGGTGTGGGTGGTTGGGAAAGGCATGCTTTGACACTTAGGCCCGAAAACCTCTTTTAACGAAAATGATACCGCTTTCCGTAATTATTTTCAAATAGAAGGTTTGATAACATAGCTCGTTACTTTCACTAAAAGAAAAAAATAAAAGAACTGATAACGTACACTAGCACAGAATTAACCTACCTTGATATCGGCAAAGAGTTTAAGGTCATATGCAAATTTAGCGACCACTTTTCGATCGCGCATATTCTCATTGTCGCTGGTTACTTCAGCAACAATTTCCAACCTTCTTGGGGGCAGCCAAACAGGAGTATTGACCACAGCACCGGTGGCATTTCCGTTGGCCTGTGAGCCGTTTGGTGCCTCGAGGGACCGGCTTCGTGTCCCACCCGGAGGGGAATGAAAGACACCCGAAGTGCCCAATTGGAAGCGGATCTTTTCCCATCTTGGACTGGTGGAGATGAAAGGATTGGGGAGGCTGCAAACCACCGTTGTTGTCTGTACAAATCCAGACAAAGAGGCGTGGTAATTAGTATTGGGATTAAAAGGCATGAGTTTGCTTACCACAAACAAATATACCCTCTTAAAGGTATTTTATGCCAACATATAAATAGAACAGTAGCAGCATTAATTATTGAGTCCTTAATTAAGGACTTCGGATCTTCGCCAAGATCCATTCTTTTCTAAATCAGCAGACTAAAACTTTGAACAGTGTGCAAAATTGAGGCGATAAAAAAGGGAGAATTCCCACTGTCAAATACTGCAAATTTAAAGTTTTTTTGAGCGGCATTTGATAAGAACCGTTTATTGAAGTCATTGAAGACACTAGTATGGTCAGAAGTTAGAGGAGGCGATTCATTTAGCCTGTATTTGTGCAAGGTGGTCCCAAAGTGATTGCCCACAGCAGTGGAAGTAAGTACAACTGAGTTAGAAGAATTAATAACTCGCAGGGTCATTAGAGCAGAGGGGAAACAAGTTTCACTGATGACCACAAGCAAAGATAGGTGCAGTAGACAATTTTAGCACTTCACTTGTGTAGCAGGAACTGCGATGCCATTACTAGCCATGGCTTTCGGTTACTTTAAAGTTTACCGTAGCCTTTGCTTGTTGATTAAATTATGTCAAGTTTGAACAAGTGGAATTGTTTTCGTAAATGACGGTCAACTGAAAATTAACTGTTTGAGGAGGACTTTTCGTTGATTAACTCGAACAACAAAAACATCCGCTCGACTAATGAACTGAAATTTAGTAAATTACTGTTTACCTAAATCAATCTCAGGTTTATTTTAGATTTCAGATTCGTGCAGCAGCTTTGTTGAAATTTGGATTAATTTTTGTCCTTGTTATCTTAAGTTTGTGCTGTGACGGGGAATTAAACCTCCATTTCATGAGAGAAACATCTGTAAAATAGTTTGACTATGGCATTTTTCGCATTGAAGCCAATCTTCATAGAGCCTGGAGACTTCTCTAAAGACGGAGGAAGACAACAACACTCGAGCAGAGTGCGTATTGTCGACTAAAGGTAGGGCTTGTGCCACTGGCATGGTCCGGAGATCACACTGCCTGAAGATGCTACAATGCCGGGACCCCTTAAGCAATTGTGTATAACAGCCTTGATGACTTGAAATGCCATCAAAAAGACCGCTTTCTCGCATACGGACAGGCTCAATTACTCCTAAGGATTGCTTTAATGCGTCCCAAATGCTTAACCAGTTGACTGCACTTAAAAACACCCCAGTGGCACAGACTGAACCATTTGGAATAAATTATGAGGCACTGGCGCAGAAGCGGACCGTGGAGGCCTACCGTCAGGCATAAATGAGCCGCAATTCACAATAACTGGGATGAATCATTTGGTCAATGTGGGCAATTTCATCAATCATTTGCCTGCAATTCTATAGACTGGATTTGAATTATTGAATAATGGCACACCGCTGCATCCTACGCGAATGGAGATGAAGTATACGCGTACGACATTATAAAATTGGAAGACCTTGTTTGTGAGCACAAGGCCCTTCGTGTAGAGCAGCGGGTGCATTTGTGCACACAATGAATGCTGCTTTGTCCGAAGCAAAATAAAGCTTGGGACTGGAAAAAATCTACCCTCTTCGAACGTCACTACGATTTATTGAAGAAGAATAAAAAAATGAGCTTCTAGGTAATCTAGGAGGGGAAATTTTCATTCAGCCTGGACCATGAAGACATTATCCGATTCTAAAACAGCGGCAATTTGAGCCGCGGACGTAATTAATTCAAGCTGCTTTCGCGTTTTCAAAAGAGGACTTGAATAGATTTCCTTGCAACTGTGAAGTTTATTTAATTGTTCCACTGTTAGACAGTATAACTAAGTTATCATACGTGGAAGCGACACTTGTCACCACGAGGGGTGAGTGTATCTGCAGAAGCCATAATAATAACGTCCATTGCCTGGAACGCTCAGCGGCAAAATGCATCGACAGTAGCGCCTATTAATGAATATACGACGTGGATAAAAAGGTGGGCTTTTTCCGCCTATCCTAATTTTGGATGGCCTTTTGCCTGTTTAACTTGTGTACGGATGCTTCCGCCACTTTCTGCTTTCTGCATTTGCGACATTTAACTTATTTAAATTGGTTATTTTTAATTTAGCTTAACCATACCAACGTGTAAACTGTCCTTGCCGTAATGACCCATTGTAGTATTATGCATCACCTCGATGAGAATAGAAAAAAGTGGTATGAGGTCATGAGCACACATCAAACCCATTTTTTCCGAATTTCGCCTAGTGAAACTGTGCATTTTACTCAAAACTTCACAACATGACACCAAAGGAGGCATTTTACGTTAAGGTGAAATAGCTGATTGATCAACTACAAGAACTTTCGGATGCGTTTCGACGCAAGTCCATAGTTGGAGGGTATGGTGCGTTTGAGGGATTCAGAAAAAAACCCTAAATTATGTACTGGCCGATCCAGAAAGGCAAACTGCATAAGGCAGGATATTTTTTAAGAATTTTGCTACGGAAAATCCGGTAAACCAAGGAATCCAGGAGACTGGAAAGTGGTCACATAACCGCTGAACTAACTATAAATTGAAATTGAGCGGGTTAACGAATTTGCTTCGCTTATTTTATGGAGCTGTTTTTTAAGCAACTTAAAATAAATTAGTTGTGGGAAATTTTCAAAAATTTTATCAATATGGATGCACAGGTTTAAAAGGATCCGGGATCTCATGCAGCCATGCGCCCCGCTTAATGGGTTATTCTACGACTCACTGGGATTTTTGACTTATTGAAGCCCATCCTTGTACCACTTCCACCCACCACGACATCGCCATCTCTCCTCTCCTCCACGTCTTCCTCCTCTATCTCAGCCAGTTCAGATTCAATCTTGCAGGCGTGGTTTTTATCCGGTATGTAGGCAAAATGTGCGGGTATGTGGACACGCACCTTCGTGTCGTAGGCATTTTCACCCAGGTTCCTCACCGCCACTGTGAAGTTTCGTTCACTGACCCTCTCTTTGTAGTAAATTGTTGACGGACCCTCTCCACCAAATTCAAAGCCCTCTGAAGTATCGTATACCTCGACGTTCAAGTCGGGTACACAGATATCGTCATAGCCGCAGTCGGGGTTCGAGAAATACATGGGTTGACTAAGAAAAATAGGCTCCCCTTTTAGAGGATGGAGACTCCAGTGAGGTATTTTGGCACCTTCAGCCGCGACAAAGTCCATGTATTCGGAAAACATTTCGACGGTCACGTTAATGACCACTGGTTTCCACAGTTGTTGTGCTGTCTGGTGCCAACGTGGTTCGACGGTCAATTCGAACAATTTGAAGCGACGAAATCCTACTGAGTATCCTTCCAAGCTGGAGAGTTGGATCTCCATCGTGTCTTCCATGACAGATTTGCCCATTTTTACAGATTGTAGACGCTTTGCGTTTTCGTGCTGTATTCGACTGTCGAAATCAATGCGATATCGGAAGCGAAGGGCGACGACGCGTTTAGAGGAGAAAAAGGCCTCGCGAGCGTGCAGACTGAGGTTGAGAGCAACACGGTAATGACAACGGGGAGATTCGCAGGGACTATTCTGCGGACCTGACCAGCCCAGTGTTGGTTCCTCTGGAAGCTTCCATAGCGGCTGTTCCAACCAAGCCAGGTTTCTAGAGCGAAGCGTCACAATCTGGAATACAATCAAGGTCTCGATTTTAAGAAGCAACACTGGAGGTCCCAATGTGAAGTCATCAAAATACCGCTCAATCATCAGTCGACTGTTCAAAGGATTTTGGATAAAAATTTACACTGACCTGTTCACTTTCGTAGTCTCCTACAACTAAATCCGGGGACATATTCCCGTCAACATCCGATTTCGACGCCATGCTCCAGCCAAAAGCCGAAAACGGTCGTTTTAGGGGCGGTGCATCGTCAAATGAACTCTCACATGCAAAAACACCTTTTGTGGGTAGATCAGCAGGATAAATTACCTGAAATTCAGCACAGCACACGAACCCAAGAATTTCCAAGGATGGGAGAGGAAAAGTTAACATATCATCATAGGCTGCTGGTCAAAAACGGTAAGCGATTTTTGTTTAGCAAATAATAATCCTCAAATATTGACCGATTAGTAGGCTTGCTAAGGGAATGAGTTCAGCAGAGGTGTCGACAGCTTTTTCAGTTGTACCAAGTGACTGCAAAACGCGCTTCTCGATCCCTTCCAGGGACACACGACCACCTGGCATTCCGATATTCAAAATGCGACCAGTAACTATTCCTACGTTTGTTACAGCCACGAACTAAATAGCTTGCCAAGAGCATATGCAACGACTTATAGACAGGTGGGTAAGGTTGAATATGATCGTTAGTAGAGTGAAATAGACATCCTATATCATGCTGATATGTTTTGGTCAAAGGAACGATGATTAACCAAAATACGATTTGATCAAGTGCAATTATAGAATGTCTAAGTAACCTACCTGGTCTGGCTCATCCCTAACTTTTGCATCCTTTCGCCCAAGATACACATAAACAGCACCCTTTTCGACTGATTTGTGAATGTCCTGACAAAAGGGGCAAGAGACGGCCAAATCTTCGGTGCCATCGCCGTCTAGATCTCCCATTGAGAGAACCATATGACCGAATCGACCACCAGGACGTCGAGGGCCCCTTAAGATCACTGGCGGCTCATGCATGTACACTCCGCGGCCACGTTGACCGAGGTCGCTCTCTTTCTCCACGTACCCTGCACCCATAAGCCCTTCCTGTGGTTTGCCATAGAAAACATACACACGGCCCACATCGGGAGTTATCGGTCGATAACGGCTCTCCGGATTATCATCTTCATTCATTTGTGTTACCTGATCCGCCTGCATATCTGGTGAGGTCTCAGGCCCTTTCTGGGAGTTCGTGAACCTCTGGTTTTCAGAAAAGTAGGGAGATCCTACTATAATTTCTGGGATTTCATCGCCGTTCAAATCAGCGGCAGCGATGCTATGGAAGGAACTAATTAAATACACTCTTCTTTGTGCGTAGTAAAAGAGGCTTAAATTAGGAACTTACCTATATCCGAAGAAACTCCCAATGTGGCCCCATTTATCACTGATGTATTGAATCTGAAGTGGGATGTATTAGGATTTTCCCGACTATTTGCGTTAGGACACAAGTTTGGCCTTAAATAAGATACACCTCAATTGAGACTCGCCGGCTATTTTTAGCCATATGCGTATACCGACCAGGCACTCGTTCAAGGGAATTTAACCTACCGAGTCGATATTGAGCGCCTCAGTTAGGAGCATGACCACACCACGGTAATCATTGTCCACCCACATGGGACTCGAGGCCAGAACGGTGAACCGGCTGAAGGAGGGAGTGGAGTCTTGATTTCCCCATTGCCGATGCCTGTACAGGCCAACCGCGTAGCCAAGATTGAAGCCCTTGTGCTTGAGGTCTTGGGGCGTACTCTTCAACCGCAGCTGCTTCAGAACCCGCCTACCTTGGTAATGTCCGAAGAAGACGTTCCCTTCGGTAAGGTAGGAGCCAGGCATTCCAAGAACTACGAATGCTTCTCCTGGTTCATCCCCTTAAGTAGCAAAGAAACAGCAATTTGATTTCGTGGTGGGGCACATTTTGCAAAACTTCACTACTTTCTTGCGTTTCAAACGAGAAAAGCATGTGCTTATTATTTCTCCACCCTCATAAAATCGATTTACGCATTACTGTCTCTAGAAACCAACCGTCTGACACCAGACGCATTTTTGCAAGTTGGTTCAGTCGTTCTTTCATCGGAGAGGCTGACATAATTTGCATGCGTTCTTTTCCTTTAACACTCCCAACTCGCCTTCTTTTCAAAATACAATTCAGCATCTTGCACATGCATGTTTTATTCAAATGCTTGCCAATTTTGCCAAAAGATGAGAGACTGAATGTGGGCACATCCGTTTGAGGCAGCCTGGTTGGAACACATGTAATTTGTCTGGCAAGAATCACTTCTAAGTTAACTTATCCTCCTGCTGAACGCTTAAACTGGTTTTAAAATAGCTAAGTTTATGTAAAAGTGGTTGCAATAATATGCACTCAATCCCGCCTAAATTTTGTTTACTTGATTCAAAGGATACATGTCAGGAGTCGCAAAGTCGACGATGGAAGTGACCCAATGGTTTATTGCATAAACATGTTGCAGAAGCCCCAAAAGGTTTGTTCGCATATTACAGAAATTCTTTTGTAATGCCAAGCGCTGGAGGCGCACAAATATGTCATCCTGTATGTTTATACAACAATCCCACCTCTACGCTGGACCGACAGACTGTTTTGATAACTCTGGATGCATTTGGGGTTATCTGAAGGAATAATAGCAGGCTTTTGGAGGATAATGGATGCAAGCGATCCAACCCTGTTTCATTGAAAATAATGGCACCAGAAATGGGTTGGAAACTGTAGTCACTTCCACTTCACTAATATTCAGTTCCTAGTTCATACTAACGGAGGAGTTGCTAGAGGTGATTCGACAGATCCTGCACCTCTCCAATGGTTTACCACATTTACAGCCTTTGCACCACTTGGCTTTATGCAATTAAAATAAGATTAATGAGTGTACAGGGAATTTCCTAACAAATTGATGGCAGTACGCGTGTTTCCTACTCATCAAGAGGTCACGTGGCTGACCTGATCCCGAGACTACACAGCCTATGCACGCGCTCTTTTGAATGCGGAAAGAGGTCAAATTTCAAATTAATTTGAAAACATTGACGCCCAGCCATCAGGAAGGGTGAGAGGATGTGTCAATTTTGAGAGCCGGTTGTAGCATTTTGTACAATCCTTATGCTGGGGATGTCTGCAACCCCTTAAGCCATCACTGTATCGAGCCTCTCTAAGATACTGGCGTCCCCATTCACTTACTTTGATCAGCCCAGGCAAACTCGGAGTGCACTAATAATCACTTAAGGCCACGGTCAAGCACGGTACTATAAATAATGCGAGGACGGGACCGTCCCGTCTTCGGCGGTCACGTATGTACACGTCGTACCTCCAGCTTACTCATACTCTTCGGCAAGTGAAAAGGTTTGTTCTGAGGTCTTTGCGCCTAATTACTTAGGTTGGAAACTACCAGATTCAACCTCGAGCACATAAACATTAGGTGTAACAAGAGCATGTCAACGAAATCGCAATTGAATTAATTCTTCCTGGAGTATGTTAGTGAATCAATTTAAACTGTGAGAAATCATGAAAAAAGTAGGAGCCAATTCTTTTCATCACTTGCATTACAGGTTGTTCTTTGTTCGCTATGCCCCATTTATACTAGACAGCGGCGACACAATTCACCATTGTCAGGAACGGAAGATTCTATCTAAGGTAATTCAACTGTCTTTAAGGGACTCATCGCCATGATCAAAGCTTTTAAACATTTTTTTGTGTGATACGTCCTGCCGCCACATGCCGCGCCCTCTTTAAATGCTCTACACAAGTTCTTAGGCGAAGCATCCGCAAATACGAAGCAGACAAGCTTGGGTGACATCAAACTCAACTGACATTTTATGATAGGAGGGCTCAAAATTGAAGGAAAATAAAGAATACATCTATGGCTTGACGCTTATATCTGCCTCAGGGCGCAGATGAACTCGCAGTTTACAGGTTCCCGAATGTTACTGTACGACAACGCAGCGGGCTGTGTCAAAAACTTGCACGAAGTTTTTGCCCATCTGACAGCAACCGATACCGAGTCTAAATTATGCGTCTAGATGTAGCATTCATCCGGTATATCAGCCATTGAAGTCGGTAATATTTGCCATTAATTAACCCGTCAGGCACGAGCATTCGACGATGGTGTACTTTCAGATAAGCGCAAAATCGTACCTGTCGTGGCCTTCGTGCTGTTCCTGCAACAAGTCTTCCGAGCGGGTTCATAAATCAGTTACTTTTTCTCACCTTAAATGCTGAGACCACCAAATGTCGGAATCCCCAGCTAACTGATCGGGTAATAAAAGAAGTAAACGAGTAGACCAAAGCGCGCTCGAATGCGTCAAAGTAGCTGCCTTCTTGCGGTAAAATAATCTAGTGCTTTGATTTCACAAACCACTACAAACAGGAGCATTTTTCGGGCTCCTCACCTAGATTTCTGTGCACTACAACATCTTCAGAACAAGTCGGCCACCAAAACTGAATGTTTGCCTCCCGCCACTTCAAAATTGGATCAGATGGTTCAAAACTATTATAGCCTGAACAAACAATTAAAATTTTTAACATCATGCTGAAGATGCAGTTTTAATCCTCAAATTGATAGCAATACCCACTATCCGTACTCGTAGAGTTGTTTACAAGATGCGGACTTTAAGCATTTCCCACATTAATCTTGTCACTAGAATGGGAGATCTTCACTCTGCTATTCTCCAAAGCATGAAGAGGACTTTTTACCTGGCTCGAGAACACCGCTAAAACCAGATAGGCAGGCGCCTTCCTCAGCGCTAACACAGGCGTCAATGGGAGTGTACTGCATGGAGACTCCTGTGTAAAGGGCGCAAGTGCCCGTACCCAGGTTCTGCACCTCCAAACCAGGTAAGGAAGCTGAAGCGCTGGAGGCTTTGGAAGAGGCAGTGACGGAGGAGGGGGTGTAGAGGTAGCGCGGGTCACAGCCAAGTTGGAGTCCGTCTCCGCCATTGCTGGTGGCTGCCACCAAACCACCGATCCATTGGGAGACTGCAGGCACAAACAACCGCTGGGATTTACTCGAGATTGGTGGGAAGTCCCGTAAATTTTTCTTCTTAACTAAGTGCCTTTAGATGCTATTGTTTGGTGATAGTTCGCCTCATGACAAGGCGGTGAAAGCACAGTACCGATAATCTGTCTGCATTTATCGAACTAAGTTACTTTGAATATTTGCTGTTATCTTTAGGAGAAGCCTGTCAGAGTGATTTCTCAATGTGAGAATAACAGTAGGTTATGGTGCGCTTCTCGAGCAAACCTTATTTACCCTATTTTTGTATAACTCGAAGCGCAGATAATGACTGAATACAGGTTGAAAGTGTCATCGTGAAAACACGTGGCTTCGAATATGAAGTGATTAAGGACGAAGTTGCGCCAACATATTGAACTGAGATATTTCTGAAAGGCTTGTGGACCAATACAACACTCGGCACACCCGAGTTTAAATAAGGCGATTAAACCGAAACCCAAGGCAAAACCTCTGAAAAGGTGCAAACATAATGCTTGAATGCGTCCAGAAAACTGGAAGTTGTATAAAAATCCAAGTGGAGGCGAATGGCTTGGTATTAGGAGAGTATCTCGATGGTGGCTTCACCAATTCAGTAGTATTGCGAGTTAAGAAAAGGTGTCGAATAGACAGAAAAGTGGTGATTCGAAGCGTGGGCACTTGTCAGAGGAATTATAGAATTACTAAAAATGAATTTGTATTCAATTAATATATAAGGAGTTGTTGGCGGTAACTTTGTACAAATTGATTCAACTTACTAGATGGTTTATTCGAGAATAAGAGAATTTTCATAAACTGCATCAGATACTTTCCTCGTGAGCTGCATCATCATCGACCTTCCATAGCTATGTCATGAATTTCTTCATTTCTGTTCGTGCAGCAACTCCAACACCTACTTCTTTGCATGATCGGTCCTGCCGTCCGATCAGACAATCAAATGTTGCAGTAGCAATCACCACCCACGATCAGCGAATCCCTGACCCACAAATGTCATTTTGGGCTTGTTTGTGCGCCAATGAAAGGAATTTTTTAGTCAAAACACTCTGAAACACTGAAAAAGATGAAGGGGTGCCCTGAAGGTAGATAATTGGGAAGAGGATTCGCACGATGCCCAAACATCACGAGGAGAGGTTATTTCTGCGCCAAGCTACACTCTCAGTGGAACATCCGTAAGAAAGGGCTTTTTCACTGTATTACGACAAAACCAAGCTGCAGTTTTGTTTGGCGAACCAAGCTGAATAGAGGATGTTTGTGTTAGCTTTTTTTCGGGAGAGAAAGACGAACATACTAAATATAGGCAGCCCCTAACATCAGCTCGAAAGGCTGCCTTCTTTGTGCCATTCAGAGTCTGTAATAAATTACGAAAGCCTGGATGTGATAAAATTCAAAGCTTTTTTGCTTTAAATACCCTGATCCCGCGGAAGTCGAATGCATCCTGCTGGGCGAGCCACTGGAGGATAAGCAATCTAGCAGCTACGGTCTAAATTGCACAGCGCCTGACCAAGTGACTAACCTAGGGTTGTTCGCAGAAGATGGTGGACATTTCCATAATCATTACATAAATTAAAGGCGCTTATGTGATAATTGTTAGTCTGAGCCTTCGAATAGTAATATAAATGTTGTAAATATTGTTCGGATTTGTTTGCCGTAATCCGATTCCTTTAAAAATCATGGAAGAACTCCTAAGCGGCTCACATCTTCAGCGATGAAACAGGTTACAAGTAGAAAGGCCATTCACAGCAGACGTTTCTAGGACACATCGACCGCAAACGTAGCGCCTTATAAAGGCCTTCATAAGGGATCGTTTTATTGTCAAACGCTGTTAGGGAATGAACGCAACACCAACGACACTAGCAGCATTAATTATCGAGAAGTTACTGTGATCAGAATGATGCCTTCCTTGCAATAGAAGCTTTTTTTCGTGTTTCAAACTATTGGACTTTGTTCATTCAGTCGTAGAGAGCTTCGTGCCAATTGAGACATAAATAGCATTTCCAGCCTGACTAGATAGGCATGCAATGCTTCACACAGCATTAAATGATAAGACTTGCTGCCTTGATTTAGTGTTTCTCGTCTGCAACCGAAAAAAGCATTAAATAATGTTAACTATCTGGAATAGAAAAATTGGACTTTAATCAGCCTAGTAAAGATGCGGCTGCAGGTCATGAAACTGCCTTCTTAATTCGGCAACTCGGAAGAGGAAAATTAATTTGAATGTCTTCACCCCACCCATGCGTCATTTGACGGAAGTGCGTCCTTCAGACAGCCTCGAGTTGACCTAGCCAGAATGGCCTTATCGCTTAAATCTCAACATCCGGTCGTCAGAAGTGCCACCTTAAAAGCATTTCAAAAAGATTATCCTCTCAAATTTTGAATAGTCAGAAATAACTACATTTACGGAGGCCAAAAATTCCATCAACTAGGTTATTTGTGTTCAGGATACTTTTGGATAAGTTTATCAATGGAATCCATTTTACCAGCAAAGGTTGTGGCATTATGGCAAAGTCTTTCCTGAGCTAAAAACTTGTAAACAAGCGTGAGAACTGTACAATTCGGATTTCTGTTCCCACGGCTGAGAACCCATCAAACTCACTTCCAGGTTCCAACGTCCCATAAAGCCGTCGGTCCTCATTATTGTCCGCTATTGGCATTTTACTGCAATCGGGGTAATCCATGTCCAAATTCAGTCGGTAAATTAATCCTGTGGTGTTGCCGAACATTGAAGTGAGGGAACCCTGCTGACTGAGTGCGTCGGCCGGATCGGGACCCAAGAAGTAATATGTATTTTGAGCTTTTGGTGCACCTACCAGACAGAACGCCTGAGACTGGGCCACATAAATGGCCACCGAGTAGCCGAAGTTTGTTCCTCGCTTCTCGGTTGAGTAGATTTGAGCACCGAGCGAGGGAAAGAGCCAGTCACTATTGTATTTGGGCTCCACTTCCACCGCCAGAATGGTGAGTGGTAGGGGAAATGTGCAAAGAAAGAAGAGAAGGTGAAAACTAAGAGGTAGAATAAATTGAAACTGCAGCATCTTTTGTGCCAGGTCAGAGAGCTAGCCTCATGGCTGTAGGGGGAGGAAGGGAGACCGCACAACCACAAATGCACACATGCACACGTGGGGAATGATTGCACTGTCCTGCGTGGTGCGAGCGAGCACACGTTTCTTCTCCTAAAGCAATGACCTACTGGTCGCGTGATTGGCCAGCACGTCGGTCGGCGCGAGATGATTGGTTTGTCGTTCTGCGTCATCGTTCTAGTTGTGCTAGCCTGGGTGATCAATTCGAGAGGCAAATGTGCGCATATCAGTTAAACTGACGCGTCGGACGACTGTGTGTTCGTGTGCCCGCAGGTTTGTGCCGAGGAAAAGGGGGAAATAAACCACAGCCATCCACCTTGTGTGGGTGGAGTGGGAGGAAGAAAATTAACCTCTTATGTGGATGCGTCCCTTTGGGGGAAAGGGAGGAGAGCGAGCATAAGCTATTCTCGTCAGCGGACAGCTTTACAACTCGACATTTGGCCCCAAAAATACTTGGCACGATTAAGCATTCACAAAAATGCTTCCTAGTCAGCTTAAGGAGTGTGCTAACGAGGACCATTGTCGTGAGTTAAAAATAGGTCCCATAGAAAGGTATGCATTTATGTGGGCAAGTATCAGCGCCCATGCCTTAGAGACCACGACATTCGGCCTCCCAAAAGAGATTTTCACTACTAAGACGCTTGATAATTACGGCAATTAAAATGATGGACCCAAAATATAACACGATAACTTTAAGAATCTGCAAACGAATTCGGCTGCGTGTAGAACACTAAGTTTGTGGCTATTTTAAGGTACTAATTGAGGTTTCGGAGCAATTCTAAAATAATGAATCGAGAAATTAGAACCACAACGGATGGTTTTTGAAGATCGCAAGAGAAATCTGCATAACTCCTTGAAAAGGATACATTTCGGGGCCCGTGAAGTGCAACGGCAACCGAGGAAAATTATAGTCGTTAACTTCGTTCCAACTTATCAGAGAATTCGACTGTGAATGCTTTTATCCATCACACTCTCGGAATAAAATCTTAAAGGCTTCTCAAGACCCATGCTGTCTTATGGCTTAAGGAAAAAATCAAGATGATTACTTTTGACTTGAGGCAAGATCAAGCTCCTCCTACTTTGCCTTTAATGCAGCAAAATAAGTCCATCCAAAAGGCATCTTTTGAAAATAGGTATTCGTGGTACTAGGAGAGTCTCTTTGGTACAATTTACGGTCTGCAGCTATTCTGAAGTGCCAGTACATGTGACTCACAACCTGACACACCAAATCTCCAACTTCTGTGGCCGTATTGAAGAAGCTTGCTGGATTTCGAACTTCATTACATTACAGAGAAAGGTTAGTTTCATTTACAAATTTGTGGCTGCGAGAATGCGCTTCTCGTTTGTAAACGGATTTTTTTGACAGGACCGATGTGAAAAATGAAGGGAAGGAGGAGGAGGTCGCATGCACTAACATGAGATTTGGGTACATCATGCTCATGCATGTAAGGCGCCGCGCAGTTCTGAGACGGCCCTTCTTGGAAGTGCCACCCGGAAGTGGTCAGGCCTACTCTGTCCACCGGAAATGTACACTGATATGTTTAGTCACAAGCTTCATTTCTGCATATTCTTAACTCTTAGGCATAGCTTTGGTACTTCCTTTACGGTATGCACCGTGAATCAAATTGTGGAATGGATTTTTTCAGCTTTTGCGTCTGTTCTCCTGCGTGTTTTAGCACTCCTTCCCATTCATTGGGAATTTTAACTTATTTGCCTTTTAAATGGCAGACCTTCCATAATCGGAGCTATTACGGGAATAGAGCAGAAGCTATCAAAAATCATATTTGTAAACTAACTTTAGTGCATTGTTAAAAAAATTGAGGATCGAGTAGTTAATGCTGATAATCATTGCTTGTCATATCATCGAATTGCAACCTCATAAAATAGCTTACTCCAACGCAAATTGTTGAAAGGCAACAAAGCTTAGAGGTGCTTCCGAAGTGGCGGTTATCAATCTTCATAATTGTCACAAGTCAAAGTGAAGTATGGAGGGATCCTCTACTCCCAACCTTAGGGCATAGAAAGGCTTCCAACTTCCTTCCCCGTGGTTAAGGAGGTTGCGACATTTAAAGGGAATGCTGATTTTCGTGACTTACGAGCTGCTCTAGGAGAAATTATGGGGTCAACGAGGCTAGGAAACACTGTCCTAAAAAGTGAATATTTGAAAGCTTAAAGCAGCTTGCAGATCCGTGTACTTGGACAGACGGCGTTGATGGGGATCCGGTGAAATGGGGGTAAATCCAGACTTTAGGGAATGTTAATGCAGTAATCTTCCTTTTAAAACTTTGGATGCTACCTTTTACAGAAGTATATGGTTCAAGCATTGAATGGTGCCGTTCTACCATTTGAATGAGCCGCAGTCCCCATCGCCGGTTTTTTGATCTCCGCATCCTCCAAAAATAACCGTTTTATTACCTTGTAAATTGCGTCCCTTTGCATGAAATAAACAAATAACTGTGCGGATTTTTACAATGACGATTACTCAATGGCAAAAGGTTTCTATAAACGTCAAATCCATTCGCTGAGTTAACCATCAGTACCTGCTATCTGCAGATCCCACTTTTACACAACCTTCGCTTCTAATTAAAAATTCATTCCTTGACCAACTCCAATTCCCCTTCATTTCTACCAATTCTCCGTTCCACTCGTAATTATTTAAAGGATGGCAATCACCACTTGTAGAACTGTCATCCAGGAAATGGGGAGGATGGAGATGCGGCAGTATTTGCATCTTAGAACCTTAAGCGCCAAAAGTGGGTGAGGGAATTTTTACCACCTCGTGAATTTTATTGGCGACGATGTTTATTAAAGCACTGTTTGGCTGCAGATGGAGAGTTGCATGGGGAAATGTGTGACTTTGATCATTCCTTAAAAACAAAATTCTTTGCATCATAGACCTTAACACAACCATTTCATGAATAATTCATGAGTATTTAAAACAGATACTATGTCTTTTAGATAAGAATACGAAGCGACTCCATTATTGTTGGTAATTGCCTTCTTTATGGAGGCTAAATTTAGTAGTTGGGATTTAAGGAGACATCCCAGGCATGTCCCTTTTATATGGTATAACTTGGGGGTCCAAAGCCGCATCCCTTCGGTTCTGAACACGCGCATATCTCATCTACCTGCCCATCTATCCATCTATCTATCAAATCCGTTAATTATTATTTCTTTGGCCGCTACTTCAGAGCCAGTGAAAAGCCACCTGGTATACCAGCATACTTCTGTGCCTACAATGGAGTAATTCACCGCAAATGGATCTTTTGTGAGATTTTACTGCCTTAAGTGAACAGACTTCATCACTAGTTTTCTTGAGATAAGTAATAATGTCAAAATAAGCCACTTTTATGCAGAATTCCAGCACTTGAGGTCTAAATATCACCCAAAACAGACAACTAGATAGAAGATCAATAGATTTTAAGATAAAAATTGGACTTCTCAACATCAGTGAATGGGCGACTTTGTGGCTGACACAAGTGATATTGGTGAAGCGAAGAGCACAGTGGAAACAGCCGATGGGATTGAGCAGGTAGTGAAAATGAGACGAGCGCTGAATAACCTCTAATTTTAAATTCTAGAACCATCCGCTTTAATTGCAGTGAGAGCTTAACTCACGGGAAATACAAACAATGGATGACTCAACTTTCGCTTTTTTCCCAAAATACATCTTCAGTTTTCCTCGGTAAAGTTTGGGGGTGGCTTCAGCTTTAATTTTGAGCGTAAATTGTTTTCTTTTTGGGCTAAGAATGACTGCACAATCATTCGCTGATGTAATTACAACGTCATTTTTTGAAGTAGCTAATTTCCTCAAATTCGTTTTTAATTTGTCAAAGTAGATAATAGAGGCTTCCCTTAAAGCGTTATATCGCAGTATTCAGGGCTTAAATGCTAGAACAGCTCTAAAAATCAACAAATGGGATTATTCTTCAAGACAACTATGAGCCGCTTTGTATGTACGTCAGTTTCTGGGTGAAATTTGTCACAGTTTCAAGGGAAATACTTGCTACGAAAGGGCGAGCTCCCTTGAATTCTGCGACTCCAAAGTCCACGACGCTTTACGGCAGAGATTACACCGATGCACTAAACACCGACTTCGGACACAAAAACTTTCTTAACTCTATAAAATACCAGCCACCTATTGATAACTCACGGCGAAATCCTTCTGTTCACCAGTCTTTCCTCATTGTGGGTTTAGTTCCACGTCTACCGCATAGGACTGCATAAAAGACTACCTCGGTCATTTGATCTGGTGAAACTTGGAATTTATCTTTTACCGCACCGCCTAAAATGATACGCAAAAATACAGTCATCAAGGCCCTTTCATGGATTATAGGAAATAAGAGCCGTATTAATGGAGTTGAGGCAACGTTCCAATTATTTGTTTAATTTTTAGCTTTGATAACAGCCCTCTTAGGGGCTCCGCCATTTTTCCTTACCAGGCAGCCTGCTCATTGGGCCATGTGAATAGTACTTAAGCCCATCTTAACATCAAAACTGCATATTCCTTTTAAGTATTTTGCCTAATTTAGTCTTCAGGGAAGTCTCGGAGCACTATGGTCGATTTTTTTTAATATAATGCTAGGGGTACGGTCTTATAAGTTCCTAGACACCTACGTGCATGTTTCAAAGCTAAGCCGACGTCTGAGCTCTGTTTGAAAATAAGTTAAACCTAGAAGTTTACCTTGGTTAAATCATGACGATAGCTTTTTAGAGTCGGGGACCGAAAACCACTATTTACTACACTCAATTTGCGTCATTATTCATTTCGTCACGTCTATTCTGTGGGCTTGAACAAAAGGCACTTTAGAGCATGACGCTTTCACCCAAACGCTGATGCATCAGGTACAAGTTATGAACACGTTGCTGGTGAATTTTGTTGACTGCTCCGGCTACCACAATTAGCTTTATATTTGGTCTAAGAGAGGAACTGCAAAACATACAATCAACAGCTAAATCCTAATGGTTTCATGCAAATCAAGCCTAATTCTAGCAATACACGCACTTTCATTTGAACGTAGTGACTCCTTTCGTCACGGTGTCCTGTCAGTGACACATTAAGCTGTTGCTAAGTTTATAACGCGTCATCATGACACAAATCAGTAGTGGTACCTTATACCCCCCACATGGGTGAAAAACGCATAACTTTTTTGCAATTCTCCCCACCGCTTAGATTGAACCGGTTGATGCTGTAACCCTGCCTCATAAATCATCAGATGCAAGTTTTCAGCCTCTACAGGGATCATTGTGTAGGTGTGTACCCTGTTTTAATCACGGTCCTACTACTACCCTGTGTCCGTGGAATGTAACACCACTATCCAGAAAAATAAACAGTTTCGGTGATATTGGGTGAATGTTTCTTAATCTACTATGGACTCCACAACGCTCCAAAAAGTACCTTTCTTGAGAAATCTAGGTCTAAATTTTAACCAGCCATCATGGAACCAAAGCTGATGGCCTACGATTTGACAGTTTTACTCGTTTCACGGCCGATCGGTACACGTTCTAAAGTTTTAATTAAACGGAAACCGAAGCCTTATTCCTATGGTGAGGCCGCCACGTGGATGCTGGGCTAAAACGCTCAGCATCCAACTCTCAGCGCAGACATGACAAACTGGCTTTGCAGTGAGTTGAGACAGTTTAATAACGCCTGAACGGCGTTCTTTTGTGCAGATCAAAGAAACTTGCTCTGTTCATTTGAGGTTGGCATCTCAAACGGAATGCATAATCAAAGCTTTCTCAAATGGCATAAATTTACCATACTATTATTATCCAAGAGTTGATTATAAATGACTACAATGGGACGTAGGGCATTAAATCTCCTCATTTCGTTTACAAAGAATAGGTAGGTAATTTACACAATTCAGCTGAAATTGGCTAGTCGACCTCTTTGCAGTTATCGCTGGACTAATTGCAGATAAGACTGCCTCCAAATCAATCCCAGGCTGAAGGCTTAGTGGAGGGCTACGGAAACCATAATTGACAGGCGTAAAGGTCAAATGCAGTGATTTTATCGAAAAGGCTATGAATAAAATAAGATCATCTACAAAGATGCTACACCACACCTTTGTTTTTCTCAAACGGTTTGCTAGGCGATCCACGAGTGTTTTAATTCTCGAAGCTCAGCAAGTGTCTAAAATCCCCCACAAACAGCATTTCGTGGCTTACAGACGTGTAAAATGTTA
The DNA here is from genome assembly GCA_036345935.2 of Taenia hydatigena. Taxonomy (NCBI): domain Eukaryota; kingdom Metazoa; phylum Platyhelminthes; class Cestoda; order Cyclophyllidea; family Taeniidae; genus Taenia; species Taenia hydatigena. Next base: position 12,122,310 of record JADWOT020000008.1, read on the forward strand.
ATACAAAGCTGTTGGTGGAATAAACTTATTTGTAATGGTTAAAATGATTCATAAGAGCAAGGCCGTAAACTGAGACGAATATTTCGCTACGGAAGGGAGGAAGGGTTGTTAGGATTTAATTGGTGTCCTAATGCCAATACGAAAGGTCAGTGTAAGGGACTAAGTGAATGAAATGTTTGGATTACAGTGGTGACTACCTCTTATTGAGAATCGGGGCCATGCCATGCTTATACTAATGCGGCTAAATTTGTACTTTGTAGTAAAAAATAATTTTTGTGACTCCTGAGATTACCAAGACTTCTCTGATGGCGATTTGAGACATAATACTCTGGCAGAGAATTAAACAAAATGCTATTTACGTAGCCCATCTCATCTTTTCAGTGTCGTCTCTGCGCTCCACTTGATGAACCTCCCACGTCAGTCACTACAACCTTGTCGGTGTTGTTGGGAAACACCCACGAGCCAGCCATGGTAGTCATCGAATTTTTATGGAATTAAGAAGATTCTTGGCCTGGCTATCACGCATGTCTATCGCTAGCCCCAATCTAGTAGCAGAACCATAAAACAACGAGCAGGGTTTGGCATATTTCCTTAGGGTTTTGCATAAATCCTTCTCATCACACTGTTTTTACTTTATTGCTGCCTATCCATTTCCCTCTGGGTCCCACCTAGCCATGGAGAGTGTAAAAGGTGCATAAGGTTACACCAGACATCACTGCAACGAACTTTTCCAGTTGGCTCACGGCCAGTGTCACTCTAGTTATTAGCACTTTTTCAAGAGGGACACGAAACTAGGATAGTAGCCGAAGGCCATAGTCGTCTTCAGATCTTCTGGTAAGGATCATCACATATTGCCCATCCGCAACACACGCACTTCTCTCATCACACTGAATTGCATCACATTAGTTAAAATTGTGGTAGTTTTCCCTTGAAATCCGTTTGCTTTCCGCTGCCACCAATGTAGCGCCTCAGGACAGCATATTTGGACAAGATATGCATTGTCGACGCACAAAAAGGCTGAAGGGCTACTGGCATGGTCCGAAGACCAAAGCCACCTGGCGTAGATACAATGATGAAGACCCTAAGTGGTCCTCTACCAGCATCAAAGGTTAGACGAAAAAATTCACGTATTACAATGGTTTAATCAAGCATGATTATAATTTATTGTTTCATCGTTCTCAACTACAAAATTTTAGGATTTTCATTCTAATGGCCTGCTTTTTAAGCCTACAATGTTTTTCTCTACAATGCTGCAATGTTACCTTTTGAGAAAATGACAGCTTCTTGAAGCGGTCCTGCAACTTTTACGAAGTAACGTCTCGTATGCAAAATCAAGCGGTCATACAGAACCGTAGTAACTGACCCTTGTACTTATGCGCATTCTCCCCTCTCTTCAATGCTGCTTGGGCAAGCTGTTAACGTTTTAGAGCCTGGCTCTGTGATACGAAAACATGACGTAGCTTGGTCACAGGTTCACCCCATGGGGTCAACCGGCACATTGCACGCCAGCCTTTGATGAGTTCAGAGGGGCAAACGAGTCACACGTCGTACGGCCAGTCGGCTGCATTGTCCCACTGAGTTTGCCCTTTTTAAGTCTGCCTCTTTGAAAGAGCAGTGCCATTAGCATTAGTTCCCTAGCATACGTTAGGTCTATTTTACTACACTTGCGTCGACAGATGCAATAAACTAATTCATGTATTTTCGGGATTTTTCGGATAAAAAACAATAGATTCTTGTTCTATTTATGATGATAAAACGTCTACGGCATTAGATATACTCAGACCAAAACCATCTCCAAATTGGTGAAACCATAAGTGCAACAAGGCTGTGATACGAGGTTTCATGTTGGACGTTTTGAAATTGCCTGCAGGGGGCGAATTTGCACATTCATTGTGCTGACCAGCTTGAATTACGACTCCATATGGTGGCCAGAGTTTTGAGGTTGAGTTTTGTTGTTGCAATGGACGGATGTCGAAATATGTGTTGCAAAAATTTCCATTGGTGTCTTTAAAATCTGGATAAGAAAGAAGTGCATCATCGAGGCTTATTTATGCCCATTCGGATTGTATAACATCATCCCAAAATAACGTCGATTGGTAGACCCTATAGCAACTTAAAATTGCAAGCCATAGGTGCACTTCTGAGTCAAATAAATTTGCCAACCTTAACTCAAAGCTTAAGGGCTCTTAGACAAATAAGGAACAAAGTGTTTAGCTTCCAAATCGGCTGTACCATTCTCACAAAGGTGCCTAGCGGTAGGATGAACCAACTCCAGCTAATATCTTGCCATATTCAACTGGGAGCACCTCATGTTTAAGTTAAACTGCAAAAGTTTTATTTGATGCATTGTGTGCCGTTCGTCTTTCCTATATAAGAACTGAGGATCAGAGCATATAATTAAAAATAACATAAAATTGAGAACATTTCTTTGTGCGAATCGCCTCACTTGAAGTGCCATTGGTGAGCAGTTTGAGCAAACGATGCTCCACCTTGTCAGCATGAGGCAGAATTTGGATTTCTGATGCAGTTTACATTGCAAGAAGAGAAGAATATTAAGAGCTAACCCTCTAATAGGAGTACAAACGTACACAATTCTACCAAGAATTCACGTTTTTTAGCACGACCAAAAACGGGGCAACACTTAGACAGCCATCCCACAGATACTGCCGATGCCACGTCCGTGGATGACCTACTGCTGAAGCATGCGCACTTATACTTAGTGAAGGATATTGTCCAGTTTCATCTGCGCTGCCTCTAGGTACACCCTCACAAACGACTAATTTCACATTTGTCGTCGTCTGACAGAATCCGAGCGGAGTTTTATGGTGAATGAAGAGCCATTGATGGGTGGGAGACCTTCAATCAAAACCAAATGTGTTAAATGATGTATTTTCTAGGTTTCAGATCTTTTACTGCTGGCTGCATGCACTGAAAGGTTTAAGCATTTTTTAAACCCGGTGCATTCACTTTTAAGGATGAGTTTGGGCCATCCATCGGATTCCCCGCTTGCACCTACCTTTGATGTCTGATCTCCACCATCCACACACAAAATTTTAATAAACCATTGCCATTCCAAATTTTGCTATTTTTTGACATTTGATTCAAAAAAGGACTGTGTTTTGACACGCAAAATTCATGGGATACCACACTTCCTTGCATCGCATAAATAAAACAATTGCACATCTACTGCTTGTCAATTCAAAACGTTCTCCTAGTAGGTACCAAACCAACGTTAGTAAGATCCGACAACACCGACAATCACTACGATCTAAGTCAAAATCACGTTTGATGCAAATTATGATTTGCCAATTGACATCCAGGCATGGTGTCGATGCAGAGCGTATCAGGTAGCAGTTTTAGTTTTTTGACGCGCTTGATTTGACACAAATAACTGTGCGGGTGCTAAACATCTAAAAGCGATTTCGTAAACTGTTTGACAGAAGAATTGATCAAAAAGGCATGGGTAGGTTCAAATGCCCAAGACTTGCCAAGTGCATCACTTCAAGAACTGGGAGCAGTATTTGTTATTAGGAAATCTGGCATTATGCCTTCCTCCGGCTACAGGGAAGCCTCGGAACGCTTTATCGGTGATACTAGAAAGCCAATGCGAGCTTAAAGGACATTTATCCTGATTTCTACTGCCGAGTGATAAAACTTGGCATGACGGAAGGTCACAATGGTGCAGATGGGAAGTATGTGACGCCCCCTAGCGGATGGTCTGAACATGATGACCACTTCTGACAACTACACCAGTCCTGTGTAATGCTGGAAAGGTGTTAACAACTGAAGCTGCACCAGCCGTGAAGCATCGGGAAAAGTTCTTCACAAGGCTGTTGACTTCAATTGTATTAACGCGCGATGCCTTTTCGACCCCTCCACCAGTCGGTTAGAACTCAGGGAGAAATGGCTGGGCAACACCAAAATGAGAATGAAGTGCCAAGGAGGAATAGGCGCGTAAACTCTTCCTTAAGGAAGTATATCAAATTTCGTCCTTTGTTGTTTGGCTCCGCTTTTAGGTTAGTACTCCTACGGCGAGCAATGGACACGCATGATGGTCAGCACATACCCCCTACTAGGATTTTCTTCCCACGCACGATGAATCGCCAGATTCAGTAGGACTGAGAAGAGAAATCAATGATGTTACAGTCAAGCATCTTCACAGCTATGCACCTATGAATGGCACGGCAGGCTCTTAAAAGTCCTGCCTTACAGCACCGATTACGTTGTGATGACTGACGCGGAAGGTTGACCAAAGGAGTGCCAAGAGCATTGCTGAAAAGAGGAGAGGAGCTAGTTGGGTGCTTTACAATTGAGCCTTTGCTGATCGAGCTAGCTTTCAGACCATCTCAGTATCCCTAAGCAATACTCTATGCTGAATAGGTACGTTCTGTCCTAGTATTATGCTTTTGTTTTTAGAAACGTCTCGGGGCGTTACTGTCGTAAATATTACTGTAGAGGGCCTTCTTGAGCAGGAATTGTTTATCTAGACGCATGATTTAGATTAACATTTAAAAAATCGGCTTCTAAACTATTCGATTGGTGTTTTTGGAAAGCGGTATGCAAGAAACACTCTTAGAGCTAGCGCTAAGGCACCGATCTCTTAAACTTTGACACACTAAAGATTCTAAAATGAACCCAAATTTAACAGGACTAGATGTTACATTTGTGAGTTAAAATATGATTGAAATAAGTGAATTCTGCTGCTAAGCAAAAAAAAATCTTGGAGATAGGAGCTTTTCGATGAAGAAGTGGCAACCGACAACTAAGCTAGCCTTCTGAGAGAGATTGCACGACTTTTGGATTGTAAGATGCTTACTTTTTATTGCAAATACCGTAGCACAGAAGCTGCCAATTTAGCCCAAAAGTGCAGTGGCTGGTTTAGGAATGGCAAGGAAATGAGAATCAAAAAAACACACGGCGATTAGTGATTCAACAAAAATCGTGGCCGGATGTACTAATCTATCTAGACAACCCCTAACGAAACGCCAGACAGCGTAAAAACTAGAGTAATACTTTGAACTGCCGGTTCGGCCTCGGACACAGAGGTGGCCATTATTGCCCTAGCCGCGTGGGCTGGCCTCCAAGCCGTGCCGGCAGCTCCATCCTCTCTGTTTATTGAATATGTATGTTCAGCCCTGGTATTTGGCCTTCTTTTGCCTTTAAGGGATTCCCAGGACGCTAGGCTAGAATACAATTCCCTCGTTTCATGACTGACAGTCATCTCACACGAAGCAATTTAAACCCGTCACTGTGACCATGACAACGAGCCACTTAGCACTAAACGTCTCCACATGGCGCGCATATGGATGTGTAAGCTAAAAATTCAAGGCGTAGTTATAAAAATGCAAGTCTATCTATCTATCTAGACCGCCGATTAGTGTTGATGACGACTTTAAACGGTCGCCGACCTCATGCATTGGCGCATTTCAAAAAAGCCAAGGCGAAGTTTATTGGTTCACAAATAAAAATTGCAGCCAACTTTCTACAAATAGTGCCCCTAATTTGCTCTATACTTTTAAGACTTCTTCTCCAAGGTATTTTTTTCACAATTTACATCCAAAAGTAAATTAATGAGATCTAGTAACAATTAAAACATCCACAGCGATCCGTTTGAGGAAGGTTTGTCCGTTTGCAACCTCTATTAGCCGTCTCTACATTGTTTCAAACACAAAATGATATAAAAATAGCCGATTTCTTTATGAGGCGGCCATCTGCGTGCTTCTATGGTTGGCCTCTTCTTGAAAGCACTGCTCTTTGGATCCAGTATCCACCCAACGGCAGTAAGAGTTACGGTTCACACGGTTCACGTATTTTGCGCATTTCTCCTCACTGGTATACGCTTTTTGTGAACGCTTCGCTGGAGAAGGTTGTTACAGTTCTTTCGGGTATGCGGGGATGAAAGGCTGCCAAAACTGAACGGACGAAAAAATGAAATGTTGCGTTAGCTCATTATAGCGTTTCCCTTTGACTGGAAGTAATAATCTTGGACGGTTATGGTACGTCGTAGCAAGGCGAAGAAATAGGTAGAGTTCGTTCCTCGAATCATCATTTTCTGTAGTTTTTGGCAGGTTCGGCAATGTCCATTATCACAGACATCGCCGACCTGCCATTGTTTTGGGTCGTGAGATAATATTGCCATGAAGCTGATAAGATGATATGCTTTCAACAACAATAGGAGCAAATATGCAAATAGATTCCACACAAATAGATGAGTATCACTTCAATCACGTCTGCTCTGACCGCCATACGGAGACTTGGCGTTCAATTTGCTCTTTGCTTAACTTCATACAAAACAACCTTTAGCTTTTGGACCAAAGGCTTCGCACTTTGTTTAAAAACATTAGTAGGAAGTTGCAGTTGTGCAAGTCTTTGCTTTTAGGCGAGGATAATCAGAACAAAGCTGTATTGCCTGGGAAAGGGTTCACGGGATGCATTGTTGCTCTTGCAGTTTGGTTAAGAATGCCGATGGCGGGCTTGAGATGAAAGTCTGTAGTCCTTCGAATGTTTATTTAACTTTTCGTTTTGGTAACGCGGGCACTAAAGGGCACGTCCTTAGGGTCAAGTCGGCAGCCGCTTAGCTCTTCTTCACGTCAGTAATGCATCTTCTGCCCCAGTACTGTCTTCAGGAGAATCCCACGGCGTTACAAGTTGCTTTAAAGAATTGGAGAAGAAAAAAAATACTAGCAAAAATAATCCTATTTGCATGTGAATTGATACAGAGAAATGCTTACTTTCAGAAAATCGTCGTGCGCAGTCCAAAAAGTCAACATTTCTGCTAAAAAAGTAGTAGGCCTCCCTGTACTTCCGCAAATGACCCATTCTTCGCCTTTTCGCCTTTTCTGCGCTTTACGCTGACATTTATTGTACAGAGGCATTACTAGAATAAGGAAATTGCGATACACTACTTGCAGGTTGTATGCCACATTTGGACTGGTTCCGTTAAGAGTATCATTTATCTGTTCACTAGAGTTCTGGGAACTAAAAATTTCCAAAGTGAGAGAACGTTTTTAATTGTTTTATGACTCACTAACAAAGGCTAGCTTTCAAAATCCGTTGATCACTTTATCGTTCTTACGACTTTTAGCTGGGTTCGGTCAGAGTACGCAAAAGATCCATGCCAAAAAAGAAGAAGGTACTGCTGGTATGCATTTAACACTTGGCATTAGCTTTAAGGTACACACCTCATCCTTCGTTCAGCATCCAAAGGAGTTTTTGCTGGCAAAATACTTGAATTTACCCAAGTGGACCGTTTACAATGGTTACACCACCCAAGTCATTTCATTGATAACCAGTTTATAATTGAGTTTTGTGTGGGGCTAGGGTGTGACTGATCGTATATTCGATCAAGGAGACTTTTCAGCCTCCAATTGTTCGATTTTCGCCTGGCAGTAGCGCCCTCCGGTAATGCTTACTGTATCAGCCCGAAACTGTCCTGAAGACAAAAGTCATAATACTTGGAGAGAATACACAGATCTTCGCCAAATGGAAAGGAGTTGGATCTGCTAGCATGACCCAGTGGCCAGCTTGCCCAGCAGAGGTAAGATGGCCACCGAAGTGACCGTAACCGAAACTGAAAACGAAACCACAATACTTTGTTTATTTGGACTGCCGGCTTCAATTTCGGTCACAGAGGTGACCTCCAGATCATGCCGTTAGGCCCGTTCCCCCTGTCTTTTGAATATATATTCTTCTTCGGTATTTGACCTTCTTTTGCCTTCAAAGGAGTCTCGAGACGCTACACAAACGATCAACAAAACGTCTGTATGCTGATAATAAATCTGTCTCAATATTGATATGGCTTGATACGACTTGAGAGATAGCCGTGGAGAATATGTTGATTTATTTTGTGCTTAAGGCTATTAGTTTCAAAATAATCATCCGGAAACAGACGCACATGATATCTCTGTAGGCCACTAAAACAAAAACTTTATACCGCTTAAGATTCAATCTTTATGATTATATCTAACGTGACTCTAATAGCAAACTATGTTCTACACAAATGCACTATTGTCAGCAACTTGAAATTTCCTTATTGCAAAATATCCGTGCTAATAAGAGTCGCAAAGTAGGCTTCATCACTTGCTCAAACAAAAATGTTGCCCGAAACCAATAATCAAATGCAATATTAAGAGCGCTTAACTCAGAAAGCGTTGATTACAAAAATTATTTGTTTTCAAGGTCTTCACCAGCTCATTGGCTAAATATCAATGCCTAGTTCGCTAACTATCTGCGCACATGCCCACTAGGTGTGGTTCTGGATATTGTGCTGTTTAGTTTGTCGTGCATATTTTCTGAAGGTCTTTTAAATGGTGTAGGAGGGTCCTATTCATCTAAGTAATGCTTTTATTATTTTGGGTAGCCACTTAACAGACTTTGCGCCCAACTCTGGACAAGTTGCCTCACGCACTAACTTACTAGAGCCAATGTGGAAACGCTACACACTTTGAGGGCTTTTTATACGAACCAGATTTTAGTCAGTGTATGCGTGCACACATTTATATAATGCCAGAATTTTATGATGTATTCGTATAAGGAAGTCGGGGCATCTGCTGCTTTTATAACACCGCGTATAATCTTGAGACTTCTCAGCCTCAATGTGCGCCGTTGATTGATGGGTCGTATTGCTGTCATCATCTACGAGTGTGATTAACGAATCCCGGTGTTATTTGTAGACTTCTCAAAACCCCCCAATGTCAGAAACTAAAAAGCTAGTCGATCTATCGAAGCTGCCTGAGAGGTAAGGTTCTCACAGACTCAGGTCTTTTTCTAGAATACTGTCAATTCTGGTCGCACATTCTGATCCAGTGACCCAGAAGACCTTCGAAGAGGAGCTTCCCGATGTAACTCTTACTCAACTTCTCCCAGCCCTGAATCGGATGCAAAAGGAGGGCCAAGTGGAAGTCTTAGTCAACCCCAATCGTACCCTCTCCTGGCGCATGCGTGAGATAGGCAACATCGAGTAGGTTATTTCTTACATTGATCTATGCTGTTAGTAAATTGAAATCCCTTACAGACGTGGAAGAGAGCCTGGTGTACAACTGTATCCGCAAAAACGGAAACGAGGGTGCGACGGTCAAGGCTATTTCGATAGATACCAAACTGGCTCAAAATCGCCTCCCCCGTATTTTAAAGTCTTTGATAGGCCGCAAATTGATCAAAGAACTGCCTGTGTTAGCAGGTAGTAAGCAAAAGATCTTCCTCCTCTATGAACTTGAACCGAGCAAATCACTGGCTGCTAACACCTTGTTCGCCGGCGAGACCGGAGTGGATGGCGAGTTTGTGGCAATGTTGCGGACGGCCTGCTTGAAATACATTCAGGACAAGGTGAGTTGCATTTCTAATATGCGCTGTGACGATTATTTAAGCCGCTACGCTGCTTCTAAAGTTCATTCAACTCCAAGATTCCTGTAGAGTGCACCTTAAAGGCTGATAGCATTGACTAGTATAAGGTAGAGCGTTTTGTGTTTTAGACCGAATCGGTTTCGAAGATATCAGATCCTTTAAAAAGGTGTAACTCGTCGTACGCATCTGTTGAAGAATTTCATCGTTTCATCACCGATGCTAAACTCTGCACGGTCAGTTCATCATTCATAATTTTCCATACCTCATCTACTATCAAATTTATATACCTCGGAAATGAATTAATAGGTTAGCGATGCCACATAACGAAACAGTAAATCTGCTCATCTGCCCAATTGGCCTTGCCACTCAACCACGTCTCTCAGATATTGAGCCGCTCCTAGCTAGTGGAACGTGTATTCATCTTATAGCCTTAGTTTCTTATCTAAGATGTTTTATTGCTGGCAGGTGCGAATAATTTTGACACGACCCTTTTTGGAGTAGTGTCCTGACACCGGTGCCATTTTCCCACAGGTGCCTTTGGTTCCTTCGGATGTGAAGACGGTACTCGACGCCCTGGTCTATGGTGGTGAGCTGGAGATGAAGCAGTCGACGACAGTAGACACAAGCATTGAGGATGAGAAGACTGAGGATAAGCCAATCATCACTCGATCTTTCCTGTACCGTCTCGCTCCTCGAACTCCCGGTTTCGCTTTTCTCGCTCACATTCCTTGCATCATTGCTCTCGTAAGTTTTTTTTATTTCCACTCATCATTGCTTTAATAACCTTTTAACCGGTTTAATTGTTTGTGAATTTTCAACCCATAGCCAATAAGCGAAGTACGACCTCCTGTTTTTAAGCCCTACCGAGGTTCCCTTTTATAGTGTTTGCATAGTTTCTACTGCATCCAAATGGAAAATGAGCCTAAATTAAACTTACATTTATTCCTCCAAAAATTTTCCTTAAAAAACTAACGCTTGTTTAGTATCAGATCCGTGATTTGGCCGATTACTTGCCTAGGACTGATAAGTGGCGAAAAATCGTCGTATATTTTCCTATTTTTTATAATATGCTTTTTCGTGTCCTTTAGAATAAGAGGCGCAGTCGAGCGGGAGGAGTAATTTGCCCCCCAGACTGTCCCATCTTTTCTGCCTTTTTGGACAGCGGTACCTCTGTCGGTCGAAATGTAAATAAAAAAGACTAGCTTTTATCCATCTCCACATACCCTTTTTGCCCCCTTGGATGCTGAGCTAATGCGGAAGTTTAGTTTATATATATATATATATATAATATTATATGAAGGAGGTTCAGTACCAGAAAGTGGACATTCGCTGTCGCTTTTCGTCGGGTGCATAGATCCGTGTCAGCTCCTCCTCGAAGGTCTCCAGTCGTTGGGGTGTGACAAGATCCACGGTTGTCTTGGTGACGGCTTCTGTGGGGGTGTCCTTCTCCCCAACCTCGGCGGTCACTGGGTCGGTAAGGTCGTCAAGAATGCGAGCGGCTGTGGGAAGGGGCAGTAGGTGTCCACTGCGTTTGGAGACGCGCACGCGGTTCCCCTGGGAGTCGTAGCGCCACACCGCCTCGCAGGGCGTCTTATCCGAGGGGTCAATGAGAGCCACCTGGAGGAGGGAAAAATGCATTGCTATTCAGGACAATAATCAACAGTTTGTGAGAAATACATTCTGTTGAAGCATCCAAGCAGCAGAGAGGAAAGTGGCACGAAACACACCTCTTTGTTGATTTCGAGATATTTCTCGTCGGAAATGAGGGGTCCGGTGCCCTCGGAGGATCGATAACGGGGATTCAAGCCCTCTACATAGACGAGATTGCGCATTTTTATCACCGAACTCACAATACCAATCTGCAAAAGCAAACAAACGAAACGCGGATTAGAGTTCACATGAACCAGCCCAACGGTGTATACGATACCCCAGAATCATAATAAAGCTGTAACAAAGGTATAGGTGCTGTGAAATGAGTTTGGCTATTACTAGTTGAACTGACAATTCGACATGGTCAAATGGGGAAAGTTTGTCATTTCTTTGGAAATGTTCCTTACACTCGAATGAAAATAGGATGAAGTGTCTTCACGAACTCGGATTGACCTCTCAAGGTTTGAATAAGTATAAATCTCCCAATTGGTACTTTATTTCACGGTCATACAGTCAGGGTCGTCCAAAACTGTTTTATGACAAGGAGTTTTCCGAAGTCGAAGCCAAAATTGGGGAGACCATATTGCAAGAGACCAAAAAACAATTTCAGTGGTGTTGTTGGGATGGATCGACAAAAATATGGCTGTAATACACGGTTTTGGAGTGCAATATAAAAAAACCAAAAACATAATCACAGGAAAGTGCAGTGTGGATGAAGAAATCTGGGCTGTGAACGCAACAACAAAAGAAAGTAGCGACAATGGAAGCTGCAAGTTGTAGGTGAGTTCCATTAACATTAAAAACAAAATGGTGCCGTACAGGGTGGACAAGATGAAATACAACGAGTGTAAGAATAAATTGCAACTATGATAGTTTCTCAAGAGCTGGGAAGACGGAATTAGATCTTTATGAAACAATCTAAACTTGCGCACTTTAGTGGCCCGTTTCGGGTAGTCAATGATCCTTATTGCGATGGAAGGTGGCTAATGCCACCTAATGCTAATCAGCACGATTCTAGCGTCTGCGAAGGGCACTCCACTTCAACGCCGCATCCCCAATGACCCATTGTTTTCAAAACGTTGCCAAATAAATTCCAATCTTACCACCCTGAGGTGTTTCCGATTTCAGCAGCAGCATAAAGAGATTTTGAGTCCGGTAGTAAAAAGCGATTATACGCTTTTTAAGGTAAATACTACTCAAAAAAATTGAAACCCTTCAAAGGGGTGATAACTGCAACAAAACACTGGAGCTTAACATCGCATGAAACAACTTTTCCCAAACGAGAATCAGCAATAACATAAGCCCCAATGCCAAATTCCGATGAGTTTAATCTGAATGAAAGCGAAAAACGAGGAGATGATAAATGAAAAAATTAATTGAAAACAATTTGAAGCGTCTTTTTAGGACTAAGAAAATAAATTCTAATTAAATTGATTCAACTCCAACACTTTGCCGAAGTGACCTCGATGTTCTTTGTGCAAATGGATAGGAGCAAAGTGCAATATCCCCATTTTAGAGAACAAATGCTACTTGATTATACGCCATGGTTTTCAAAACCTCAGGCCCGTAAAGATTTAATGCTTTCAAAGGGCTACCAAATGAATGTCAATAGCTCCAATTGGCGCTGTTGCGTAAAGGTGTGAAATGTGAAGGCAGTGACAAGTAGTATATTGTCACCTTCAGAGGAAAATGGATGCAGCCCAACACAAAATCATCAGGAGCGAAATCGGCTAAAGATTCTTGCTTCCTAAACATTCTACTTGTCTTAACTCGTTACTACAGGAATCCCATTTGTATCGAATTGCGAAATTTTCAAATGAAATAGGACGCTTAGGGCGAGATAACAAGCAACCACCACGAACAAGAAAGCGAAGGATTGGAGGAAGGAAAGAAGCCTATTTATCAAGTGAATTTTAAGGCCTCTTTATAAGTTGACGGTCAAAGTAAAATAACTTTGGACTGCCGAGAGAGGACATTAAAGCAATTGACTAGTCAATAAAGAGAAGACAAACCTTGCCCTTGCTGATTCCCTTGAGCACAATGACACGATCGCCCCTGAAGATGGTCTGCTCCTCGGGGCTCATGCCAGTGAGACGTTCGCGAGTGCGTTTGCCGTCGGGATGGACAACACACCAGTCGGTGCAATAGGGGAAGGCCGAGAGGCGGTTCGCGATATTCCACGGTGACTGCTCCGAAAAGCGCCACACTGGCAGCCACTTCTCCTCTGCGAACTGCGCCAGTGGGAGCATTATTTAAATATATTCATTTTGCTGTATCTTGGATCGAAAAAAATGCCTACCCACTTAAACCGCTAATGAGACACTTTGTCACCTTAGTGATGGAGGGTCAGTGGCGTCAGCTATCACCGAAGGAATTTGGAGGGTAAGGGACGAGACTTACAAACAAGCAAGACTCAGTAAGTTGTGCGCTAGTAGGCTACGTGATGTACAACATCAACAAATGTTTGGAGAATGTGTATTTGCATCAGGATGACATGATTTCACCACCTTAGCAAAAAAATGGGAGGAGGGATGGAAGGCGATGGAACCGCAGTGAAAAGTGGTTTACATAAGACCAGTTAAATACTTCAATTTTCTCCTAAGAAATGGTCTAATTCATGAAGGTTGATAAGAAATCCAGCTCTTGCCGATCCTTTGAACTGCGTTTCCAAGTTTGAGCTTTCCTACAAGTGGTCGACCCATCTCGACAGACGCATCATTCCTGGGGGTCTAATTGCGGCCACGATAGAACTAACAGATCTAATGAAGTTGCATCACAGGAGAAATAAGCGCTCCGACTTGGGACTTTGTAGCGACACTAAATTCCAATGTCAAACACTTGCAATTGACGAAAAAATCCAATGCTAACACATTGGCTAAGCAATAGCGTTGGATCCAAAATAGAGCGCGCCTAAACCACACATCGGATTCTTATATAGCACAAAAATTTCAGCCCAACAAAAGATGGGCCATTTAAGGGGCCCCATTAAGTAAGGAGTGAATAGGAAGGGACGAACCTCGTGAGGTTTAGCATCGGGCAATTCGAAGGGCATGGAGCGGTCCATCTCAAAGGACCAGCCCTGCAGATCACCGCGAAAGACGGGACGAAAACGCAGCAGTCGCGCCACGTAGCGGGGCCAATAGGCGAACTGGAAGGCGGGATTCTGTAAAGTGGAATCGTAACCCTCTGCGATCAGATGAATAATTGTAACTGCCTTCCACAGTAGTCTATTTCAGCTCACACTTCCCCACCCAATTCTACCTAACGTTGTGTGAGTCCTTTTCCCAAGTTCATTTAATTCTCAGTTGGGAACCCTTAAGTGTGCCAATGCTCCATCAAAGTGAATTGGTAAACACGGTGAAAAACACGGACCACTGTATTTGCTCGTGCTGAAATTAAACACTTCCGTATGCACATGCGCCTAGGCGCAAATGCATAAGCTGGTAAAGTGGATGCCTCAAGTCTTCACAACACTTGAAAAGAGAATAGTTTGGCTGAACGCCAGAATTTAAAGATTTTATTTCGTCGCAATATGAGTTCGCTCAGTAAGTAATTATTCAGTGGACAGAAATCGTCAGAAAACATTACTTTTCATTTAAAATCCCTTAACTTGAATACATGACCTGATCAAATGTACCACGTATATTTTGATCGCTAGTTTACAACCAGTCCCCGGATCACCTGGACAGGAAGTTGTAATGGGTAAATAGAGAATGCCGCCCTGGCCTATTTGGCCAATAGGAATAGATTTACCAGATTAGCGAAGGGTTGGGCGCAGATGCGAAGCTAATGTCTTGAAAAAAAATCAGCCCATGACGCAATAATAACCTACCAACAGCATTTGAACAATCGAGGCATGGCGTATGGAAAACGAACAGAGCAAAACGGACAGTAAAGGCGCTTAAGAAGAAATATGTGGTTGAGCCATTCTTTATTATTCATAAATATAAATGCGCGATAAGCATCAAATGCAGATAATAGAAGAGAAATGAACAGAACTCTGCTTGCCCAATTTAAACCATGCAAACGAGGTAGCAAGCGCGGGAAGTTGTACATTGGTTATAAAATTGTTCTCATCCTGGTTCCAACACAAGATGCGAAGCTTTGCATGTTCGATTCTTTTGTCAGCTTGAAAAGAAAAAGGAAGAGGCAATATCTGCGATGCTTAAAAGGCGAAATACTTTACACGCTTTAAAGAAGCCTCTTTCCAGTATGGTCAGCAAAGCTTATCGAACACAAGGCCCTATTGAGAGATACCACAACAATTTGACCTAGTCAATAAACTCGCACAAAGCTATTATTGAAATATTTTGACTAGAACTTTATACCTTAGAAACCAAAACTTCCCCTAATTATACGATAAAATGTTTTACCGGAACATTAGAATTGTCTCACCGGAGGAGAGAACTTCACAAAAAAGGACACGAAAAACCAATTCTTTGAAGTAAAAAATGCACTTTCGGCACTGATGAACTTCGACAAACAGCGTCAGGAGGAAGTTAGTAATTGGGTATGAGAAGCATAAATTGAAGAAGCTCAATCATTCCTGATTCAACAATAACTTGTGGGGGGCAGAAAGGCAAATAGCGAATCTAGTTCACATAAAACATCTTAAAAAGGAGTTGTTCGAAGGAACATCAACCCTTCCTCCCATAAACTCCTACCACCTAAAGCACGATAAAAATATTGCAGTTGACAGTTTCAATCCGTTGAGTTGGCCAAGACTCTACGTGGAAAAATGCTTGAGGTCCTTGAAATATTCTTTAATCAGTAAAAATATTCCTACCTGGCCACGTGTTCCTCGAGCGAGGTAGGACCGCATGACAGAGATGAATTCCTCGGCGCTTAAGTGGCCATCTCCGTCGGCATCGAACAGCAGGAAGACCGTGTTGACGATGACGTCGTTCAGTCGTTTACCGATAACTGCGCGAGCCGCACGCTGAAACTCTTCTGAGGGAAAAAAGGAAAAGTCCATCAGTTACTGAAAATTTAGATTTAAGGCGTAAAAAGGAAAAGGGACGTACCTCTCGAAATTGCGCGATTGGAGAGCATGAACATTTTAAGAGCAGAGTAGAGATCTTCATATTGAAAGAGTAGATTGAAAAAGGAGCAGAAGGACTCAAAGTCGATGCTATCTACTTCAAACGTTATGCTCTCCGCGACATGCTCAAGACCCCTTTCTTTTACTTTTTCTGGCAGTTCGGCATACCGCAAGATTATCTGGGCCAGTTGTAATGGAGAAATAGAGTCGTTTCCGCAGCTAAAGTGATAAAACTCCGCTCGCAGAACCTCAGTTTGCAGTCCTAAGATGAATCTAAAGTTATAAGTCAAAATTACCGCAAGGCATGAGCAACACCTACCAGCAAAAACTGAAAAAGTATTGCTTACTTAAGAAAATCCTTATACACAAGCCTCCCAAGGCCATCTTTATTGAAGAAATGGCGCTGAATGGTGGTAGAGCACTGTGATGCAGACTAAATAGCTGATAAATTATGTAAGTTAAACCTGTTCAGTAGTTCTTCCGGTCCGAAACTTCTTATTGCATAAGTTTATTATCTGTCAATGGTGAATCACCAGAACTAATTTTACCTGAAGAAATTCAGATCTTTCTATGCTTTCACTGAAATCCTGATCAAACATCCTAAATAATACATGCAGGTTATGACTGCTATCTAAAGATATTATAGAGCATTAAAATCACATACCAGCTAATACTGATAGTAAAAAGAGGTATTCTGAACAAGAAATCAATCCACTTCTATCAAGAGTGTGAAACAAGTTACTACAACTTGAGGAAACACGAGGTGTCTTGGCAAGAAGCTGTTCTGCCATGCGAGCGTCAATCACGTGGCGTTTAATACTAACAGGTGGTCTAGCGCCAGTCACACAGTCAATGAAATCTCGAGGTGTCATGAAGGCCTCACCATTAACCTCAACAGAAGCGAATTTGTGAAAGAGATGGACAAGAACATGCTGCAGATTAGTTTAACGTATAGATTTACCTCACTCGGTAGTTCAACATCTGGTACAAATTTCAGTATTTTATCAGACGCTTCATTTTTTTTACCAAGGGGCACAATCAGGTGAGCTGAAGTGGCGGCCAACGAAAATAGCGAAGCCCCAGCAACTGTGCGATGCAGATGATTTAATGATGACACTCTCCGCAGTCGCCGCAAAATTTCCGCCGAAGCATTGCAAAAAAAACGTCTCATACCTAGAATACTACACAGAGACGATAGGCATAAATGCAACCCAATTGAGGGAACGAAACGTGATTTCACATTCAGCGCTCAGCTTTCAACAGCATTAATCAGTAAGCAACATGCCGAATTCGTCATTTAAAAGTTAAACAATTAACACTGAATTTTTGGTTGTAGGATAGTTCAAAAACTCAAAATTACAAATTTTGAGCAACCAAAATGCAGCAGTGTAAAACTATATGGACCCTGTGCTATAAATGAGAGCTAAACAAACAATTAAAGCACCATAATTCCGATAGAAAGTTGACCAATAAAGGTTATGATAAGACTACACAGTTCGTCAATTGTGCAATTAGTAATTGTAATACTTTGCTTGTTTGGACTGCTGGTTTCGGCCAGAGTGACATAGAGTTGGTCATATAAACCTAGCTGCGTAGGCTGGCCTCTGGGCCATGCCAGCAGCTCATTTCCCTGCCTTTTGAACATATACATTTTATTCTAGCATTCTGTCTTTCTTTGTCCCTAAAGGATCCTCGGGACGCTACATTGGTGGCAGCGGAAAGCGGACCCGACTCCATAGGGTTACTATCCCGATCTCTACCGCCTGCGGCATGTTGCAGCGGTGCTAAAGAAGTGCATGTGCTACGGATGGGCCACGAACGACGTCCACATCTGGCATCTAACCCATCTCCGTGTTATACAAGAAAGCTATCAACAACTGAATCGACACTAGCCATGGAAACCTGGAAAGTTTCGTTTCAAAGATTACCCCTAATATACCTGCTTAAGGAGATCGGCGTGCTAACGCCTCCCTATGGACATACTGATGATCGACAGAACCACTTATTCTGAACTTTGTTTCCAAGCCAAACGAAACTCGAGGTGCAATGCACTGTCAAGAGGGATCAGTGACGTTGTTGTAAAACCGATTACGTTGTGATGGCTGACGCGGGAGGTGTACCGAGGGGCGCGTCGGGGACGACGCTCGAAAGAGGAGAGAGGCAATGCAGCACATTGTTTGTTGGAACTACCGATTTCGGTCAAGGTCACAGAGGTGGCCGTACTGCCCTTTACTGCGTGGGCTGGCCTCCGGGCCATGCCAGCAGCCTATTTCCCTCTGTCGGTTGAATATATATATTCTATCCCAGCACCCTGCCTTCTTTCGCCTTCGGGGAAGCCTTGGGACGCTACACATGTTTATGCTAATTTAAATGCATATAAACGTAGTGCGTGATTGTTTAAAAGTAGAAATATATTCCAAATCTCTAGTGCGAATCCAGATCTGCAGATGACTCACTTAAACAGCGTTATTTACCTTTAAAATTTATCATTTTTAGGGAAATCTTGCCAAAGCAGTTGAGCATTAGGAGTCTTTCACTAAACAACTAAACTGCTGCTAACTGTCCACCGAATGACCTAGAAATAAGGAGCAGTGGCTAATCGAGCCCGTTTTCCGGTCGAGGATTGCTTTACAGTCAGTGCGCTTTATTTGTGCCTTTTTAGTGTAGAAATGAGTGCAAAAAGGCGGAACCTAAGAAAGAGGGCTGTCAGTGAGAGTGATGACGAAGAAGTGGCGAACGCTGAACCACCACCGTACGGTCTCTTGCACTCTTTTACTGAGTTAGAAATGAGCCATCGAATGACGATGCCGATGATGCCATGAGGGAGTACGAGGAAGAAGAACGGGACAGGCAAAATGACATAAAAGAACGAGACGCTTTTGTTCGACGCCTCTTAAGTCGGGACAGTGAGTCGACCAAAAAAGTTGTCCGTGGCTCTCGCCTGGAAGAAGATCTTAAGCGTTTGGAACGCGGAGAAGTGGTAAGTTTGTTGATTTGGAGGCTAGTGAAAATCTTAGACTAGGGAGGAACTTCTTGAAGAACTTAAGAAAAAATCTCGTTGGGAGTACCTGAAGAAACGACAGTTAGATAAACTACAGGACTTGGAAGCGGAAATTCGCGATGAAGAAACGTTCTTTGGCGAGGAAGAGCAAGTCTTTTGTATTTTTTAAAGTATTATAGGCTTACTGAGCGGGAACGGACCGAACTGAAATACAAGCGAACAATTCTTGAGGCAGCAAACGCTCATAAAGTTGTTACAGCTGAGCAAAATGCTCAGCACTATTTCATTCCGACGGAGAATAATGTAATCTGCTCAATTAGTTTTCCGACTTAGATCAGCGTCCTGATGACACGTACTATGAAACTGAAGCCGAAAAGGGACCCCACGGAGAAAATCGGAGGTGGGAACAAGAACACCTAAGTTCAGCCTTATTCAAACTTGGCGCCAAGGATAGTAAAGCCAAGGTATATTTTGTCGGCTCAGAGATTGCACTCCTTTTGCATTTGTATTCATGTGGTGGTTTTTATTTGCAGGAAAAATACGAACTTATTTTGGACGATGAGATCGAATTTATGAAGGCCTTGACCCAACCTGGTTCAAACGTAAGTCTTGAACCAGAATTGACACCCGAGGAGCAGTTGCGCAGGCGTTCGGAGGAGCAAAGAAAGAGTCTTCAGGAGACTCGCAAATCCCTCCCAATATACAACTTCCGTAGAGCTCTGCTGGATGCAATCAAGGATCATCAAGTCCTTGTGATCGAAGGAGAAACGGGCTCCGGAAAAACCACTCAAATACCACAATATTTGCACGAAGCCGTAAGTTAGCTAATTCTATGAACTCGCTGTCTTGATTTCCCTTGATTATGATGCAACCGGGTTCAAAAGTATTTCGAAGTATTTTTGGATTTCAGATTTGCAAATGTCTGCTAATCTCAATGATAGCGCCTTTGTCGATCTACAAACTGGAATAAAATCGCCTCGTTTTTCTTCTAGCAACAAGTTCCACGGCCTTACTTTTTTCAGTTTTTTAAAGCACTGCTACCGCCTTACGCTTTTTTTCTTTTGGCTTCTGCGGAAAATTTAGGCAGTACTCGGAGTTTCGTTTGAGGACATCTAAAATTACAAATACATAGTATTACAATGAAGTAAGCGGGCTGTCTACTCTCCACCTTACACTGCTACATTTTTGAAACAAATAGTGTAGAAGTGGCTCACGTCATCTTTTTTCATCACTGATATTGTTATAGTGTTTCAGATGTTCTGCACGTCGTGTCTTGTGAGAATGGTCCTGTTTTTAAGTGTATTGGTTGGCGGAAAAAATTTAGCATAAGGTACAAACCAGAGGATTTCCTTAATTACGTATCCTATTGAAATTGAAACCGATTGACATTACCACCTGCAAACTCGCCTTTTTAGAAGTTGAAGCAGACTATCACATTATCAAATTTGCATATGCTTTGCCCGGCATGCTGTTGGATAAGTGGATATTGGTTTGATATCTTTAAGTCAACATGCATAACTTCTATCCATAAGCGGAACAGCGACCATTGCGATGCTTGATGTGGTTGTCACTATGGAGCCATTAGAGTTAATCAAGGAAATGGAGTTGAGAGGGACTATCATTACTTTTATGCTCGCACGAAGTGCTCAGAATCAACGCAATGTAATAAACTTTCGACGAAAATTTATGCCAGCGAGGTATGCTGTTCTTGTAATGTTATTATGCATAACCTGTTTTCTAAGGTACGTGTAGTAGAAATTTGCGCTGGTAGCTGGTGGAATAGGTGAGAGTATAATAGAAACATCTAAAAGCCATTCATCCATTGTTCAGATGAAGCTTGGGATAACCAATGTGTTGAGCATTGTATCTTGCATCGTGAGACAGGCAGGATAACTGTGTGCTTACCTTTGACCTGCCTTACAGGGCTACTGCAAGGCCGGTAAGCGAATCGGTTGCACACAGCCTCGACGAGTCGCAGCAATGTCGGTGGCAGCGCGAGTGGCACAGGAGATGTCTGTGAAGCTGGGTCTCGAGGTGGGCTACACTGTTCGCTTTGAGGACTGCACCTCAGAGCGGACGATAGTGAAGTACATGACCGACGGTATGCTGCTGCGCGAGTTCCTTAGCGAGCCCGATCTCGCCTCCTACTCCGTCATGATGATCGACGAGGCGCATGAACGCACTCTCCACACCGACGTCCTCTTCGGTCTCGTCAAAGTGAGGCTTTTTCTCTTGATTCCTTTGATGCTTCATTGGCTCATCTTTCTTGCTAACGGCATCCATCTCTACAGGATGTGGCCCGGTTCCGACCTGATTTGAAACTTCTCATCAGTTCGGCCACTCTGGACGCACAGAAGTTTTCTCACTTCTTTGATGATGCGCCCATCTTCCGAATTCCCGGTAGACGGTATCCTGTTGATATCTACTACACCAAAGTACATTACTAATTTCATATTTGTAGTGTAAACACATTCTCATGTCGACAATCTTGATTGATTTAATAATCTTGACCTCTGAGGTACGTTAGCTCTATATCTTGCAAGTAAAAGCGTTACAGCTTCAAATCTTTTACTCCCAAAGTAGATGTGACGACTCAGCGGGCAGTTTTGATGTTCGATACTAGGCAGCCTAAAATGTGGGAGCGGCGGTTTTCACGAAATTGGTGTTTTAGCCATCGTTGGTTCATGCATTAAAGCATGTTTTACGCTACAGAGGGGCATGCATTATGCATATTTGCCTGAAAGCGCATGACCGCGTGGCAACTGGCTTCGAGGACTACTGGCAGTGAAGTTTTAAATACTTGTACTTAATTTCATCACTTATACTTTTCTGTTTTGAGGCGATCTAAAGGTTTTTGCTGGATCCCCTGACTGGGGGAGCATAGTCCGTTTACCCAAATCTTAGAAGCGTGGCCTTTTGCTACTTAGGCGCCGGAGGCGGACTATATCGAGGCTGCGATAGTGACAGTTTTGCAGATTCACGTGACGCAACCGCCGGGAGACATTTTGGTCTTCTTTACGGGGCAGGAGGAGATTGAGACGGCCAACGAGGCGTTGCTGGAGCGTACCAAAAAGATGGGCAGCAAGATGCGCGAGCTCATCATCCTCCCTATTTACTCCGCTCTTCCCTCAGACATGCAGGTTGGTGCGCCTCTTTTCTGATCCTCATCTTTTCCATGCCATTGCTCCTCTTCAGAGCTTTGTTCATACCCGCTCCATTGAATAGTTAAATAGTAGCGGTTTATACTTTCCATGTTTTTTTCTCAATTTTTTGATATGGGAGAGGAAGTTTGACTGCATTTGATTCCTCCGCTTAGCTAGGGATAATGTACTGAATTGACGTTGGATCGTGTTAGTTGTTTTGGACAAATTTTTTTCGATATGGGTGGGCTGACTTCCAAACATTAAGCAGGTGTTTGGATGCCACCGAAAGAACCAGTCCTGTAATTTAAACCTTATTCTATGGGATCTTGCTGATCCCTGATCCTTCCCTTTGCTCAATACTGCATACCTCTAGATTAATGGAGAGCTTATAGTGCACCTCAGTTCCGAACTTAGTCTAGGTCGAACCTGTATCAAAGAAGATACCATGTGTTTAGCACGGTTTGCTCGAGTTTAGGTACTTCATTCTATCGGTCGTTTGTTCATTGTATGGCTACTATGCTATTGCTTCACTATTTAATTTCCGCATTTTACAGCTGAAGTTGTCTACAGTATTATGCTTCACTCCAACTTTGCTTCAATGATCTTCAATGTTTCTTGTGAGTTCCTATGGTAGAATAGCTTAACAGGTAGGGCCAAGAATTCGCTGGTGAGTGTCTGGAAGTTTTCACTGATGCACATCAAGTTTTGTAAAACTTGGGAACCTGTGATAATTAATACCTCTTTTCTCTACAAGTCATCCTAGCATGGAAGGGATTGGGAAAATATCCCGGGATTCTTATTCCCTACTAAAGAGCCTTAAGTCAGAAAAATTTTTTCGAGGCGAGAGGATGGAGCCACAAGATGATGGGTGGATTTAGTAACAGATCGTGTGTTCATAATGGTAATCCTAGAAATCGTCTGCTATGGACTGTGCCATATCGTATTTTTAATAAGCCCTATTCCCTTTATAGCAGCAGGCTGATATTTAGTGATTTACAAACCATATGATTCTTCTTCTACAGGCAAAGATTTTCGTTCCGACTCCTGCCGGTGCAAGAAAGGTAGTTCTGGCCACCAACATCGCCGAAACTTCGCTAACAATCGACGGTATAATCTATGTAATCGACACGGGCTTTTGCAAACAGAATTTTTACAGTGCTCGTGCTGGCATCGAGTCCCTCCTAGTGGTGCCAATCTCCCGGGCAGCAGCCGACCAGCGTGCTGGCAGGTAAGCACAGACTTGTGGTTCTGTAACCTCTGAGTTGTCCTGCTGAAGATTCTATGGAAATGGACCTTTGCATGCGGAAGGACTAAGCGTCTAATAGCTTGAACTCATCGTGAGCGGGCCCTGCACCACAGTTTGAGAGGTCGAATCGCAATTTCTGCCTTGCTATGGGAGTCGTTCTTGATTCTTATTCAAGATTTTCCTGCTTTGATTCTTCCATCACACCGAGAAGGCTTTCAAATACGTTGGCAATGGTACATCTTGCGTAGTTCAACGGAGTTATCGAGTTATCTGCTCTGCCAGTAAAGTGGATTTAAACAGTAATTTGGATGCTGCTGGAAGGTGATTGTATCTCATATTCCTATTGCTTTCATTAGCAGCACCTATCCAAAATGAAAACGCATTCATTAAGGACATGTAAAACAGTTTATCAGAGCCTCTTAACTCCTCCTTATAGCGCAGGCTGTTTTCGCTTAACCATTGTAAACATTCTTTTAATGAGCCTGTTGAACACACACCTCGCACTGTTACTCGCCATGATGCAGAATTAGGCCCTGCATTTTTTAATGTCCTCAAATTCATTTATCAACAGTTGGTTCCTCCTTCTGCACTAACTGATCCATTTGTTTGAAAATAGGCCTTCTTTAGAATATCAGCAAGAGTAGTTGTGTACTTCGCACTGTCAATAACGTTGTATTTGGGTTATCCCCAAAGGCGTTACAAGTCGGACAGTCTGGAAATGGTTGCAAAAAATGCAGAGGCCGGAAGTCTGATAGTCCAGGTGACACGACCAGTGTGGTAGCCGAATCGCGGCAGACTGGAAGAGCCCATGTAACTACACACGCTTGATCAAGACATATACTTTCGCTCAGGCTCCTGATATCACATTTATACCAGGGCGGGCCGAGTGGCGGCAGGCAAGTGTTTTCGTCTCTACACCTCGCACGCCTATCACACGGAACTGGAAGCCCAGCCGGTACCAGAGATTCAGCGCACTAATCTGGGAAACGTGGTGCTGCTCCTCAAGTCGCTAGGTATTGACGATCTCCTACACTTCGACTACATGGACCCCCCTCCACACGATGCCCTTGTGATGGCACTGGAACAACTCTACGCCCTCGGTGCTCTTAACCATAGGGGTGAGCTTACCAAGACTGGGCGGCGGATGGCTGAATTCCCCTGCGATCCCATGCTCTCTAAAATGATTCTCGCCTCAGAGAAGTAAGTTTCCCTCCATCTCTGTGAACGCCTTGCTAAATTGTTTAGTATAATCATAGCTTATTCCATTTTTTTGTCTAGCTGTTCATCTTCTCTTTTACCGCTCTTAATATTAGATTGGTTCAGTTGGTTTTGGAGTTTGATGGAGAGGAAAACTGTCGTTTCATAGTTCTTTTGCGGAGTCAGAATGTTTCAAAGGAATGTAAATGATCTAGGGTCGTGCGCTTTCCTTCCACCGCAGACTTTTTGGGATTCCATTTATATTTCAAGATCATTCCGGCCCCATGAAAGTAGGCTTTCTCCACTTTGCTTTGTTACAACCGAACTGTTTTAAGAGAATACAATCAACGATTGATTCTGTTTGGAGCTCATGTCCCTCCCACACAAGTTAACGTTCTTTGAGCTTGTATTTACTTCCTGAGACAGTTTCAATCACAGCCAAGTCTTCACCGATTTTAGGTTTGATTTCCTTTCCATCAACTACACCAGGTCCATACTTCCTCTTGGCGTGTGATCAGCCGATTTTATTTCATAAACTAAAGATATGTCACACGGTACTAAGGCAAGCTTACGCGATCCTAAACTTGGTGTAATCATTTGATTGGGGTGTATACCCTTTAAGTCCACCTTCTCTCTTTAACTAAACGGTGATAATCGGTGAGCGGAAGTGGGGGTATAAAAAAACTTTCCATGGTCTGTAGCAGACAGCAAAACCGTTCAAATACCCCGTTTTTTCTCCTTCAACAGGTACAAATGCTCGGAGGAGGCGATCACAATTTCCGCCATGCTCTCAGTGAACAACTCCATCTTTTATCGGCCCAAGGACAAGGTAGTGCATGCCGATGCCGCTCGCAAGGCCTTCCATCACGTAACAGGGGATCACCTTACCCTCATGAATGTCTATAACCAGTGGGCCAATGCCGGTACGACGTCTATCTGCTTTGTTGTTTATGCTCAATCTACCTTGATGGACTGGTTGCTTGCTCTCCAGGTATGGTGACTGTCTTTTTCATTCAGTTTTTACCCCTTTTTGATCTTCCTTCCAAGATTTCTCTGCGCAGTGGTGTTACGAGCACTTCATTCAGCACCGGACCATGAGGCGGGCGAGGGACATTCGAGATCAATTCGTAAGTCTTCTCGAGCGCGTAGAGATCCAACCGATGAGCAACCCTGGTGATCACATTGGAATCAGAAAAGTAAGTCTGTGGCTCCAGACATCGGTTTTAACACTTCAGTCACTGTTTTTAGTAGTTTTCAAGTGTCATGCAAATTGAGCCAGGGAGATTGACTTTGGGAAAGGCTGAAGACCGGCTGACTTTCTGTAGGGAGTATATTTCGTGCAGAGGATATCCAAATCCAAATCCGCTTGAATAAACTGAGTCGATTTCTTAGCATTTCCATTCTTAAGCGCCTGAGTTGTTCCAGATTTCTTGCAACATGGAGAAACTAGTTACTTTTGGATTTTGTTGTTTGATGGAACATGCCTAGTTTGTTCGGTTCAGACCCCGTTTCAATACTGTTTATGGTCACCTCTTGGTGGTGGCAAAAATTGCGGGTACTTTTTTCCCGCTGATTCAGGTAACAAGGTCAGATGATCCTACATATCACTTTTACGCCCTGCTCCATGCAAGTAGTGTGTGTTCCGAGGTGGAATGATGTCAATCATGTTTCACTGCAAGCAAAAATGCGAGATTGTAGTGGATGCGCGTAAGCAATTTATTTCTGGGCACTTCCATGCAATCGAGGAGTAATGGCATTCTTCAAATGGTTCTGGATAGGCGATTACTTAAAAACCGATTCCAGGCTCTTCCTCTACTCTCTCCAACGGCAGGTTTGGAACCATCCCCATTTCCTACGATTTACCAGCCATACAAATTTGTCCCTCGGCTTGAATTTTCAGGGTCCTGAGCTTTCACTGTACGGACAGTTTTTCGTGTTCACTGACCCATATTTAACAATCTGATTGGATTTTCGCATGCATTTGGAATGGCATTTAGGTGTTCAATGCATTAAGCCTTTTAGTTTTAATTGAAACTTAGTACTGTACTCAGAGCACGGTTTGTGGCTTCATTTAATCTTCGTTTCTTACCTTAAATGTGTCTTGACCTTTTTTGAGTGATCTGACGTGAAAGTTTTGGGTTCTTGCACTTCCAACTTGGATGGCCTGAACCCATCGATTCGAGGGGTCATTAAGTGTTATTGAGCAGTGGGACTGTTCAGATAGTTGTTGAACTGATTTGGTCTTGCCTTCTTTTTAGGCCCTTACTGCAGGCTTCTTCTACCACACGGCGCGTTTCACAGGCAACGGGTACAAGACAGTAAAGCATCAACACACGATCCACCCACACCCCAACAGCGCTCTGGCTGAGCAGCAGCCACGGTGGGTGCTCTACCACGAGTTGGTCTTCACAACGCGCGAATTCATGCGACAGGTGACCGAGATTGAGCCTCGCTGGCTCACCGAGGTCGCGCCGCACTACTACAAGGCCACGGAGATCGAGGAGGCCACACGCAAAATGCCTAAGAACCGGGGTGTAGCTCGCGCCGATCTAGAGGCCCGGGACGCCTAATCGACGTGTCCTCATACGCCTTTTGTACATAGCTAGCATCATCCACTGCCTTTTTTACATCATGATCAATTTGCCCTCTGTAAAAGGTAAACAGTTCAACATGTTTACAGAATTTAGGTGTGATGGCTGTATGTAATGCTACATCATCAAGAAATACTGCAATTTTGACGTCCCAACTTCGGTGTAACGGTCATGTGCGGGAGTGCTCGCTGCTAGATCTCTGCTCATTCCGAAACAGTTCGCACAGTATCCGGCGGTTTTTAAGAGCGGAGCACACTTCAACAGCGGGACTTGAACACCTTCGTAAACTTTTAATTTGTCCAAGTGTGTAAACAAATTTCCCATCAGCTGACAATTTTGGTGAACCGCAAATGTGCGAATAGAGACAAAGTTTCCTAACTAAGACCACATAAAGAAACACTGCCTTACAGACTCGACACTTGGAGCAGCTGGGTTGGGTGCCTTTTGAATTGCAAAAAAAAATTCTGGAATTACTGAACAAAATCTTATACTTTTACCGGCGATGAGAGCAAGACCATTATCACAAAAAACGGGATTTAAGCCGAAACCCTCACCGCTCCCCCAAAGCTCAGCACGGATTCCAACAGTGCTGACGTGTTTAGTCTCTGGTAAGTCCACCGCTTTTAAGGACTCCAAGCTGAAAATGCGAGGAGTGCTCCCGTCTTTTGTGCTTACATGCGCTCTCAGGCTCTTACCCGCATGCCATCTGTCCTTATGCTGGATCGTCCTGTAGCACGTGAAGATGCTACAAACAAAGATGGAGTGCACATTTTTTCTTGCTCTTAGCATTTGATCTAGACATCAAATCTATTAGGAATTTCACTGTGTTGGATGACCCGTTTTAAACATGCAAATCTGTAAAGTGAGTTTCATTGGCTCGCTTTTGTGGAAAAAAATGAACAAAAGGCCTATTCAAACGCACCGAGACTAGAAGACTGAATAATGAAAGTATTTGATGAGGATAGATGTGACAAATAACGAGGTTCAAACGAACTGATCTGCCAACATTTGTGTGTGCGAGGTCGAGACTTATAATGATGTACAACTGGTAAGAATTGTCTACGTATGGATGCTGCCCTTCGGAAATCCCATGCCATTGCCCTACCTCAGGAGATAGTACAACTACTAACATGGCATGTCAGCTTTTAGGTGCTAATCATGCTGCAAATGGTGAATTCAAATTTAAACAGTTCCCGAGAACCCATGCGATGATAAGAAAGGGCACTAACTTTAGTTTAGGATTGCCCAGAACTTATTAGTTATAAACAACAGAACAAACAATCCCGAGTTGGAGAAAAAGCGAGAACTCCGGCTTTTCGTTCTGCAAGCAACCCCGACGCCCGTATCCTTTCCACGCTAGATCAACTGTCAACCGAAGAGCATTCAAGAACTTAATGAAATGCGTCAAACAACTCAACGCTTGGGGCGCCGTTGAACATTCTATGTGAATGTTACATTTTTAATGTTGAAAGAGCGCCTTTGTTACTCTGTTCCCATTACAGTTCGTGGCCGAGTGGACGAAACTCCGGGGAAGATTCATCGACTGTACTGGAAGTAACTGCGATATTTCGGTTGCTACCGGTTCACCAACTCTCAAAGTAGTGGAAGACCAGCAGCAAATGCCTCTACAAATAAATATTCTGGTAATATTTTTCAAATAACACGGAGCCGACAATTTAATCCTTCCTTCCCTCCGCCGCCTGTGTTCTATTTCTCTGCCCGTTTTGAGTACTAGAAGTTCAACTCTTAGACCACGAAAGATGAAAATGAATCACCTTTGCCAGCAGCCAATCCATATCCGAAATCGCAGTAGAGATCATGATCCTTATATTGGCCGGATCATCCTCGTCGGAGTGTTGCCGAAAATTCTACACATGGATTAAGTGAAAGTTGGATGCAAAGCCAACCTGCTTGATGTAGTTGCGGTAGTAGGGCTGAGCCTCAGCAGGCAGAAGGCGTGTCTTGCGCAGCAGGTAGGCGTAGAGACGAAGCGGAGTTTGGGGCAGTTTCAAACCCACCATCTATTACCCGGGGAGAGGAGAGATCAAAATATGCGGCTTAATGCAGTATCGAAGGTAGGTGTAACTACCACACGAAAAATTGCAAATCGCAGAGATACCATTCTCTCCTAAACCCTTGGACCGTTCATCCCAGATAAGTGCCAATAAGGTGCCGCTAAAGTACACCTACTTAGTTTATCAGACGCCCTTAAGAGGCTATTTAACTTCAAATGTTCATTTCCTGCTAAATCTAGACAATCTCTCGACAATGCTCCGCCAATCCTAATACCTTAGATGCCTAACATCACACAGAATAAGTAATATTCACGGCGAACTCGCGCCGACAGCGATAGAATCCTCGTGGGCTGAAGCGACAACTCGAGTAATGATGTTTCCATGAGTATATTGACAAATTGAGCACATGTTCTGTCATTGCTCAGCGATCACCAAATGGAGACCTACTTACTTCTTGCTTGTCACACGACTCTCAGTTTGCCCTAAGAACGCCGATTTATCACCTAATTCGACGATAAATTATTTTAATTGCTTTGCAGCAACGATAACCTTAATCATTCAAATCACCGCATGGCCCAACAAAAGACGACCCACAAGTTTCTCGTTGGGAGCTGAACAACAAGCACTTTGCACGATTCAAGTCGAGGCAGTGAAGAACAGCCGCGAAAAGTCAACCAACCAGAAGGTTCCGCGCTAATAAAACCTTAAGCAGCAAAAGTGATCTGCCAGAAGACTCCAGGTTACACTTCTGGATGAAAAGAAGATCACCCCCATCCGTCGTATTCTTCTTATTAACTCTTATCGGCATTATGCTATCATATGTGAAACAGACAGTCCGCGAATAAAACTGGGACTAGATCATTTAGTCCTAGAGACAAAACTGGAAAAATGAACTCGCGCCAGATGATGATTGGAGATTTTAACGAATGTGCTGAGGGCCGCACCGCGCTTATTTCTTCTGTAAAACACAAATCACACCAGCTAAACTACCGTAGGAAGTGTAGGCTACCAATCCATCACTTCACTTAACTTCAGGACAAAGTGGATTCGCACACTTACAACGTAAATCGCTGAAGGCCTGACTACAAAAAGTCGCCAACACAAACAGCGGGAAATGCAGGGTAAACGAATGTTTAATGTTCATGGCACTGCCCAGGATATCGGCCCAAGTGGGAACGTATCTGTTAAAGAGGTACTTTACAACCTAAAGCACCAAAGCGGAACACAAACACACAAAAAGCGAAGTGAAGCTCCTAATAATGCAAAAAATACATTTATTATTTCAATACATTAAATACACAAAACTGTTCAAGCTAGACACAGACCACAGTCATAAATTTAACCAGATTTCAGACGTTAAATCGGAGGGAACAAAGGTCACACTGCAAGCCCTTATTTATCAAAGGGGAAAATCCAGAATTTGACCCCATTTCGAATGGGCAAAAGGTCCAGCTGACCTGCCATGGGGAGGTTCATACCATCATCACTAGCCACTATCGCAGTAGCTTCGGCATCCGTGAGAGAGCGCGGTAACTCGTCCTCGGAGTCTGATGAAGATGAGGAGGTGGATTCCGGTGTCTTGGAGGCAGCGGAGGGGACACAGCGACGCGTGTGCTCATTCGCGAGATGGAGTACGGAAAGACCGCTTTCAGCCTAAGGCAGTGGCGAGGGCAGGCAGGAAAGGGCGCACCGAGACGCTGTGACAGCCATCCTTATCGCGCCATACCGGCGCTAGGCTCGTCGTCTATAGACGAATAGCAAGACACCGCGCCTCTCTAGTTGTCTGTTGACATATCCTCCGGTACTGAGTTGTGAAGGAAAGAGGTAGCATTGTCACCACCAAACCGCCATTTCAGTCAGTTCGATCCACAACTTAGTAACTGTCGTCAACGAAACCTCATAGCTAAATGAAGAGACATCAAAACCATGACTTGCAAGGACACTGAGAACTTCATGAAAAGCGCTCCTTAAAATTAAAATACGCATAAGAAATTGCCTAGTCCAATTTAAGTCTGTAACTAAAACCAGCTTGGGGTAGTCTACATCTAAAGATTCGTCTTCATATAGCAACTGCTAAGCTCACTAAAGACGCTGTTTAAGCGTAAATATTTCGAGAAACAAATCTCTGCAATCAGGATTATTTCCTGCTCAAAAATGAAAATAAAGAAAGGCATATTTTCTTAGGAGAGGGGTATTAATAAAAACGAATTAGCAATGTCGTGGATAAGTTATTGTCATTAGTGCATAGTGCTAAGATCCAAACCATCGAGGACTATTCATTGTCAAACAAGAAGACCAGTCAATGACAAGCGGTCAAGGTCGGTTTCAACGGTTTAAACTATGAATTACACTGAAAAGGGATAGATGGATGATTCGGTAATTAGTTTGTCGTTTTAAATCCCAAACTCGGACGACGTCGTTTCCTTCTTCTATGCATACAAAGTGTTCCATAATTTTGATAACACATTCAGTTCTGCACGTGCCACTTTTGTTCATTGTTTCAACAACGGTACCGCAGTGCCCCCAGAACCTCCCTAAGGACGTAAGACACAATAGTCGGGTAGAATATGCATTGGCGCAATCGGGCCCAAATGTCAACAGCGCAACCCGAAGACCAGACCGTCCAACGGAGGTACAATAGCGGAGACTCAATTGATCCCCATAAAAATGGAAGGTAAACAAACAGTTTAGAGTGCTTTCACGTAATAGTTAAATGCTTACGTGGGGAACGAACGCAAACAATAATTAGAATACGGAGAATGGGATTGAGAACGAGATATGGCAGCATCTCCCATCCAGCTCTGCTGGAATTCATTCTAGTTTGAGGATGGAGCTTGCAAGAATAAATAAAGGCCGTTTGATGCAAGGAAAAGAGGAAATGAATGGTTCTAGATTATTTCGCCGGTCGTAGCCGTTTTAACGCAGAACCGTGGCAACTTCTGGCGCTTCATCATTGCGGAGGGTCCAGCAATCACACCACCAGCGTGATGAGTTCGGCATTTATCCATTCCACTTCGATCCCCATCCCTTGGGAACGAGTGAACTGGTCAGCACAGCGACTGAAACTAGAACTTGTCCAGAGCCTACTTCCCATCCGGACTTGCACAGCAACGATTCACTATGAAGTTCGCGCCCTCTGAATGCCCTACGTTTTGAAGGGGTTCAAACAAACATGCATTGTAACTTGCATAAGATTATAGCACACTAAAAATCTTTTTTAAAAATGTCCTAATCAAGTGCGTTTTTTATTTTGATATACTTTAACAATGTTCACCATTTATCTCAATGCAACAAAGAGCAGTTCAGGTGGCACTCCTTTTTAATTCACTACTGTTAAAAGTGCAACTTTTCACTGAATTCCATCAAAATGAAAACTTAACGGCTTAGTTTATGTTTTTAAAATAATAATGAAGGTTGTTAAGCATAGCAAGGTTCCTAGGCAAGCCTTTAACGTACATTGCTACGGTAAACCTTTTGGGTAAGAAAGGCTTAGTGACACTAAACTAGCAATAAAAGAGCTGTTAGACCTCTTTAGAGCAAAGAATTACAAAGTCAGATTCTTCTCATTAGAAATTAAAAATCAAAGCAGCCTTACCGGGGGAATGAAAGTGAGAGAGTAAGAGGTAAACAAAAGATGCAAAACGAATAACATTTATTTTAGCATTTATAGTCAGTTACAAACTTCAATGGGTTACTTTTAGGTTTAAATAGGCACTTTGCGCTTGTCAGTAAACTACAAATAACATTGTGAAGATTTCACCCTTCTCTGCCTCTTCCCTTCAATCACCTTGATGCAAGAAAGCCAAGTGTACTTTAGGCATTTTTTGTGTTCAGAGAAAACAGTGGGCTTTGTCTTAATAAAAGTTCGGAGGAAGGAGTTGTTATGCCACGAAAATCGAAGGGATCCTTCAGAATCAAGCTTAAAATGGTCTTCCCAACTTCCTTTTATGAAATATATTTTAAAATCAGGCATAACAAAAACTGTATTTGTAGCACTTTGTTTGTTAGAACTGCCGGTTTCTGTCAAGGTCACAGAGGTGGCCGTATTGCCCTAGCTGCGTGGGCTGGCCTCCGTGCCATGCCAGCAGCCTTTTTCCCTCTGTCCGGTGAATACACATATTCTACCCTAGCATTCTGCCTTCTTTCGCCTTCAAGGGGGCCTCGGGACGCTACAGTATTGAATAAAAATTATTGCGCATACCTTGAGAAACATTTCTGGGACTACTTGGAATTATTTCAACCCTGTGCGACTATTGAAGCATAGCTTTAGAAACACGATGCCATGGATCTCGACGGCTACAACCTTAGTGAGCCTTTTCTAACGGCCCTAACCCTGTATAAATCTTGTTTGCTGCAGCAATGTTTTTAAAGAAATGCTGAAAGCCGTACTGCCAGATAAATGACAAGCATGATAATCCGTTTGTTTGTCTGCCGCTCTTGGTTGCGGCCACCCGAGTAGAAATGTAGCCTTGGTTGAGTGAGCCTACCTAAGCATTGTACCTTCTTTTGTCTCTAGGGTATTCACAATCGACTTTGTTAAGCGTGTTCTAAAATTACAAAGGCGCGCACGACATCTGGGTATCCTCAGGGCAACGGAGATGTAGAAGAAACTAACTGGACCCTGATAGGATTACTAAGGGCTTTTACGAAGAAGGCACGACCGGAAGGTTTGGAATTAAGCCTATTTCGCGACCTTTTCACCCATAAAACTACACTCTACGCATCAGTTGGTGTTTCTTTGTTCGAGATGCTAACAAGCCGCGAAATAATAGCCCTCTCTAATGCATTTCTATTAAATAAGGATGTGGTTGCCGACAATGCGCTAAGGTACGTACTACGTTTAAAAGAAGGGATAAGAAAGCCGTTTAATCTTGCCTGGCGATACCTATAAATGTCTAATATCAGACAAAAGAAATACTACGACAAGCACAGTTGACTCAACGTCCACCACGAAGAAGGTCTTGTCCAATTATATAGGCCGATTTCTCCGCCTGGAAAACATCGCAAATTTTACCATCATTGGAGTAAAGACCCCTCTAGTGTAGTGAAAGTTCTCTTCCATGAACTACTTTGTCTGAAATGCAGAATTTTGTACTCAGCCAATGACCGTCCATCACAATAAGATCCGGCCTCACAAAGGTGCCCGCCGGTCGGTTACGAGGACGAAACCTATGTAATTGTAAAAGAAAGAAAACCACTCGATGGCTTAATGAAAGCAAGCCATTAAGAGTAGCACGGGGGACGGCGCTCAAGAGATGAGGAGCTGCGTAATACTTATGTTCTTTAAATGTGCTTCGTAAGCCAAAGGCGTGACTGCAATTTGAACCTAATTGCGGAGCAGCTTCTTCTCTCTTAAAAGCGCGATATATCCTCGCCCCGAACTCTTTTACAGGACCCTTTTGAGCCCTCTGTCTTACTTCTAGTAAAGATGTCAAAACATATTCAGACTTCTAATAGCAAGGGCGAAAAGAGGGAGAGGAAAAAAACCTCTAAAATTACCTCCTCCATAGAGCACAGCAAGAAAAAAGTGAGAATTAGTTCCTTCTTTTATTTAAATGAAGTAGAAATCGTTAGTAATCAAATGAGAACAACGCAGAACGCGGCACATGCCTTTTCAGAAAATACATTACAATTAAATTTTGGTAAAAATGGTCTATACATTTACTAAACTCCTAAGTCTGAACAGAATCATAATTAAGTAATCCTAAATAACTAACTATAAAAGTTCAACTCTGCTCTTGACAGCTTTTAAAAAGTTTGCACGTGGTAACATTTCTTTCATTTTACGCAAATCATCTGAACAAAAGTGTCATAAGTGAATTTGAAGAGCTAGACATCCACTCGATTGTCTTTCCCGTGGTTTCTCATACCTAACTCTAAAGTCACCAAAAGAAGTGGACCAAACGATCCTTGAACACGATAAATCGTTGGACTTTGCCGAAGCCTTTTTGTAGGTCATGCCTTTAAACGTAGACCAATAGTATTCACGCCTCTGTTTTCGCAATTTCGAATTCTCGGTTTAGGGATCCCTTTTGACTACTTTTGCGTATGTAGAGTAAAAAAAATGAAAGCGAGCTTTCTATTGATGTTTCTTTTGACTTTCCTTCCTTCTGCCTCTCCAGGTATGGGGCTGATGGCCCAACTCTTTATGATTCCTATTATGCACTGCCTGTAGATTTGAGTTTCGAATTTTGGATTATCAAACTTATTTACGGCAGAATTAAGCACTTCGGTGGCTTTGCTTAAAAATCTGAATATTTTAGATTTGCTCATAAGCAAAAATGTTTTTTGACCACATTCTTATTTTACACTAACCCACAATCCTCAGATGACAGTTTAATTGCCCAGATTACTTTGTTGAGAATAGCAGCGTTCGGTCTGCTTTGCTAATACAATCGTTTTACGAATTCAAGATAAGTTGTATAAAGTGTAAATTGCTGTGACGTTTTGGTCCACACATCTTATGTGGAGTATACCTTTAGCATGCACTTGGTTTTGATTTGCTGAAACAAAAATTCCAAATATTTTTATTAAGCGCTTGAGGGCCTATTGTATTTATTTTGTAAGTTACCTGGCATTGCTTTGCTTTGTAGAATTGTGTTCACGCGGCTTTTTTGG
Organism: Taenia hydatigena; assembly: GCA_036345935.2. Lineage (NCBI taxonomy): Eukaryota > Metazoa > Platyhelminthes > Cestoda > Cyclophyllidea > Taeniidae > Taenia > Taenia hydatigena. Next base: position 12,158,154 of record JADWOT020000008.1, read on the forward strand.
TGAAAATTGTTCCTTTCCTTGTCGTTGCCTGGATAACAGCTGCCAAAACACTGTCAATAGTCCGGGCTGCATTACGGGTTCTTGTAGTCCTGGATATACTGACTTTCCCGCCTGTCAAACTCGTATGTTACTTATATTTTTGCTCCTTACATCCGAGTTGTATAATGTTTGTCACTTTTTAGAATGTGAACCTGGCTCTTTCGGTCTTGACTGTGAGCACAACTGCAGCTGCACTCCCCAAAACCTTTGCTCTCATATCAACGGGAACTGCATTCCTCCTAATTACTGTACACCTGATCGTACCGGTCCAGCTTGTCAGACAAGCAAGTTCTCATTTCCTTCTTTTCATTTTCTCGTTTATTCAGTTCGTTCAAAATTGACTACTGCACCGAGTCTGGAAGTCATCTGCACCTCACTTACAATTTCCTGGTCAGAATTTAACAGTTCCATTGATAGTGGCGTCTCTGATGTTCGGAAATATCGGTAAGTGAATGACACAAATGTCCCTTATTGTCGACATTTAGACTCGAACTCTGTTCAGATGCATCAGCGAACTTTACGGAATTACGAACGGTGTCACGAGAACAGGCAGTGGATGGAGTGTACCGTGTGGTTGTCCCAGATCCCAAACCCGGTGAGAGATATTGGGCTCGCGTTGTGCCAATCTTCTTTTTTAGTATGGGTGGAGGCGATGGCTACCTGGAGGAGGGCATCGCGAGTCCGCCTTCGCAGAATGCTTTCATCTTAAAGGAAGGTAAAGTCATGAAAGGCGTTTTTATTGCTGAAGTACGTGAGTCAGGATTGGGGAGTTTTTTTCGAAGAGAGGTCATTTGAGTAGTGCTTCTTTATTGCCACTGAGGTGGACAACTAAGAGCACCTTAAGGGTTCTCTAAGTGATGCTGTTCTGCAGTTTCGCTGGACTATGTAAACAGAGAACGGCAATCGACAATATTTTTCTGGCGATGAATCAGTGAACCAGTTAAGGAAGTTCTGGGTACTTTGGTTTCGTTCCTAGTCAGTTCATGACTAGCCAAGTGGAAGACACTCAAGTAATGATAGCGTGTGGAAATCCACAACTTCCCCAAATCTCACGCACTTTAAGGTATTTTGTATGGTATGCGATTTGGATGTTGATGAATAATTTCTGTGATGTACAGCTGAGTTGTCACGACTGATATCGTAGGTTTGGTGCCGGATCGGGCAGTTCTTCTTGCATGCAGGGTTTACTCCGGCAGGTGTCGATGATGTGTTGCATTGAAATTTTGCCTTTTGTTCTGATTTTGAATATGTAAGCTGCAACTAGAATGTGAAGAAAGGCGTTCGATATTTTCCTTATGTCGAACCAAACTGAATGGGCTTAAAGCACTCGAGCAGCCTCTGGTTCCAAAACAGTTTGACTTTGTGCTCAACAAATCGTCCTTTCAAACTTCGAGTCTTACTAGACTGAAACGCTGGAAACTTCCTACTGAAGCCGAAATCTTTAGACCACGTGCATAATGTGTTGATGTTTTAGCGATGTCGGGTCAAGAAGTGAGTCTGACCTGTTCTTCTTGGGCTTGAATTTATGGAGCAAGTTGAGGTAACAGCATCCCTTTTTTAAGATACAAGTCGTTGCCGTAGTTTAAAGGGAGATAAACGGTTTCATTGAACTCAATCGTTGCCCCTTTCTCTCTGTCCTATCTGCTCAGTATGTCTTCAACACCCATCCACCCTGGAAACCAAGAGATTAGCGGTGACGTCAGGCGGCACCTCATTCACTCCCACACCCACGCCTACACCACGTGGTACGTTGGCCTGCGCCATTCAATTCCTTAAACGCCTTATGCTTGTATAATTGCTGTCGTTCGTTCCTTTCTCGCCATCAAGCCAGAAAGGCTGTGCCCAAGAAACACTTCAGTATGTATGCATGAATGTTTTGTGTTCTGCGTTTCTGTTTCTGTTTTTGTTGGAAGATGACTCGGTCAAATGCTAGAGTGCCGAGGATTTCTTCGAACTCTGAGTGGCAGTAACCACCTCCTGCTAAACTCCTAGAGTGTGATTTTAGTGCTGTAACGGCATAGAATCCACATTTCAAGTGTTTCCCTTGGCTATGCTATTTCTTATGACCTTAAATCGTTTAGATGTTACCGCCAGTCATATCATCACTGTTCAGAGGAGGTGTCTACTTTGATCCCTGCCGTTTGTTTTCTTGTTCACCCTTGGCGTTGTCACTTGCTTCACCAACCCTTCCACTCTACCCCTTTCCTCCTCGCCTGTTGCAGAGCGCCTGATGGGACCACGAAACTGTGCTTTGGTGGGGCTGGCTGGGAGATGGGCAGTGTTCCAGTGGCACCACGGCCTTAACTCCTGCGGACTGGGCGAGCTGACAGGGTATGAGCTGAGTCTCACCTCTCTTGGACGGGTTGACAAAGGCGAAGGCGATGAAGCAACGGAGGGGGAGATGGTCGTCAAACGCTACCGCACAGACACCTTAACCACCGCCACTGTAGCTGCGGACCTCACTCCGGCGACCCAGTACAGAGCTCAAGTGGGTAAATGTTGTAAAACTAGTGTATAAAATGGCTATGTTACCTTTCACTCCTCGATCACTCCGTTGCCCTTGTCTAATACCTCTTCAAAGAATTTGGGTCCACAGGTCATTCACCCACAGTCTAGGAAGGAGTCTATCAGTCACCTTCCTAGCAGACTACATCAATTCATTTTAAAGTTATGGAAAAGAAAAATACCCTTCCATGCATAAATCATCATTGATTTGACCACGAAGATTATCTAATAAGCCCACTTTTTCGTCTGGTCGGATTGACGATTTGATTGAAATGTGCTGAGATTTCATCTCATATGGTAATCATCGTATATTCTTCTTGGAGATGGAGGAAAGGATGAACCATTTAGCTTTGGGATTGCGTTTTCAAGAAGCTGGATGCAAGGGCCTACTCTACTAGACAGAAGTTCGGGCTCTGCGATTGTTGCATCCACCGAAATGGAGCACAGAACCCTCAGTCGATATGGGTGGGTCGCTTCAGCATAATTTACTGCTCGTTTGCGGTTTGTCAAGCTTTTGCTATAAAATGAAAATAATCGTTGTGCTCCAAAGGCAGTGGTGCTATGAATTGCCTGAGAGCATCTTCAGTCGACAGTAAAGCACTATTCAGGCGCTAGTTTTCTGCGTTATTTGCTATTCTTCTCACAGGTGTTTGCACGTTACGAGAAAGGCAGTGTGGCATGCTCTGACGTCTCGATCGTTGGTGGAGAGAACGACGGCAGTGGTGGTATTGGTGGCAGCATTGAATTCAGCACTTTCACCGATGCCGAGGCCGCAGCGCCTCCAAAGCTGCAATTGAGTCTGCTGGAGCGTCACTACGATAATTTCGTTGTGCGCCTCCACCTCCTCGATGCTCTCCCTCTGGGGCCCAGTAAACTCTGGGTAAGTTGAAAGGCACTGATTTGGTGAACTTCAAAGTAATTAAGCCTAAAACAAGAACATTTGCAATGGTAATCGCTTGGGCTAAAAATATGACTATGGTGACGCGATTATTTTGTTGCGGCGTGAGAACGTCTATAAGTCAATTTCAATCGATCAATCGAAAAAAGTCCCAGAATATGTTTTTATGATTTTCTCTGCAGCGTTGTTTATTTTAGACCATGTGAGTGGCCACCTCTTGGTTTTCTGATGTTCGCAACTTCAAAGTCGCCGTTCAAATCACTTTAATTTTCAACTTTAGTTTGTTTACTGCTAAGTCGTCCGTCTCCACATTTGCTAGCTAACAAATTTGTGTGGGCATATTTACGCTGATATGCGGTTGTGAATTGGTCGTAGATTGGTTTAGCCAGGAATCCAGCTTGCCTTTGACTAGTCAGCTCAAAACAGACCAGCTTTCTCTGGCTAGGGCAAATCAAGGGACGCGCGGCGCAAGGTTCGGCGAGGTTGACAATGAAAAAAGTGTGAGTGGCGGCTGTTCTCAGTGGCTGTCTCTTCTTCACTGTTCCAACAGTGGAGCTCAAAGCTTTTAATTCTGAATGCCTGAAGCGTAGGTAAAGGAAAGGTTACTAGCCACCGAAGGGAAGATTTATGCTTCCCACCCTTTCACGTGTTTCTTCCTGTTGTAAGCGTCTTTCACGACGGGATTCGGATGAGTTGGATCTGCTCACATGACAGGAGTGAAGAGACTGTAACTAATTCCGACCTCAACTTGTCCCACACGCCCTCCATCGCATAAAATTTTTAGGAAATGTTTGTCTTTTTTAACGAAGTTCTCCAATTCGACCACTCAATTAGCCAGACTGACAGGTTGAAAGAAATGGAAGGAGAGCTTTTAGCTTTTTGCATGCTTTCATTTTGCTTATCTGTCGCTATGATATCTATGACTTTGACGGTCCTTCTCTCTCCATCATGGTCCCAAGTGCGTAGTACGAAGGATGTTTTGAGGCGTAGAGGGCTAATTACGATTCTTTAGTAGTCCCACATGCGAGTTAGCAGGACGTGCCCAAGGTAAGTAAATATTTTCCTCTCTTGAACGTCGTTTCTCAACCATTCTAATTTCAAAATGCAGCTGGTTCATCTGCTTAGCAAAATAATGAATTTTTGCGATAAATAAAAGAGTCCCAGTATTGACATCATGCAATTTGTCCACTGCAAAGTGCACTTGATAATCTGAATTGTGGAATCCACAGTTTTGGAGACCAGGTGAAGCTTCACAGCAAACCGACCCATTAGCGAGGAAAGATCTTTCATTTATATGTTGCGTTTAGGCGCTTGCATTCACCCTAGCCTTTTTCTCGACCATCTCCCGAGTTTCCTTCTAGTGTGAGGAGCCACCGCCAACGTTACTTTTTTGTTTTGTAGGTGTCAGCTTTCCCAGTGGAGACCAGACTACCCCAGACGGTTGGCTTGGGCAAAGGCGATGCATTGGTTCAGACGGCGTTGGGAATGGTGCATATCTTCTCTTTTGCCTCTAACATCCATCCCGCCACTCGCTATCGTCTTTATGCCTGGGCTGCTCCCACTCTTAGTGAGTTCAGCATAATCGTTCCTTGGCGCGAAGACGTGTTTCAGAAGTCGGAAATTGCCATTCCTGTGACCGATTTTGATCTTTGGAAAGCAATAGAGGCATTAGACGTTGCATCCTATCCCATTAACCAAGTCATTGGACATTGTGCAAGGTTGTTTGATTTCCATTCATCCTGAGTTGAAAAATGTACCTGCATGCTCACTCATTCCGTTTTCCATTGCCCTTGATCGTTCGCTTCTTCCTGACACACTTCATTCCGAAATTAGCTATTTATATCTGCTAAAGTTGTTCATTCTGAACTAATTTTCTTTAGCTCTATTTGTTTCATGCCATTCATTCATTCGTCATTCCACATGTAGACGATCATTTATTTCATTCCATTTCGAAACTGCTAATCAACTCGAATACTCAATGCGCATCTATTAATCAGTGGTTCTTCCAAACAAATTTACTTATTTGTTCATCAATTTGCTTATTTAGGAACGCGCTTTGTGGGTGTTACGATGGAATTCTGGACAGCTCCGAAACCCTTCGAAGCTTTCCCCAACTTTGTGATGCCACCCCCGCAGGTGCTAGAAGTGCTTGACCACGGTCTGCATCTTCGCTTTCCCAATGTTTCTGGCTACAATGGTGGTTCCCTCACTGATTTCTTCCTCGCTGTCAGTCCCGATCATGCTTATGTGGCTACGAGCTCAAAACAAGGTAGGTTGGATAGGAATTTTGTCACCTTTTGGCTGACAATACTAAAGGCATATAAATGGCATTTAAAATCTAGCTTTACTTATTTTCGCGGTGTTCTTCTGATCTCCAAAAGCAGATAACAGAAGTCCTTTCAAGTTTCTACAGCCCATTGGAACGTCCTTAAAATTTGAGCTGGATTGTAGCGTTTTTGGATCTAGTAAATTGCGTAAGTACATCAAGAAGCGGCTACCTTTGTCAACATAGACGTATTTAGTCCACCGAATCATCTGTTTTTATCCCAAGCACTTAAAATGAATTTCGGTTTCTGTTAGATAGTAAAATTTTCAAATACAGTTTTTTTGGTTTCGCTTGCTTAATCCAATCTTGTTTTCCTTCTGCAGCAGAAAACTCCTCTGTTCTGCGTCGCCATCTTTCCCTTCCACCAAGTGCAAAGATTGTATTGCACTCACGATCACACCCCAGTCATGTAGTGGTGGTGGGCGATGGCATAGTGGAGATGGATATGGATTTCAGTAGTAGGAATTCAGATCTCCAAGTGTTCGCCGACCCGCCTCTTGAACCGGACACCAACTACACCCTGCTCGTTTTTGTTGCCTCGAGTCTTTACGACACCGCAGGCACAGTTGAGGAGGGAGACTTCGTAGTGTCACCAAAAGGGTCAAAAGTAGTCCGGACGGCACCGTCAATGACTACACGGTCTGGCGGCACCTCTGCTGCAGCTGTGGGTACTGGTTTTGCTGTTTTCTTCTCCCTCGTCTGTATCCTACTTCTGGCCCTCTCTGTCTGGTGGCGTTGCTTGAGGCATCAGTCGGTACTTTGGCGAAAGGTTTGTCTATCTGCCTGTTTCTAACAAACGGGTATAAACACTCACCCTCTTTATAATATAGGTTGTTTTGGCAGAGTTTTAGGACAAATGAGCGACTGAGTTACGACCTCCACAGGCTGATCTTTGATCCCATTTGAGCTTTACTTTTATGCTGTGTAGGAAATTCCTGTAAAACTACGCAAAGCGAGTTAATTTTACATCAAATTTTCAAGCGTCGTGGACCTAAGTTTACGGAAGCTTGAAATCAATGCCCTAACATTACCATTTAATTGCTTCTATTTTGCTTTTTCATAGATAACTTCCGATTATTCTCCTTTGAAGGAGGTAGGTACGCATGATGAATAAGTCTAACTGATCCCTTTACTGGAAGGAAATTCCTAAGTAGAAGCTGAAAGAGGCTGGGGTAATGCGGTAGAAATATCCATATTCGTGAATCTTTTTGCTCCAATCTTAAGGCCCTAGTCAAGTATGTTGACTGTTGTCTCTGCCTCCACTGCATGCCTTGTCTCTTGTTCAACCTACTTTCCCCTCTCATTTGTTGCTTGACGATAATTCCCAGTACTTATTCCTTCACTCCCCACCTCTTTAGCAGCTATCGTGATGCCGTCAAATCACACACAGCTTCATAAACAATTTCTACATAGATTTTAATTTTGACGGCTGATACTCCACCTTCAGTCGAAACAGTACTCCCTAAACATGCGTCCCAAACGACGCCTCAGTGGGACCTTCACTCTATCCTCCGTGGAGGACTGCATGTCAGCAATGCCAAATTCCTACGGGTCTTGGAGTTTTCCTTTGAATCTGCGTGATCCTCGCTTCCTTGTCATCGATCCCGAACGTGGCCCAGATAACACCTTACTGGGCACCAAGGACCTTCAGGAGATTGCTGAAACATTTTTCCGGGAATATAAAAGGTTGGTAAATGTGTTAAGGTAGTTTCCATGCCCTCTGGCCATGTAGCGTTTTCTATTCCTAGACTGAAAATTGAGAGGTGTCCTCTGGTTCATTTTTACCGTCTCTTATATATAGTCTTGTTTAGAAGTACCATTTCAATTTTTTGCTGAAAGGAGGGGTCATCGTCGGGGGTAGATTTCCTAAAGGTGAAATATGTTCATCTTAGCTCAGTCTCAAGTTGCCGGAACTGGAGTTTGACGCCTGAAATTATGTCTACTTCCACAATGAGGCACTATTGGAAGCGAATTCACGGGGTCTAGAAATTATACAGTTTTGACATGGGAAATGGGTGTGAACTGAGGTTGGTACGGCAAACAAGATGGGCTGAAAGTAGCAGCATTGTAGCGAGGCAGAGGCATCCATCATAGTCTGAGTGTGAATTAACAGCAGCTTGGACACAAAGTCTCTGCGTAACTCATATTTTTGCTACAATATGGGTTAGTTTCATGCCAGCAATTTTAATCCGGGATTCTGACATATGCGTTGCGGGGGAGATCTGAATTGTACTTTGGGCCGTTTACCTATTGTTTCGACGGTACTTGACCGCTGATTAAAACCACTGGATAATTTGATGATAGTACTATTATATGAATTAAACAAGAAAGCAGAATAGAGTCCTTGAATTTTCCCCTGCTTATGAGCTGAACGCATTATGCACCGATTAATGGTTTAATTTTTTTGTCTGGTTACCTCAATCCTCAAACACAGGAGCCTCGGGGTCCTTATAATCAACAACTTGCACAGATTAACCGCATCACGCATGGTAGCTAGTTGGAAGTGGGTTCTTTTGTGATTACGTGGAGCTCATTTTACGGGTTGGTCCAATCATTGTCATTTAGGAGTATTCCTATTAACGAATAGGCAAAACTCGAACTGCGTGCTTCTGCGAAAGACTTCAAGAACAGAAGGCAGATAGCACGCTTGGGCACTCAGCGGTAAGGTATTTGGAAAGTGTAAAAGTTGACATCGACCGGGTCGTGGTGGCTCTCAGCTCGTCAATACTGTGAACATTCCTGTGAAAATTCAACACGTAGAGTCCCTGAACATGGGCATCTGATCGAGGCATAACCCACCACCAAGTTGCCTAAGGGTCGAATCTGCGGAAAATTACCCACCAATATTTGCTATCTCAACTAGTTAGCCTACTTGGGGTACCTCAGAATGACTCGGCCGCACCGCCAAGTTCGACTATGGCAAAACTTTGTAGCTATGGGTTTAATTCCGGTTTATGTAACCTTAGAGAATTTATTCCCTGTGCAATTAAGTGTACACTCGTCGTGTCTGTGTGCAGACCTTTAGGTGCAAGTAATGATGCAATAATAGATGTTTGATGTCTCAAGCAATCTATTGACATGCCCATTTGCCACACAGTTTGCCAGTGAACAAAGGCCTGCCTCAGATTCAAGCAAAACGAGTGGCGAATCGAGGCAAGAATCGATGCATTGAATCCCTCCCATTTGATCATAACCGCGTGCAGTTAAGGCGTCATTGTGGAATGGGTGACTGCCAGACCGACTACATCAACGCAAGTTATATGGACAGTTATCTACGTCGACGAGTCTACATCTGCGCCCAGAGCCCCTTCAACGCAGCGACGGCGAGCGACTTCTGGAGCATGGTGGTCCAGTGCAATGTTGCCCAGATTGTCCTTCTAGACAACCAGATTGAGGCTGGAGTGGTGAAATGCACAAAGTACTGGCCAGACGTGAGTACTCTCCGTTGAAATAGGGGCCACCAGGAACCGAAATTTTTAATTATCGTTACAATGTTCATTAAAATGTCGCATATTTCTTTGGTAAAAGTGATTTGTATTTCAGTTCTTTTAGTTGGGTAGACACATTGGGATACAGCGCTCGAGCCATCACCCGAAACAACTAGTGTAATTATTGCTGGCATTGAGAAAGGTGAGCGAACTAGAAGCATATGCAACAGGAACAGGATTCCATACTCGAGTCACGGCAATCAAATTACTGCAGGGAGACTTGTTGTCTTGGTTAATAGATGGTCCATCTTTGTTCTGTTGAGCGGAAATTGAAGGAGCTAATGTGGTGGAAGAAGGGCGTCGTACTTGCCACCATTTAGCAAGTTTGTCAGTTTATCCTGCGCTACCTTCCCTATGACTTACGTGAACCCGCTATTTCAAGGGGATCGACCTCTCATTCAGTTTAGTTTTGATGCTTTTACATCGGTTTTGTGCGTGATTAACCGTATGAACTCCTTAGTTCTTGTAGCTACTCTCTTCCGCTTGGCAGCATTACCTTCTCTGACGCAGCATATATAAAATCCCTCACCTTTCGCGATAGTAATGAACCTTCTTACACTTGCACGGTGCGTTACGATTTCAGAGGAGTCTCGAAGCTCTGAAACATTTCAGTTACTACAAGCACATTGTGCCCAACAACCTTACACCTCTGAGAACGGACCTCTTACACCATAGAGACACTGAGGACGCATAGTCAGAAATCTTAATAAATATGTTATTAGTTGCTTATTTGATCGAATAACTCTTCTGAATTGCCGGGTTTGGGACATCGCAGAAGACATCGCCAACTCGTGTATTAACATGGTTGTTGATATCTGCTTGTATTGAAGAAAAAGCAGCTGAAATCAACGAATGTTACCTAAGAACGTATTTGCTCATCGTCTAAGAAGTCGTACCTAGGCTTTACTGAATGTTCTTCCTGCGTGTGCTGATATTTGTGCATAACTTTACCTTCTGTGAAAATATTAGAACTAATCGCCTCTGTTTCTCACTTTTCTACGTAAACAAGCCAGAGGAGTTAGAAGGAGGTGGGAGCGAGCGCCGTCAGTATGATAGCGTGGTAATTGAGGCGGAGGACACTGTGGAGTACGCGTACTTCAGTGTGCGACGCTTCCGCGTTACCGATCTGTCAGCAGCAGGAGGGTCACGGCAATACGTGATGCAATACCATTACCACCGATGGCGTCTCTATGACAGTGAGAATGGAGAAGACCTCGTGGATGGATTTGATCACCTTGCCTTCATTGACTTCTACTTCCATGTGAAGATGGCCACGCGTTTGGAGGATGGACCCATTCTGGTGCACTGTGAGGACGGTAAGTGGGTTTGATGACTTTCAGTAATGTACCTTCAGTATAAACAAGCCATAACTTGATGGCAATAAGCGGCTTTGGCAGTAGTCATGGCAAGCGAAGTGAATCTCTGCATGTGGGAAACTAAACACTACAAGTGCGATTGGGAGGTTTGTAGCAATAGTTAGTCAAGCAAACAATTCGGAATGAAGTTGAATTTCATAACTATCCAAGGAGGCTTTTCCTGGCTAGCATGCGACTCATGCTTCTGCACGTACACAAGTTCCTTTCAATAATTTACTGCTATTGTCTTAAGAAATAAGTAAAAAAAAACATAAAGTGATGTCTTTCAACTAGCCTATGAGGCAAATAATTTTAGTGGACAGCTGCACATATTTTATTGCTTGAGTTAAACCAATGGGCGAGTTAAGTTCGACTTCTTTTACCATCTCAACGCAAAGTTGATTAGCCGAATCGCAGTTTCCATCTCTCAACCCACAGGGGTGTCGCGTTCTTCGGTGTTCGTGGCCTTTGACACACTCTTTCAGCAGTTGATGCACGAGCACGCGGTTACGGTGGCGCGGACGTGCACGGCTTTGCGACGCGCGCGGCAACACGCGGTACCCTCGGCGCGTCACTTTGCTCTCCTCTACGACCTCCTATTTGAGGCTGGCATCGCCGGGCACGCCCTTCTCGACCTTGACATTCGCTCCGCCCTCGCCTCGGTGCGTCCTTGCTCTCACCTCTCCCTCCTCCATTTGAGCGATCGGTTTTCTCGGTCAGATGGATTTAATTAGCCGTGTCTTAACAGTCGCTGTTTCATTTGTCGCTTCCATTATCTACTTTTAGATTGAAATGTTGTCGCCGACGTAATTGTGGATGGTTTGATTCTCCACTTTGGTCTGAGTAATAGACATTTTTGACGTCTTTTTGACTAACATTTTGTGGATTTTTTTTGTCTTTGGCTCGTGAATTATTCTTAGCTTGGAATTTCAAGAATGCAGAAGTTATTTTAGGACGTTCAACCTGGAAACAAGTATATTTGGTTTTGTGCTCGCAATTTTTCTCCGTTTGTTTATCTTATCGGCTTCTGTACCTTGTTTTCACAAGCAAACTGATTGGCTTAACAAACGCTTTTTATGGTTTGTTAAATCTTCATGGCTATTGACTCTAGCTGAGCCAGCGGAATGTTACGGCGGGTTTCACGTACTTGCGAGAGCAGTGGTATTTGCTGCACAACTACACCCTGTCGTCGTCGACGTCGCTGCCCTATTTTGTCACTGCTAACCGTGAAGGTGAGGACGAATTGGCTGCAGTGTGGGCAGACGGATTGACGGTGCGCGAGGACGTGGTTCTTGTTCGCTCTCCTACCACCGCCACCGCCGCCTTCTGGCGTCTTGTCTTTCAGCACAGAGTGCGTCGTTCTCATTTCACTCCATCCACATGCAAGGTTTTCTTTTCTCTCCTTTGCTTTTTATTGGTGCTTTTAAATATACCGAGCAAAATTGGACGGTTTTCAAACTCATTTACGGCTTTAAAACCAATTTTGATTTTCACTGCCAAATGATTCCACGTACTTTTCTCTCCCATCGCTTGACGATAGGTCCCATTGCGTGACATAGTTTTGTCGTATCACCTCGCCTTGCTCTCCTCCTGTTTACAGGTCTTGAGTTTTTAATAGTTACGTGATGTGAATATCTGCAGATCCATGACTTCATAGCATACGGCATCCTCTGCGATCACTCGATCCACCTAGACAAGCTTTCTTTGAACGCCACTACAAACGTCTATACCTTCACCGTCTTGCCATCGTTGTGCCACCTAAGTTAGCTCTGAAGACATTGTGAGGCACAGGTCATTACGTATTATCAATATTTGAGCCTTATCGCCTGAGAGACCGAAAAGGGTCTCAACAATTATTTTGCTGTTCAAACCAACAGTGTCGCCGCATCGATATGCGAAACATGGAGGTTATCTGATGATTTCGTTGCACCGTAAAAAAATTTCATCTCACTTCTGTCCCTTCTTACTTCTTCAATGCAGATCACCTGTGTTATGGACATGGAACCCTCGTGCTACGAAACAGATAACGCGTTTCCATTTTGGCCTCCATATATCGGTGGTGTCGCAGGCGACGTAGAGGAGGAGGCCCTGCTCGATACCCATAATGTCGCCACCGCTACCGCCTTCACTCGTGCGCTTGATGTCAGCCGCGTGGTGGATAGCGAGGGCGAGACGGTGGTGCCATACGACACCGGAGCCTGGTTCCATCTCGCCGAGTTCCAGTTGGCACAGGTGGGTCGGTTGGAGGTTCTTCCTCCGCCTCCCTTATTTCTGTCACCCAGGCGTAATCGCCGGTGTCGGCGACAACAGCAACATCAAGGCGACTGCAAAAGAGCAAATGGGTGTCTCTTTAAGCGACGCATCATTATCCGACGTCTCTTGCCGCAGCAACAGCAGCACATCTCAGCTCCAAGAAGAGCGGAGTTCCACACGGTGAATGTATTTCACTTTAAGGCGCACTGGAGGCAGAGTAACCAGGTATATAATTAGTCTATTACAGAACGAGTCATTAATTCAAAAGTACGTGTTAGTGCTGATGTCCTTGCTTCATATAGGTACCACCGCGGGGCGTAATGCTACAGGCAATAGAAGCGTTTGAGGCGGCACGTGGCGTTGGCCCCGCGGCAGTGCTCTGCACTGACGGAGCGACGCGCAGTGGCCTTTTTCTCGCCGCTCATCTTCTCGTCGAGCGTCTGGGCCGAGACCGGTTCGTCGACCTCTTCCACACCCTCAAGGCTCTCAAACTGCGTCGTCACGCTGTAGTTGGCTCTGCGGTGAGTCACGCATCCAACTGCCTCCTCGCCTCCTCAGCCTATCCACTCCTCAACAGATTATCGCTCCTTTTTGCTTATTTACAAAGTTAAATCTCTTGAATTCGCGGGATAATCTTAGTCGTTTGGTTAAAGCAATAGCGTCGTTTATTTGTACAACCTACGATGACCCAGATGTGAAACACTAGACGAAGGCAGTAGTCTCAAACCTTAGGAATTATGATCTATGAGTCGGTGTGGCTCTCTGGGTTATAGTACAAGGTAGCATTCATTTACTCCTTTCGCAATATGTTGTCAATGGGGTTGAGCATTGAAATTTAGTCGGTTTTCTATCCCAAGTACTTGAACCTCCATATGGTTGCCTTTGTTTGGTGACGTTCATGAGTAAGCTTGTGTTTCTGACGGATGGAGAATGTCGGAGACACGAGCCAGTTCCAGTTTTGCGCACTTGTGGCATTTGATTTACCTTGATGTTATAGCGACCATCAGCACAAGAGATTTAAACGAATTTGCTGGAGGTCACCTCGAGCACAATCGGATCCAAAATCCCTGCCGCGTAACAGCTGACGAAGACAAAAGGAATTAAACGCAAAAGTGACTGACGATGCCGCTGGCTCTGCGCTGCGAGGAGACAGACATGTGATAAGTTTCTCAAGGGGTGGGCACGCTCGGGCAATCGGACTTGGGTGATGTTTATAATCAGAAAAGAAAGGGATTTTCCTTTGATAAAGAGAATCACAGCATCCCACTGATGTAGTTGCATTGTAATAGAAGAGGAAAATGGCAAGTTTTGAGGTTTCACCTCTGACTTCTTGCTCATTTGGTTCACGTTGTGAAACTCGTTCTCCAGCACGATTAGCTTCTTTGCTTTATCAAGTTATTCGAGGTAGTCAGGTAATGCTCGAAGACTGATTGCATTAAATCGTAACATTCGTCTGCGCGAAATCCAGAATATTTCCTTTCCCACTGTCGATACTTCTAAATCATCTATAATCTACCAATTCAGTCTTGGATAAGATCTTCCATGAGTCTAGGTTGTAAAATGGAAATTCGAACACATCATAGTACTGCAGAAGGGACTAAGAGGTTATTGCTCACAGCTCTCTTCCCTGTGGAATCAGACCGTTTAGGAAATGGTTTCAAGAACTAAGCGATGCTAATGTAAATCAAATTAGGTTAAGATGAATGTCGTTGTCTCTTTTTTATCCCTATTTCTAATTTCCTTTTCTTTAGCGTTGCATAAGTGTTTAACCTTCTAGCTAGGCTATGTTCCTAGTTTTCTTTAAGGTGGAGTAGAACCCTATTGCTCGTGTTCTTTTGTTACAGGGCTTCGTGCAGAATTCGACAGTAATAGGAGTGTTTTTTTTGTTTCCATCTCTTAGTCCCAACTACGCTTCCTCTACCGTCTTCTCATCGTTTGGGTTGACGAGACGATTATCAAAGGTTTACATAGGAACCCGAAAATACCCTTTCATTTGGAAGACTCGCCACGAAGCAATCGACAGGATCTTTCCATTTCTGCCGTCTTCTCCTCCAGTCGCGTCTCCACACAGATGAGCGGCACGGTGTTTGGCGGAACCAACGGTAGCAATAGCAGTCTCGGAGCCACAGGCACCGAGGACGAAGAGGAGGAGGACGCTGCCATGATGACGGGCTCCCCGCGTGCAGTCACAGTGCTTTACCGCTACTTCAGCGAGGAGCTGTCTCGCCTTCTTATGAGCAAGGGTGCACCCCATGCAGGGGAAACCATGGGATCAAGGCGACAGGAACAACTCTTTTCTTGAACCTAGAAGGAAGAGGTTTATTATGGTGCCATTATTATGGTATTACAAGTGTTCGTCTGCATCGTTCATTTCGTCTTCTTTTATCTTTGATTCTAAACGTGCCAAGATTTGAGGCTTGGCTGGTAAGGGCCTAAAGGTGGCAAAGTAGGCTGCAGGTCATGGGGTCCAAGGCATTCATTTCCGATCTGCCGATTTGGGGCTGCAAAGTGTCATAAATGTGGTCAACTAGAATCTCCTATCCGGTTATGGCAGCTCAAAAACGAGTCATGAAGCTCTAATTTATGATCATAGTTATCTTTCTCATGTTTCTGTTTCCACTCGTCCATCTAGTCATATAAAGACAACTTGTCTGGTCATTATTGGCACAGGCAGCGCTGAACCCTTCATTTCGCGTGATTTTCTCAAAAGCCTGACGCTTGAGTGAGAGGTGTTACAAGACGCTCACTAATGACTTTGCTCCTGGCAAACGCCTGATGACACTCATCTTAGAGCTAGTAACTTTTAGCCCTCGATCACTCATTCATGGTCCTTGAGCATTAGTTTGAAAGGCATAGGACTTCTAAGCATTACAGTCTCTCTCTTTGCCAATTCTTAGGTAAAGCTTGTCGAGGTGTGGCATTGTCACTGCAATACTTCTGATGGAGTGAAGATTGAGTTGATGTCACTTGAGCCGGAAAGATTTTCACCATTTATGGATGAATGGAAGCATCAATCTTTTCTGAAAAAGTTGGATCGCTTAGTGTGGAAGGGGATACCCACATCTCTTTAGTCATCATCCAGAGCAACACCATTTGTGACTCCTCTCAAACGTAAATGCTATGGCTAATCGGATTTGCGGCAATTGTCCCATCGCCTTTAAGAAGTTTCTGCTGCATCAATGTTAGGTCAAGTGTAAAGCTCTTATTCCTTTCTTATGTTTCACTTTAAAGATGTCTATCTACAGACTTCTCTTGATGATGTTTCGGGCTATTCAGTAATGTTTGATACTGGCTTATTTTGCTGTAATTTTCGCCCATTGGCCCGATTACTTCACTTACCATCCTTCTGAATGTTATTAAGCTTACCACCGCTAGCTTAGAGTCGGGGACATCACGAGCATCTGTTCGCTGCATACTTCGCGAATGTCACTAACCGTGGGCACCCCCTTACAGGGAAGTGGGACGCGAGATGCAACCGACGGGGATTAGAAGTCATGGTTGGCTTTTGCTCTTGCCACTCGCCATTTGAGAAGGTGGAGTCTTCAGTTCGTCTTATCTGATGGTGGGCAGAATGTATTGGTAACTTCTACGAGGCCTCCAGAAGCTGTTTTCAATGTTTCCATAGGGTCCAATAAAGGCCATCTGACTAAACCCCTTCGGCCTCACTATTGAAGTTCATTTTTAGGCAATTATAATGAAGTCTGCTTCCTAAGCATTAAAAAAACGTTCTGCTGAGGATTAATTCATTACACAGGAGGTAGGCATTTGATTGAACAAGCTTAGGTACTGACATCCAGTGCTGGCTGCACATCTACAACCCGATATTATCGATACAATCTCGGTCCATTTTTTAAGTATTTCATCAGATCCACTATTTCGCAAATCACAAGAGTGTGGTGTGCACCATAACCACGCGTGAGATCTAGACTCACCAGAAGTCCTGGGTTACAAAGAGAATGACACCGAGCCAGTATTAGAAGTTGTCTTAAATACTATGAGTAATTTAAAGGACGAATTCCAGGCTTATCCAGCGAACCCATCGAAGACATATTAGTCAGCTTGCGTACAGTTTACAAGAACCTATCCTTAGGGCTGTAGCAATATTTCCTGTGTTATTATTAAGTCCATTACAGATTCGTGTTTGCTGCTGAAGGTAGAGATCCGGAAGTGCAGCAGCTGTAATACATTGTAGCGTCCCGAGGCTCCCTTGAAGGCAAAAGAAGGCGGAATGCTAGGGTAGAATATATATATTCACCGGACAGAAGGAAATAGACCGCTGACATGGCCTGGAGGCCAGCCCACGCAGCTAGGGCAGTACGGCCACCTTTGTGACCTTGACAGGAACCATCACTTCTAACAAACAGAGTACTACATACATTGCTTGGACTACCGGCTTCGGTCAGGGTCACAGAAGTGGCCATATAGCCCTAGCTGCGTAGGTTGGCCCTCGGGATATGCCGGGAGCTTATTTCCCTCTGCCTGTTGAAAATATATATTCTACCCTGGTATTCTGCTTTTTTTGCCTTCAAGGGATCCTCGGGACGCTACAGCAGCTAAGAAATCGATCATAGCGTCTAGAGACTCCCTTGATGGTAAAAGAAGGCATAATACTAGGACAGAATGTGCATTCAATAAGCACCGAAAAAAGCTGCTGACGTAGTCCAAAAACCAACTTACGCGACTAGGACGATATGGCCACCTCATTTCGAAACCGGAACCGGCAGTCAGAACAGCCGAAGTATGAAATCGGTTGTTTTTCTTTCTTTAACTAGTTCCAAAATAGAGTACCCCCCATATTCCACAGAACTACTACGATGTGGCTCTTACGTAGCGTTAAACTATACAAAATCGGACTCAGGAAATGCTGAAAATTTTTGGCAATGAAACGATTTCCAAAAATAAAGTACTCAGCTATTAATTCGGTAAAAAACACTAAAATGCCTATAATAATAAGCGTTTTAGTTAAAATGATTGGAAATTTTTGGTAATATAGCTGTTTATAATATTTTGTTACTCTAAGTCTTCGTTTCCATTAATCCAACCGGAACCGGTTATTCTGAAAGCTATGGTGCGAAAGCTTAAGTACCATGAAAAGAAGCTCCTTAAGAAGTTCGATTTTATTAATTGGTCCGCAGACAAAAATCTCCATGAACTAAGTGTAATTAAGCGATTTCATATTCAAAAGCGGGAGGATTACACGTTGTATGTGCACTTGTTCGACTTTTATGCGCAGGTATAACAAGCTGTCGCGGCATATACGCGAGATAGCAGATAAGCTGAAGGATATTGATGGAAAAGACCCGTGGAGAGCAGAAATGACTAATATGCTCTTGAATAAATTGTATGTAGGAGCTTCGCTTACGTCTCTTTTAGGCATAATCTTGGCCTGGTTCCAACAAGGTCATCATTAATGCTAGCCTCCAGGGTTAACGCGTCGTCATTTTGCAGAAGGCGACTTCCAGTAGTAATGGTTCGCGCGCACATGGCTGAAACCCTCAAAGCTGCTGTAACTTTCATTGAACAAGGGCACGTCAGAGTCGGTCCAGACACTATACGCGATCCCGCATTTCTTGTAACTAGGTGTGTCTTCACATGCAAACATATCTCACGTCTCCATCATACTGTGGTCTAAGGGCTCGTTTTTTTCTTATCGTCTTCTATCCACAATTCCGCTGAGCTTTCCCCAAGATAGTGACCGTTCCACATTGCTATCCAGTCGTTTTGTTCTGGGGTCCGTGTCTGGCTCTTGCATATTCATCCTTTTAGACCTATGGAAGACTACGTCACATGGGCTCCTGGCTCCAAAATCAAGAAGAAAGTTCAGGAGTACAACGGCATGCTGGATGACTTTGATTATGAGTGATCGCCACCTCCAATGTATCCCGTTATTCGATGTACATAAGACTTCTAATAAGAGAAAAACTACTTTATTGAAAACAATCTTGTTAAAGACATTTCCTACTCATTCTCCATGGCCACCGCTGCTTGGGCTCGCGTCTGTCCCCACACTCCGTCCCTGATACGCTTTTTTAACTTCACGGCTGTCTCATCGTCCAACAGAGTCCACTGCGTGGCGTGACCCTTCCAACGTTCCTGGGTCAGATCGCATTGTTCGATTATTTTAAATTTTTCCGGCTGCAAACTGGAGCCGTCCACAGCTGTGCCCACCTCCGTAGTGGGATTGAAGAGGTATTCCAAAAAGCCAGACACTTGTACAAATAACGCAACCCCCCATGGCTTAAAGGTCTTTATGATCGAATGTATCTTACCTCGGTTGCTATAGCGCGCAGGAGGTTCAAAGCAGCCGAGCGGACTTCCTTGAAAGGTTGACGAGCTAACTCCCAGATGCGACAAAGAAGACGGGTGGGGGGTGATGGAGCACTGATGAAATTGAACCACTCGTGGGTTAATTTAGAAATTGGTAGCAGTGCGGAAACATTATCCACGTTAGGTAGAATAAGAACGTCCGCTAGGGCAAGGAGGATTCTAGGCAGGGTGTCTGCTGACGCGTTCATCATTACAGAAGCGGCCTTCAAGAAAAGCGGGTTGAGACACGCACCTGGTTCTAAGAAGCAAGAAAGCTGCCTTTTAATCACCATCAGTTTAAATTAATATGTAGAGACGCCGAAGCCTTGCCTAGGTAAGCAGCGAGGGCTCTCTTCCCATCTATGGTTCTGCAAATTTGTGCAATCGTTTCTATGACGGCTACGATGATAACTGGATCAGAATTGATGAGGTAGCTTGCAAGACAGTTGACAAGGGGTTGTCTGTAAATCGGATTTGTGAGAAAATCAATAGGTTCCTCTTCAGCCAGGGTTGCGAAAAAACTGAGATATCCTAAATGGATGTAAGAGGAGGATGACAAACCCACCAGGTAAGAGAATGCCATGCAAAGGACTTTTCCTCAAGGTTTGTAGACTAGAAAACAGGTGTGCAACAGCTCCACTTGATTGTAAAAACGCTCGACCGTCAGGAAAAACGAGTAACAACTTCAGAACAGCCAAGGTGTTAAGTTGTAACAGAGGGTCACTTTTACCGAGGACGACAATTAAACGACTAAATACAGAGTAGTTTATCATTTCCTTGAAGGTTTCCTTTCTTTGAGAAGCAATGTACGCGAAAATCTACATAAATGTATTCAAAATACTGAATACTACTTCTGATAACCGAATAATCTCCTCATCACCGGTAAGAGAGTCAAAATGACTTTGTAGAGATGCGTCCTTTAGGAGCATCTTCACTCCCTCAGGATGGTTTATACCTAGGAGACAGATTAAACTTATGTTCTAAGTACCAAAGGCTATCAAAAATGCACGAGCGGACGATGCCGTAGTGATTTCCTCTGTAGTGGCTATCTTACTTATCTCACGTATGATCTTCATAGGTATATCAATATCTTCTGGAGGGGAATTTTCGACACCATCTACTAGCTAAAAAATAAAGCGCGCAGAGAAACACACCCTCGCAATGACGAAATCCCTGAGGGGAATGTTTCTGGACGTTATCGACATCAGTAACTCGGTTTCGTGAGAATGCGCAAACTCAGTCAGACGAAACGTTGAAAAAACCACCTCGGCTATATTTAAGGCTATCTCAGAAAAATCACTTCAATATTATAAGGAAAAATCAAACCTGTTGCCTAGATCAATATGACCAAAAATATCGAGAAGATTGTGCTTGGACACAGCATCTTCGAGTTCGCGTCGTGACAGATTTCGGAGCATGATGTAAAGGGCCTCATACTCTTGCAAAGTGCCAGAGACCCTCGACAGTTTGTCAATCGCTTCGTAGATCTTCGTCATTCTTAGCGAAAGCCGGAGTGACCTCGAATGCTTCTCTAACGAAGATAAACAAGTCACCATAATAATAAACGCATCAAATTTACCTTAGTTTCTGATGGGATTCGATCATACTTTTCCTCTTTTACAAGAGCTCCTAGTACTTTTCATAAAATACAATACAATAAAATACAATACAAATACAATCTTGACGTAATTTTTGATGCCATACATTAAATCGCTTGACGGTAGTTGAAATGGGCTGATAAAGAGCCACTTCTCCGATTGAGCTGACCTTTAAAAAGTCCTAATGTTACAAGCCCTACTGTACATCAAATATGTCTATTCTGCTCGCACGTTGTCTTCTTCCACCTTGAAGTCAGTTGCAGGATGCTACAGTCGCAATTCAGCGCGAGTATGTTAAAGTGATATCACGGGTATTTTGCTGTCCTTAAAAATTTGCCGAAATTTGTTCATGGCTTATCTGTGTAAGTCATTTGTGACGATTAGCAACCACAATTTCGACCTATCGGTAAAATTTCATCATTCAATAGAAATATGATAGAATTCGCCATTAATCCCGATGTCCACAACCGCCGAAAACGCAACTCGTAGCCAAATTAACAACCAGTAAGCCTTTTGTGAAGTTGTTATAGGCCGCGCCGATGCTAGAGAGAGACCATATGCAGGGCCAGAGGACCATAAAGTCGAGTAGAAATCAAAAATGCAAAGGCTTAAGGTCTCGCGTGGCCACTCAACCTGCCCGCCTTCTTTTAAGTATCGCTCTCCAACGATCCTCTCTGGCAATCTGAGTCAACCGCAATATAGGTGGTGATTTGAGAACCGCTCCAATCTCGTCCCAGTGTCAAGAATGCATCTTGGCGACCCCGTTCTATTTAAGGCTTTGTCCTTTTTGCAAAATGTCTTTGGGTGGGGAGAACTCGCTCGATTCTAACTATTCACGACTAGATGAAGCCCTTTAACATTTTTTCTTAGGCACATGAGCCCAAAGGCATTGTGGCCGGATAAAAGATCACATTTTAAGTAGATTCATTTAGTCGGTATTCCATAGCTATTTCACCAACTACCTTATCTTCATTTTTGTACCATTCATTGGTTTTTCAATTAGCTAAACGACACGTGGTGATGTTGACGATGCCTCTAGACACTGTACTAGACTGCACAATGGCGTTTTTCATAAGGTTTAACTTTAGTTTTGCCTTCGCCGTTTATAATCTTCTTGCAGAGCATGCGAGTCAGACAGCCTAAGCCTTTTTAAGCCCTTCCATTGGTAGTCGTCGAGGTAAGGTTGGATCGTCGACCATGGAAATAAGAACATGGGCTTTGGATCGAATTTGTTTGTCATCGCCACCATTTTAAGGTGTCGAGTCTTTCTTAAAGTTATTACAAGTTATTAGACGGAAGTTCACCTTTAGGAGTCTCAAGAGCCAGCAAAGTTAAGTGCTGCTGCTTTCGTCCTACACATTTTTCAAAGGAGAGTAAATCTCATTTGGTGTATATCCACGACTTTTTGTGGTAAATTTCTTAACGATGGATGCGGTCCTGCATTAATGTAGGGCAAATAGAGGTCGAATTGAAGATAGCGTATTCGTTTAATTTCGTTCTGAAACTGAAAAGAGAATGCGCAAGCACCAAAAAATGGTTGCCATAATTGACAAGGGACATGTAGAACGTGCTCATAAATTTTCTCATCGAGCCCTTATGAAGAGCTTAACTCAGTTATTTAGATCTACAATATAAATATCAGTCACAATTAAATGCACAGAAGCCTTTTTCAGTGCTGTTTTGCGTGCTTTTGGTATTCATTTGCCCATTTTTGTCTCAATTTCCACTCATTATTCAATGCAAACCTTTTCACAGTGCCATTGTCATTAAAACACAAAGAAAACAAGTAATATGGAACACTAAGCCTAACTGTCACTGAAGGTTCAAGAAGGGTTTCGTCGGGGACTGGATGATCGCCTACATAAGACCTGAAGTCTTCAGCGCTGAACATTCAAGCCTTTATTCTTACATCCTGTTACTGCCCTTACCAAAGCATGATTCGGTTTTTATCCTAAGTGGCTCAAATCGGGACATGATCGAGAAAACATACGCAATTTTGTGCTGCCACACCAAAAAGTTGACAATAAATTATCAAAGAGTGTTATTCATCTTCACAATTTTGCTCTTGCACTCCTGTGAGACTGCTCTGAAGGCAAAAGAAAACATAATATCCGGACCAAATGCCCATTATTGACGTATAGAGGGGCTAGGAGGCTACTGGTATGGCTTGGAGATCATGCCACCGAGCTAAAATTCAATGGCCTCCCCCTTCAGTGCCCGCATAACCAAAATGAAAATGTAAGCAAACAGCAGAAGTGTTACAGCTGCTACCCCATCACTTTAACCGTAGGTATCCTCAATGATCCACTGAAGTCCGATACGCAAGTGAAGCAGTTCCCGAAGGCCCTTGCTGAGAGGGCATGCAGTTACTTGCTAGCAGTACCGAAGTCGACTACCACCTTCAAGCATAATAAAAGTGGAATGAAGTTACCCCCTCTCTCCCTCCCCACCTTGTAAGTAAACTAATGCTTCAGCTAAGCATTTATTAAGCAACATCATCTCCTACTTTCCCGTATAGTCCAGTAGTCTCCAGCGTTTCTTAGCCCTATCGGAGATTTTTCGCATGCAATCAACAAGTATTGTTATGGTAATGGGCCACATGGGACTCCACCACTGTATCTTTGCTGGGTGGCTTGACATCTAGGACATGTCAATAGCACCAAGTCCCAACCATACGTAGAGAATACATATTCTGCCTAAGTATTGCATCGTCTCTCCTTCTCAGGGAATTTTCAAGGGGCTGCAATCGTATAATAGTTGCATATTGCCCACCTTTCCAACTGAAAACCTCTTTTTATTAAAGAATTGCAGCTATTGAGTGACCTACAGGATAAAGCAACCTTGGGATAGCACAAGGGAGGAAGGTGCACTAATGAGCCTCGTTCGCCACCAAAAGCGTATTTTAATTGTTAATTTCCCATGACTTTTCTGTTTACGAGGGATCACACGTTGTTTATTTTTTTCAAAATTCACACGCAAAGACAGAAACATGAAGCACAAAGGGAGAGCAATTCCCATTGAGGTTGAGAAAGCAACATCCTTCATATAATCGTGTCAAAGGCGTTCCAGTATTCAAAGAGCTGTTTTAAAATCCATCTTTTTGCAGTGTTTTACGCCTAATTGCATGTTACTCATAAAGACGAAGAGGAAACTTTCATAATCAACGAGTAGTCTATTAGGCGCTTCTCAAGTCCATATCGATGAAAACAGTTGATAGTCACACTCCTCTGAACAGCTATACTATTCAGGATTTCCTCGCAGCTTCGCCATCAAAACTAGGCTAAGTATCCCTGTCAGATACGTGAGTACGTGCAGCTGTAAAGATAGGGAGTCGGTGGACCAAAATTTTAAATGCAGATTGGCACCCCTCCATGTTTGAGGGTCCTGCTTGTATTGGTTTTGATAATCCAGTGTTGATTAGTCTATAAACTCGCACTTATTTTTGCTGTTCTCTAAAAAAGTTAAAATTTTGTTCGTTTTTCATTAGAAATTTTAAGCAGCCTCTTTTAAATACTTAATGAGCACTTTTTTTCTTAAAATCGTACTGATCAATGTTGCATGATTCGCCATGCCTACCGGCTACGAGAGTCCCGCTTTTAAAGGAGCTGAGAAATCAATACTAATTATTGATCAGTTATTGATGCCTCTTTTTTCCTTCCGGGTGCATTTACCAAACGAGTCACCTGCAATCGGTAAATCGGTCGATCGATAAAAGGCGAACATTTAAGTATTTATAACCGAACAAGTTTTTTTTCGTAATTACTATTGAAGTGCTTATGTTTGATGAAAATCTTTGTTGTGACACTGGAGGGACGTTTACCCGAATTTCCCACATACCACTATAATCACATTAGGTCATCGCTGTATTTTTGTCCTCAACTTGGTATTTAATTACTACTAAGCACTTGGCAAATAAATGATTATGCAATCCATTTGAAAAAAAACGAATGTGTGTAGTGCACATGTTGGTAGAAAGGGCGAGTGGAATTCATTAGCCGCTGTAACAGGAACGAATTCGCGTTTCTCACAAAGCCTCTTTTGCAACCAACCACGAAGCAGCACTTTTTTATTTGTGGAGGAGTTGCACCAAAATGAAATAACATAGGGCATCAACACCAGTTGAAACATTGGAAATAATCCGAATTGTGAAGATTGGGTATTTATGAAAGGATGATATCGTAAGGGAAGGGTGTTTAAGAACTTGATTATTTTTTAATTGGATTAGCAATTTAGTTTATTCGCAAGTTGATTTTGAGCCAAAATTTAGCATTGCTACCTAAAATAAAGCAAAGTGGATGTCTTTTTGTGCCAAAAAGAACTGCTTAAAGCAGTGGTCCAACCGTTAACAGGGCAAGACACTTCAACTCTGAAAAATTGGTAACAAAGTTACTTGTCAATATTGCCACAGAATAGCAAGGATGTGGTAGTATTTTCATCCTTACCCCGAGAAATTTTGATGAAGTCACCTAATTGCTAAATAGTGGGCGTGAATCGCTTTTATTTGCGAGCCCTCTCTTTGACTTGCGAGTTCGACAAGCTGGATAATTAGCAGGACCGAATAGTACCTCATCCACATGGCATTGGCTAAACCATCGAAATGTTTGCAACCAGGCGAAGAAAGTATGGTTTCAGCACTCGAATAAGGCATAATGCTTTATTCGTCTCATTTATCGTGACATTCGCGGATGCCTGTGATTAAAATGACTGAAAGATTTAGAGAATGCAAATAGTAGGCCTGCTGCAGGCCGGTCGACATAGAGGCGTTGAAGAATTAAAACCTCAAAATTTCGTTGCAAATTTTACACGGTGCAAACCCCAACGCCAATGGATTTTATTTGAGTTGGAAGTCTTCAAATGATACAGAGAGAAGCACTTAAAGTAGCCCCAGGCCTCCAAGTTTTTAATAGCCCCTGCTCTGTGAATAGTGGAAGCTGATCAATCACTCGACACGTCTGCAGCCACCTCTATAACAGGAGTTCAACGTACCTTCTTCGTCTGCCTGTGATAACGGTGTGTGCACCAGGTCCAGTGCTACAACGACGAGACAGGAGTGAGATGCTTCCGGTCGGAGAACGGTTACATTTCTTTTTATTTCTTGAGCAGCATATTCCGGCATGTTGGAAGACTTCGACATCCTTACTGCGATGGCCATCTTCCCCTTGATGCCCCAGCAGCAAACGTGTAAAGAAAGGGTCTAGACCAAAAATATTGCAAATTGTATCTCCTACATTGAGTGTTTAAACACTATCGCATACTATATCAATGTTCTGGCTGATTTTCTCGAATAAACTAAAGCTTGTCAAAGTAGTTGATTGCTCAAAAGATTGGCTTTGAAAGAACTTCCACGGGTGGAAGCAGTTTGCGCTGCGTTCCTATCTACCAATTTTTCCGCTTTTTCCAACTTGATTCCGAACAGAGTAAGATTTCGTTTTGTGCCGCTAAATGTGTGCTTTTCGTTCTTTTTGGTCGTAGATTATATAAGGTGACCTATTTCGTAGTACAAAGCAGTATCAAGTGGCGTTGCTTTCCTTTTAATAAGAGGTGGCATATTCCCAGCAAAGATCAAGAGCTTCATATCAAATTCTAGATGCAGTCAGTTAAGAGCGAGGAACAGCGACGAACAATTGAGTGGATGCTACACCTAGGGTCAACGCCCTAGGCCACACCCAAAAACGCGATTTGGTTATTAATCAACAAAGTTATTCAAAGGGATCAATTAATCTTGGCAAAATTTTTATTGTTCCCTCAAGGCCCAAAAATTTGAAGCGCTACGAGGCATGCCGAGCGACAAGGCATTGTGGCCTCACACTGCTTTGCCAAATGAGGCGTAGCTCCTACTCCTATGCCATTTTCACATCGGCTCCTGTTGTCAGATGCTTCGAAGGAATGCTGAATTAAGTGGATTCAGGGAGTGAGAGAACCTGTGCCAAAATGCGCGTGTGCGGAACATTTCTGGCAAACCGCAGCTTGGCTCAAGATGCCATCCAAAAGACTGCAGATATATGTGAGCTTTATCCAAACTTCATTCGCAAACACTATGCTCAAAAGTGCACCGATTAATCTCTAAAAGTGGAACTAAACCACTATTCTTATCCCATGGTAAGTGAAGATTCTTGTATCTTTGTTACCATCAATCAAAAGCCCAATTAAGTGCAAAATACAATTGTTTCTTCGAAATCTAGGAAACGATTAATCCCAATTAGTTAGTCAACGGCTACGAAAACTGATTCTCACATCAACACAATCATTTGAAAGGGAACACCCAGTGGTGCTAAAAGTGAACGAAGAAATAGCTTTTTTTACTGCGGGAGTGGAAAAAATAGTGAGGAAGGTTGTTATGTGAGTATGGGTGGATGCTGAGTTATGCACTAAAAACAGTTTGGTTTGCACACAACGTAATTGAAACTGGGTTTTTATGTGGAGGCACTGGTCGCCCTTGAACAAACTCTACATTCTAAGAGACTGGTGATGTTTGAATGTTGGTTTTACAAATGACGCCGATTAGCTCTCCGTCTCCTTACATTACTGACCAATAGTCTAATACGGCATACACTTCAAGAGCGGCCTAGAGGTGTGCAGCAGCCAAAAAAAGAAGAATAAACGAAGTTTGAATGCTCTAGTCAATTATTATATGAAATGCGACCCTAATCAACTAAATCGAGCATCAAACTCAGGTTTTACGGCTCTCTTTAATTAGGTATTCCTAAATCTTGAAATGCTTCTCCCACCCCTTTCTGAATACTTACCTCATAGGGGTGTCAAGTCAGATTTCGCAACATAATAATGTCGGGTGTTTACTCCGATCCCAAGATCCCAATGACTCCGCCTACCTGGTTTGTGGTCAGGATAAAGACACAACGAGTAATGTTGTTTCCTAAAAAAGGTAAGCTTGGGTAGACGACTTTCCGACGAGGCTTAATTATCGCACCAATTTACACTGAAGACCAGCTTCACTCCGAGGGATATTACCCTATTTCACAGAGATCAAATCATCTATTAGTTAATGCAATTTTTAATGAAGAAACTAGAAACTGCTAAATACAATTCCGCATTTATTCATGCAAGATCCGCTATACATAACCTCCTGTAGGCATAGCAGTTGCTAATCATTTGTCACCACTACTTACCACTACACGCGAACCTCCTTCGACACACATAGGCCATTCAACACTTTGCATACCTGTGTTTGGTGCAAGTTTGACTTCCTTTGACTACTGCTACCATAGTCTTCAGCGATAAATTTGATGCTACCGCTGGTTAAATATTGGCTATTCGCCACACTTTAGTAAGTTAGCCATGTTAACCAGCTGACGGAAACAACGTATGCCAAAAAGTAGCCAGAAGCATGCTGCCACTCGGAAACGCCTCATCATTATTCCACAAAGTCTTAATTCGATTTCGCTTGGAATCTCATGAATCTCTATATCTGTGAACGCTCTATTTATTCACTGAGCCGCAGCGGGAGATTGAGTGAACGCGCCGAAGCTCGGGAGTGTTGCGCAATCCGGACGTAAAATACGTCACTCATTGTGCATTTGCATTCACGACGATGCCTTAACTTACCGAACCACTCCTCCTCCCAGTGATTAGTAACTTAAATAGCAACTTGTGCTGTTGTAGAAGAAGCGGTCCCTCACGCTTTTTTAGACCAAAAACTTACTTACGGACACAATAGACTCTCTGTTGGCAAGATTAGCTTAAAACCAGTTGTTTGGTAGGTCAGCCACATAACTGGTTAGCAAAAGGGAAGAGAAACCAACAAAGGTAAATCTCTGTTAATGATCCGGTTTTTCACTAGAAGTTGCAACGTCTAAGTGCTGTAAGGGTGAATTGGTAAATCACTCATTGGACGATGATGAACGGGGCAAAGAGAGTAATTGAGTGCGCTACTATAACCACCCCTCTCGACATTTGCATAGGTGGTTGACTTCAACAAGTGTGCGCATGCTTCATCTCTCTCAGCGATAATTTCCTTCGCCTCTGTATATT
Organism: Taenia hydatigena; assembly: GCA_036345935.2. Lineage (NCBI taxonomy): Eukaryota > Metazoa > Platyhelminthes > Cestoda > Cyclophyllidea > Taeniidae > Taenia > Taenia hydatigena. The sequence goes on from JADWOT020000008.1 coordinate 12,186,911, forward strand.
TTGCGCGTACGTGCGTGTGTGCACGTCACAGTGGTCTGCGCCAATAAGTGACAGCCTTAAAGCTTCACTTAGGGTCTCCTCACCGCCTTCACTTTTTACTCCACCATTAGTCTCTTACAACTACCCGGGGCTCTTAACACATCTGCACACACAAACGCACATAGAAGCAGTATCAGAGAAAATGGCAAACTACGGCATTGTGGTGCTTGCACATACTTCCTCTAGAGGCTGTAGTCCCGTCCCCCCACCCTTGCTGCGTCGTACAAATCTCAGACGCCAAAGGTGTCTTCCAAGTCGCTCGTTCTCACCTAGTCTTCAGGACATGAACGAAACAACCGCTACCATTGCCGACTCCAACCATCCCCAAGTAACCAAAGGAAATCAAGGCACTCGGCAAGTGAGGGTCGTTTCTAATCCTGGCCATGAGCAAGAGAGATCGAGCAGTTTTGGCTACAAATCCCGCTTCTATGGTGTCGCTGATAGTCGACCTAGAATGGCCTCTCAGGAGATGACTGAAGTGTGAGTGGATAAGCGTCCTCCCTTCGCTCTAAGACATTGTAAAAATAATGAGACTTTTAATGTGGCTTTTAAAATTATTTTGTAATACGAGAAACGATTAATGACCTGCTTAAATTTGTGCATTATTTTTGAAAAAACTGCGAGGCGATAGGGGTAATTCCGCATCGTTTATTGTGTGGTAGTTAATTGTAGGTTTTCGCCTTTCCATCCTCCTTGTACCAGATGTATCAAATGCTAGCGATCATCCGATCTAACTACTTAGTCATTTTGAGACTTCCTTTTCTAAAGTTCTGGTTTTCGAGTCAAGAGGCGACGAGCATGGCTTCTTTCCGATTTAGCTGTTAGGCCCTGGAGTTTTGGGCTCACTACAAATTCGTAAATCACCGTCTGAATTTCTGTCTCAATTAATGACTGAAAAGTGGGTTTATCACTCGGTCGCACTTACACCGATAAGTCAGAAGGTGGTACTCTCAACTTCCCAAATGCCCTTTTCTTTTAAGCATTCGCCTGCAAGTTTTAGCTTCATAATGTTTCAAAAGAGCGCATTGAATGTTGGTAGGAATATGATGGGTACCATTGGTCCAATATCGTTTGATTTGCGTGTGTTTTGCGTTTCCGCATCTGTCTGAGCTGCGTAGTTGTGTGGTTATGCAAAATTCGAGCGGTCATTCTCTCGTCGTAGTGGCGTTTATGTGGACGTACTCACACGGACGGCAACCCCACCTCAGTGCCCTGTTCAAGGGCACTGGGTACGGTGAAGCCCGGTTTTCGAAATTGAGGTAGGACTTTCTTTTTGGTTGAACGGTTGTGTTGAGCACTTTATCCCGCAAGGACTAAATGTTCTTTCGGAAGAATTTATTCCTCAGAATTTGAATACCTGATCTTTGTATCTTCAGCTCGGCGTTAATCAATCTCACTGGAAGTTGCCTTTATATTACATAAAATTGCGCTTTTCTGATAGAATCCATGATAATTATACATCCGAATGTGACTTATTAACCTGTATTAAAAGGTAATTTTCAAATATAGACGAAACTTGGTGACCGCAAGGCGGTGTGACGCCAATGTTTTGCATAGGGCAACTAGTGTCCAGTGGGCGATTTAGCAAGAGATGACAAAATTGCCATTGACTTGTGTCAACCGACAAACCTGGCTTCACTATCACTCCTCAGTGGTAATGGAGGCATTAATTAGGAGGTGCAGTAAATGATGCAAGTGTCAACTGTGTAACGCTGAAAATGATTTTTAGCCAAAAATTAACGAGATTCCCTTTGCAACAAAAGCAAGCTGATTTGCTAGGTTTCAGCACGAGCACCACTGAACTTTTTAATCCACGTATGTATATTTATTTAGAACTTCACCATATGATCAGGAGGAGTTATTCTCGCTTCCACGCCCATCCTCGTTTCGTCACAATCCAAGAGCCTACCGTCGCAGCTCCCCCTCGGCTGTAAGGCTTCCTCGCCTTATTTTTTGAACACTTTACCACTTTGCTGCCACTTGGAGGGCAGTAAGTATTTAATAATTGGTTGTACATACCAAGTCAGAGAGGAGAGCTCTCATCCACCGCCGTGAACAAGTAGCCAGCGCCTAAGTCGAACTATAAATCAGATAACTTAGATGTTCATGAGTTATAATATTATAACCTAAACCAGTAGAAATAGTTTAATGACTCTTGAATGAGCTTACCAAAATGGGAAGACTTTTTCAAACTCCACTAATAACTAGAGTCATGACTGTGGTTTTGTAACGTCAACAATTGCTTTTAACTAGTATAATGAAATAAGCTATAACACAGAGGCCCCTGATTTGGATAAATCACTTCAAATGGGATTATTTCTACGACTTCAGAGCATACGGATAACCTCGAGTTTGAGATTGGAACTATCACTTTAAAAAAAGGAACTTCCAGAAATTCATTGCCTTTAAGGCGGACTAATTCTCTATCGCCCTACATTTTTAGGTCGAAAAGAAATCATAGATTCAGTGATCCATTGTAAGCTAGTGCTGGAACAAATAATCCGTTCAGAATACTGATGCGAGCTACTAGACCCTTTAAAGACAGATACATGGTCAAAACAGAAACTAAAAATTTGTACACAATCAAACTAAGAACATACATACTAATCACCTCCGTCGTAGTTGATGTTCCCTAAGGCTACTTTTGATTCAGCTCTTAGATGCTCCAAGTCGTCTAAAATAACTAATTTGGAGCTTACTTGCCGATTTCCAAAACAATTGCCACCATTCTGGACATGTCTCTAGCTGGTTAATCAAAACCAAAGTAAATTGATTAATTTAACCAAATCTAATCTGCACCAGCACACCCCAAATCAAAAATTGTAGGATCAAATGATTACCATGGAAAGTAGTTTCTTGGATCAATCACGTACGTTTTCACCATGACGATAGGATATCGCTTTTAATTTTATGAACTTCGCTACTTACAAATCTGAGGTGAAAATACTTTTGTAAATTTTCAATAACACTGTAACCTCTTCTTCAAAAGATGACAATATCGCGAGACAGCTCCGCAGGATCCGTCGCCGGGTCGCCACACCGCCCTGCCGCCTTAGAGTAAGTTCTTTCTTTCAAGAGAATCCCCATTTTCTGCTCTATCTTGTATTCCTCAGTAAGAATAAGGCATTATTCAACTTAAAAAGGCGTTGTTTTTAATATGCAGAGTAAGCTTAGGCTGAAGCAACTAACACTTCAAAAGCCGCCCCCCACCCCACTGCTCCAGCATCCACTTGATCAGCTGACTGCTCACACCCAGGCGGTCGATAAATCGATAAAAGCCACACAGAGTGAATGCACCAGCATTATGACCGTGCAGCCCTGTGCTTGCCCTCTCCGTGTTATTCAAAACAGTCACTTTGCCATGTGATCGCTAAAATGTGATTTTTTGGAGGAAGCAAAGTTGGTTACAAGGTGCAAAATCACACTAAAAAAGTTTGGTTCTAAAGGTAAGAAAGTAGAAGAACACTGATGAAAACACAAAGAATGCTGACCACATGCTCATATTTTTAAATGTTAAAAGCCATAACATAATGTGATGGAGTTTCTAATCCCTAGCTCAACGGATGATTAATAAGTTTTGGCTTGAGAATCGGCGTTTTCTCTCCATATTGAAATCAAATGGATGAAAATAGATTAAACAGTGTATATAATGTCGAGATGAGCATGTTGTGCAATAAAAATTGCGTCCAAATCGCCTATAAAATAGCAATAAGTTTTTCCAGTTTATCAATATTGGTAAATTGCGCATTAAGATACCAAGAACGACGATGCATTTATATCGTCCAGGTAGTATAGAAGCAGCGATAGGAGTTAGTAAGCATTCCAAAGGAATCCCTCCTGAATTTGCATATCCTGTGCTAGGAAGATGTTTTGAAGCTTTTATTCATTTGTACTGTTCTGTGGCCGTAAATTACACTAACGGTTTAAGGTTATTGTCTATGCAATTGCTAGTCCCGCAACAACGTAGCCACGGTGCAATAAATATTCCTTTTTTCGCAGGGTGATGCTCAATTTTATTCCTTTTCTGACGTCCCGACGTGGGATGAGCACTGAAAACCTTAGCATGACAGCCCATAATTAAATTTTCTAACCATCGGAACCTGTTTTGCGTCTGCCACATGTGGCGTAAGTTCTGATTTTGGTACTGAAACGAGATTAAAACAATCTTAATTTACCAAAACAAAGATCAGATGATTAAGACATTAACAACGCTTGGTTGCACCACTGAGTGTCATTCTGTACTGCTGAAGGTTTTTGTTCAATTCTCGGTTTTGGTAACGGGCCACTAAGGTGCTTTGCTAAGCGATAGCCCCTGAGTCCTTCCGCTCAAGTATTGTGTGCTTTCGTCTTTGGAGGAGTAGTAAGGTCCTGCAATTCCTCCCACTTAACTTAATTAAAAGAAATTCATTAATTTCGATTGAAATTTTTGCTTTCAAAATTCTTGGGACATGAGCAATGTTAGCCAAAACAATCCTGTTAAGTGGATACTGATACTTGATCTATTTTTTTCGCACAAACTCCTCCCTGTAAATCGTGAGAACTGTCAAATAGCTACGCTCGTCACGCTACTGAAAGTGCATTTTAATTTACAGACCGAGGCGAGACTGAGAATGGGGCTCAACTAAATTGTATTGCCAGGGCTTGGAAGTGTCGCTTTGTGCTTTTCCTTTGCTTAATTGCACAGCTGTGAAGATCCATTACTCTTCCATAGATTTGGAAGCTTGTTGATAAAGCGATGCAATACCAACTTTACTGTCAATGACTCGGTCAGTGAATTTCTGTCGTCCTATCAAGTCTAAATGATCACACAATGGTAAACTCAGGGGACATGTCCTGCATTACGGAATACTTCTTTATTCTTCAATGTACTCACGTTTATTTGCAATGCGTTGCAACTTATTAGGTGAAGCCGAGAATAGAACTTTCGGGGAAATCCCTGGCCCATCTATTAACAAGGATGTTACCTTGGGTCATTTTTTTCTCATTTTGGAAGTGAACAAACAGTACAACAGTAAAAAGCCTCATAGACTATTAGACCATCTCAACCCGGATGCTTAACTACTCTGCAAATGTGACATCGAACATCTCACTTTTATGGCTTTCTCTTTCCAACCACTTCAGATGAGAAAATGTGGTAGTCACAAATACGTGATGTCGGCAGCACAAGTGTTAATTGAGCATCATGCATGATAGATCTCCAAAACCGATCTGTATAAAAACCTCTTTTGTACCTATGGGTGACAAAGACGCAATTACTTTGCAAAACAAATTCCTTCTTATTCGTGTTTATAGTGCCTTCAGGCTGTCTCGAATACGAAAGAAGGCATAGCACTCGAGCAGAATAAGTAATGCCGACATTCAGAGGGGATTGGGGCCTACTGGCATGACCCATGGGCCAGGTCACTTGGCCGAGCCCTAGGTGACCCGTTACCAGGACCGATAGGTAAACGTACAATTAATCTATTACTGTGGTCTATAAAAAACAAGAAAGTTGTACTTTGGTTCAAGACCATGTGAATGCAGTAGACTTAAGGTAATGTTTGTTTCAAGTCAATTCTCTGCTTTCAAATTCATCAGCATTGTTCCCATGTTAGTTGATTGGTTGGTCTCCAGTATTGGCTAATCTGGAATTAGCTGTAATAATCGGCTGGCCTATTAGGCCTCATGAAGTTGAAGTGGATTGTGTAATCACTAGAAGTTTAATAATCAAAAACACGCATACAGTCTTGAGCAGTTGTTTGGCGTTCTGCAAGTGTTTAACTTTAAAAAAATCATTTTGGTCTCTTGTCTTAATTGAATGCTTGCGATTTTTGAAAAGTTCTTCCTTTAGCGGGCATAACAATGCAGACAACTACGGCGGAGCACTTCTGAAGTACTGTGCAAATTTACGCATTAGATATTTTTGAATGCACCAATGATGCTATAACTGTCGGATATAAACTAGATTACTTAGCATTGCCCGTTCACAGAGCGTTCGAATTTACGGTCTGTCTTGCGGCAACACGGCCTTAGCTCCATTAATGGTGCCGCTAGTTTTTAAAGCATCCCAATTAACCGATAAACTCATTAGATTTTTCTCAAAATCTTTGAATGAATACACACCCCTTATTTCATTAGGCATCGGTGCGTAAGTACATAAAATAATTGTTATGAAAGAGCAAATACAGTACCTTTTCAATGCGCTACCTCGGCCCCCTTATTGGTTCCAACTTAACCAATCATAAGTGCTCTGTGCCGTGACCTTGAGCACGGCTCGGTTATGGAGCTATTGTAGCAGTGCAAACGAAGAATCCACGTCTGGGCCTGTGTCGCAGCATAAGGTTTTGTACAAATCCCACATTAATTCCCTCCATAATATCGCAAGAAGTTGTGCCATGCATTAGCATCGCGCGATATAATAGCAGTGGCTTGCTCCATGCCCTCGTTTCATAGGAATTACACCAAATTAGTACTAAGTAGCGAAGTCTGATTAGAAAGTATTCGATGTTGCAAAATCATTCGGGTACATTAGCATGTTTTAAGTTATCCTGCGGGTTCTCAATGGGAATTGCTGCAGATCAGTACCGATGAGTTGTTTTTATAATACCAAGGAAACATTTGCGGAAATACTGATGCAAAACGGATAACAGCTCCGCCAGTATACTAGCATGACTCAATGCGCTTGATACTGTGTTACACTTGACCTTGACATCAGACTGGTCTTCGAGAAATTTCTTTAAGGCGAACCTGTGAGATTGTGTTTCATTGCAATAAGCCTTTTGCAATGAGTAGGTGGTGAGTCTTGAAACAGGAAACAAAGAGCTTGCAATGGTCATCATGGTTGGTTATATTCTACATTTCATGGATCAATAAGGTTTTTAGTATAGCCGATTAGGTAAGAAAATTTGTAACAATTTGTATACACCGATGGACTTTAATTGAATAAATCAACAAACAACCACAAGACTTGCTGGGTTCTCAATAGTTTATTGCGCTCTCTATCGCATTCAGCACCAATAATGCATAATGGATTTGCATAAATACAAAAAGTTGTGGTTTTCTTTATTCATATAAGAAACCCACTTGTCCGTTCCAGTCACTTACCATCCAAAAATTTCACCACTTCACATTTCTAATATCGCATTTCATATCAAAAAGCTTCACACATTAAGAAGCAGTTAATGTTCGAGTTCTTTGAAGGGTAAAATCCTTGAATTTGTAGTGTTTCGAACGGCAACATGGCAGCGAGCGCTAGCCCCTCCATGAGTGTGTAATTACGAGCTAGTGTCAATCTTTACCAGTTTAATGCTTCTCGTTTTTTTCGGAAGCACCGTACAGAGCCTAATTTGAAAACAAAAAAATCCTGAGAAAGTTTTGCATGGAAAAGTCTAGAAGTTGTGATCTCCTCAGCAGGACCACTGATCTGTTTCCACCTCCGCAGCGGCGAGGCATTGGCTAGTAGGGCGGTATAAGAATGAGGTCTGGTGCTCGTCTCAGCATCAAACCAGCTAGCACACAAACACTCACCTAAACGCGTACACATAAGACCTTTCACACACACACACACACACAGTGGGTTGCAGTGGCTTTATCCGGCACGGGAATTATACACGCCTGTTGAGCTCTCATTCAAAGCACAAAGGCAAGTCATTGGCTACTATTTTATTGCACCGCTTGCAAATGTTAAAATTAGAGAATTCTCCTGCGTTTTCTTTTACTGCCATAGACTTTCCTCCCATTTACTTCCATGTTTAGTGATTTTGCGTGTGGGTACTGAATGATTTTCATGCGAAGAAACGCATTCAACGGAGTATGCCTTTTTTATGTGTCTGTGGCCGATTTACACCCGAGTGGGGGTGAAAGCTAAATTTTACCCCTACTCAGCAGTCAATAGAGTAGGGGAAAATGATAGTCGCTTTCAATTTATTTTGGACAAATTTAGATTTGATAAAAACCAATTCGTCTTGATAAGCCGTGATTTATTCTCAAAAACTGTTATAATGAACAAACATGTTTTTTTTCAGCCCTCAAGGCATCTTAATCTTGTTTTATTGTTAACAGTCTTGGTGAGTCAGTATCCATGAGCACAACGGCGATCCCTCCTCGGAGGCTAAGGGGGTACGGATCGGAGACGATATTGGGGGATGGGAGTACGAACATCAACCCCGACATGTTGGAGCCTTTCCCCTCCCCTACAGATGTCAACTCGCCCTCTAATCGATATCGTGCAAGGGCCCCTAAACTGGTCACTCCTGAGAGGAACTTCCTCAACAATGGCGCGTATTTCGAACAGACTTCCGTCCCTAAGTGTAAGTATAAAGGAAAATTCTACCTCTAGAATGTTTGACACTAACTTTAGCCAACTGGAGCAAGGCTGCTTTAGATTTGTGAAAGAAATCCCACTAATTCATATTCGGACCTGTCAGTGGTTAACTTACCAATTTTTTGGTCTTTCAATTTTACACGTCATATGCATCATGAGTACCCCAATGTCTTGAGGGAAATTTATGGAAGATTTTTAGCTGCAAAATCAGGAATTCGAGAGCATTTACTCATTCTCACTTTATGGTTTCATTGCTCTTAGTTCCTTTTGTATCAATCCCCTACGCTTTTGTTTAGTGCTCGACAAACAAGCTTCAAATCCGAAATGATAATGAAGCTCCACTTTAGCACATTTAATGGCATAGTTCCCAATGGTCGTCGAGCTTACCTTCTAAAGTGAGCATAATGTTGACCTTTGAGTAGTGCCTTCGCGCAAGCCTAGTCTGGGATCGTCGTGGCATTGTGGTTAATTTTATCGATCTTGACAGAGGGGTTCAGAGTGTCACTTTGACACTATTATACCTCAAGACGCATAAATTAGGGGTGACTCAGCTTACGTCCCTTTGCCTTTTGACTGGCTCCCTTTAATTTATGCATGTCTCTTTTATACGCCTTCTATAATGTCACTTTTGGAGAGAATTCTGCGACTGGGTCAGCATCATCTGGGTCGGAAATAAGAAAGAAATGTTATTGTAAATCTAGTCAGTTCTATTACTGTTTCCATTACACTTCTTTCAAGAATTCCGCCTGAGGTGTGTCTACTAGCTAAAGTGTTTGTTTGACGCATGAGTCATTTCACGAAATTTTAGGATGAGCCTATTTCGAGGGGTAAATAAGTATAAAAGAAGGCTTCTTATGCAGAGGTGAGTAGAAGGGTTCATGCCCTGGTCAGTGTGTTCCAAAGAACTTATGCGGAAGATACCTTTAAAGAATAAATTACATTTAGTATACCGTGTATGGATTTCACTACTACCAAGGAAACTTACTGTGGATCAAGTCTAGCAATAGAACTAAAATCATGTTGGCGAGGAGTGCTGCAGGAGGAATCGTCCATTCACCCGTTCATCCAACTATTCCTTCGTTCACAGATCGGCCTGCCCATCTGTCTGCATGGCTATCCATATTTTCCTGCCTACCTATCCACCAAACCTTCATGTAAAAATAAAAAGTAGCAATCTTAGTTTGAAGTCCACCCAATTTAGATTAGTGTGTACATTTTGCAAAAAATTAGAGACTTTTTACCGGAAGCGATACAACGAAAAATAAACAAACTTACTTCTTTGTAGAACCTAACGCTATGCTGACATGCGTGAGAATCCATGCTAATACTTGCCACTCAGCTAATTCACAAAGGCGAAAATGAAGTGCGAAAAAGCAAAAGCGTCCCTTGACTGTTTGCCAGAGTTTGGTGTTGCAATTTTTCCTATCTCGCATCCTTTCAATTCTAGCCTCCATTCGGCGGCGTATTGGGCAAATGGTCGCCCGCTCTACTCCCGACATCAACGCAGAGTGCACTCCCCTGGCTGCAGTAAGCTTTAAACAAATGCTAAGACAAATAAGAAATACATACTAACCCATCCCCCGTGTTGTACGCATAATCACGTAGTCAAAATGATTTGTGACAGAGACCTCCGACGTTTATGCGTCGACGTGGGCGCTCCTATGATCATATAGGCTCATTGATGGTAGGTCTTATCTCCACTACCGTGTCATCTTAACACCACCATTGCCATTTCGTTCAGTCGACCAGCTTTTCGTTCAGGCATCTCTCATTCATCTACCTTTCGCATTACCATCTGCCTATTCCTATTTCAAGAGTGGTATTTCTCTCTGTCGTGTTTAGGTGCGTGCAGATAAACTGCGGAACCGCTTGAAAACCTATGAAAATGGGAATCTACCAAATATTCCACAAGAGCTGCTGGCTCTCTTTCCACAAAATCTGCAACGTCATGACTTCTCAATTATTGAGAGAATGTGGAACCAGCTCACTTCAGCAGATAAACAGGGCACCGAGGTGATTTCTATTGTAACTATCTTCGGTTGCGATCTGATCTCAATCACTAGTACGGTTTTCGAATCGGGCGTTTTTCCTCTTGTTTTATAGAATGCAAGTAGGAAAACCAAAGACCAGCAGCTTTCCGCCATAATGGAACTTCTCTATACCGAAGCCTGTTACATAAAAACTCTGGAGATGCTTATTGACGTGAGTCTCAGTCTACCACAAGAACTGCCCAAAACTCCCCATTTTCTGTGCCTTTTTTAAAACTCTTCTCAAAGGTGTCAAACGCTTTTCAAGCTGGTGTTCATATTTAGGACCAAAGGTGTCTGCCAGTCAGGAATAAGCTATTCGAAAATTGAGTGAGGGTGAGAGGAAAACGGAGATTCCTGACTCTCGTGGGAATGCCGATGTGGCGTGCAATGCAGTGGGTGGGTTTGTGTGAAAAATGCGAATCTATGATCCGTGTTTGAATGCCTCTCAAACATGCTACCGAGATTAATGCAATGCAAAGTTGAAGTGTTAAGGTGGAATATGGCTGATTGGCCTAAGCAGGACGCAGCACACTCAGGCAGCGTCTTGCACAAGCAGTGAATCACGAGCAGTGAATCAAACGCCCACTTCTCGACTCTGCGAGGCAGTAAGGCGGCATCAGACCTCGACACCGCAAGATGAATAACCCACATTCAGCCTGACCTCCTTGATTCTTGATCACCTTCATTTCATTCGATTGTAACGATCAAGTTCTGACAGCTCAATTGTTTGCATAACATTTAAGCAAGATTTTACCCTCCTACTGCACGATGTAACCAAAGTCTGAGTAGATATATCTTTTAGTGATTTTGCTATAAGTTACAGGCTAGTGTTACAGTCCAATCACGTAATTATGCAAGCGAAGGTCCCTATTTCTCAGGGTGGCTTTGATTGTGACTCTCCTTCAGAAGCATTCATCTTAACTTGCTACTACAAATGTGGCGATGCGCGAGTGGATTTTCCATTTCCTTTTTCCACAAACTGGGTCGTACTCTTTTACCATTATTTAGTGGACTGAGCTTTCCTTGGACTTTGTTGCCCTCTTCACTTTGAAAACCTCGTCAAAAAGGGTTGGAAGTAGACAGTGCAGTCGGTTATGATGAGGATTTTGATGCGATGAGCAATGCTGGGCTGAATAATGTTTTTTTATTCAACTGGAAGGACACACATGTTAGCAATTGATAAGCTCTGTATTGGGAAAATTCTTTACTTTCTATCTATTCTCAAGACCTCACAGTTTTTTTTAGGTTTATCCGAACTCTTTGAACACGAGTGTCTATCATTTATTACACATGATGCTGAGCGCTCGAAGTTGTATTTTTTTCAAGAGTTGACGATAGCATATTTCAAACGCGTTGGCCCTAGCAATCAGTGATCAGGCTTAATCTACCATCGTTAATGGGCAACCTCCCCTGTTTGGTGCATTGCCTTCCTGATTTGAGGTTGGTGCATGGGCAATTGTGCACTGCCTTCCCACTCTCCACCGCCTCCTTGCGGGCATGCGCATGGTCGCACTCAAAGCGCCTTCAAGATGGTCACATGCACACACCCATCAGCCTCCCAGCTTTTGCCATCTAACGCAACATCCCAAACAAACACTAAAGGACGCCACTTCACTTACGCACAGAACAGTAGTAAGGATTTTTACCTATGGACACAATGACCAGCTGAAGAATGCCATCTCTTAGTTTTCACTCTGGTGCCACACTCAAAATAGTTACTCCCGATGCCTTAGCACCGTTTACCTACGTGTAAATCTACTGGACAGTCACCACCTCACGCATAAATCCACCTTAAGGAAACGTTCGTCAATTAGGGATCTCTCAAATCATAATGCTTAGTTGGTTGTGAATACCCGATCTCGCATCATCCACCGATTTCTCATTAATAAATGTTAATTAGTGCTACGTTTGGAGTCGGCCACGGCGGTGCCTGAATTACTTTTTAACGACTTCATAAGTGATTCAATCTTTGGAGCAGTTTGAAGGCAATTGGCGGGGTGATTGAACGATCAGGCTCGAACCCGTCGGTATACCGACCAAATCACGTGCATCACAAAAGTCCTATGCATTCAAGTGCACAAATCAAACAAGTGTAATCTCACTCCACCACTTCATCAACTGGCATTGAATCATTGTTATCCCCTTCTCACCAAGTAAAAGTGCTCGCTGATCATTCAATTTCAGTAGGAGCTAAACATTTGAACTGTTTTCGCACGCACAACTTTAAAGTACCATCGGCGTCAGTAGGAGTACGAATAAATTGAGTGATGAGGACATTCTGAAATTACAGTAAAGTGCATCAGTTAGCTGATTATTTCAATACCAATTATTTATTGGCGGCAACAGGTTCACATCGCCGTTTACCTTGACCTGACAAAATCCACCACCTGGTCTCATGATTACGCCTCCCGCAGCGGCTCCCTCAATCGACTAGGCATGTTGCCTTCCACGGATTCCATAGTTCCCATGGGACTGGCTCCCAGCACTCCCACTGTCAGCACCTCCGGATTGGGCATGCGCCGACGAATTCGGGGTCGCGGGAGTCACGACCGCACCTCTTCCTCCTCCTCCCTCAGCAACCTCTCTACCTTTTTCCCTTCTGATTATCCTAGCTTCACAGCCCCCCCGTTTGAGGACGTCTTTGGAAATGTTGGTACTATCTATAAGGTGAATCATCAATTTTGGGCCGATTGCTTTGAACCAGGAATCATCAATGACAGTACAATTGATGTGAAATTTTGCATTCGAAATATGAAAAAGTCCTTCTCGCAGGTTAGTTTGGCTCTTTTTATTCTCTTCCTTTCCACCATCAATGAATAAGTAAAATTTTAAAGTGTTACGACAGTACTGTGGTGACCAAGTTATCCCTGTGAAGTGCATATTTGCAATAGGGGCACAAAAAGATTGAGAGAGTAGTCTAGGTGGGACTATCATAGCTCTATCATGAACGAATAGAGACTGAGAAAACTAAAGCGGTTAACTATGAGACACTGTTCTGTTGCATAGCGCCTATCTACTTGCCTATTCTCCCACTTAAGTCGCTATGAAGAGAAGATGGCGTTTGGCTATGCCTCCATCAGTGCGAAGAGCTTCTGGCTTGGGATTGAATTTCAGTTGCAGAGGATTGTGCACCTTGTTTTAATTAAAGGTAGATGGTGATCTGCAGTGAGTCTATTCAAACCCAATTGTTTGATGAAGCGCGTAATATGAAGTATTTTCACGAAGCGATGCTGATTGTGCGAGTTTGCATATTTAGTCACCCGCAGCAGTGGTATTCAGCCAGCAAAAAGCCGGATTAGAAACGTCATTTTTACGTATCCACACTTCCGAGAATTTGTTTTGGCCCTCAGCTTCTTATAAGAGCATTAATAATCAGCGTTTTCTTTTAGTTTAAAAGCTACTTCCATCCCTACATTGATTTCCTGGAGGCCTATGGCACCCTCGTTTCAAATATCAAATACTTGGATGAAAACAATAAGTTCTTTTCCATCTACCATGAGGTGTGTTGCGTTTTCTTCTATAAAAGGTCAAATATGGTACAAATTTATTTTCTCAAGTCTGTGTGAAAACGCTTAATTGCTCAGTGGTGCTTGCATTGATTAAGTTGGCATACGCTAAGTCAGCATGAATTCCATAATGGAGAAAACGTTCCCAGTTAATAAGCAATTTGGATCACTAGCAGATACCCTCAGTTCGCTAAAAATCTCATCACTACTGGCTCTTTTACTTGATTTGTTAGTGGACGAAATCTAACAATCCCCTGAACTCCCGAGAAAGCTTGAGCGGTTTACTGGCACAACCTTTCCAGAGGCTAACTCGATACGGGATTCTCATTCAGCGAATTAAAGAAGCTACCACTGATGAATATGAGGTTTCAGCCCTGACGGAAATGGTGAGTGTTTTAAGACTTTGTCCTTTGAGAAATAAAATAAAGTGAGTTACGAAAGGAAAATCTACTAAACTCAGCTGGCAGCAGTGGAGGATTTCGTGAAGGAGGTTGATGTCAACCAGCCAGAGCAGGAGTCTAGGACAAAACTGAACGACCTCATCCAGCGGATCCACAAATACACCATCGTCAAATCCCTCCGATCTGATTTCAATACAGAGTTGCCCCCGCAGTTAGCGGACATTGGAACCATCCTGCGTCAGCCAATGAGGATCAGGGGGCGGCTACGCACCCGAAAATCAATCGCTGAAGTCCAGGCCAAGGTCAAGTATGTAGGAGGAAAGGTGAGCACATACCTTTGTGTCATGGGGACGTATAATTAACTTTGACATCCATCAGAAAGAGGATCATCGGTTAGAAAACTGAACTCACTAGTAGAGACATCTTACCTACTACCCTTTTTCCTGCCTTTACCAAGATTAACCGTTCTAGTTTATTCTAAATGCGAAGCCTCGTAGAAATGTTTTCGTCGACTTTTAAGTTCCACCTAAAAGGACGGATTAAACATTAAGAAAATTTTATCATGAGATCTGCAGTGAAGTCTGATGATGGTTATAGGTGCCTAATAACCGTAGGCGGTGATCACTGAAGTGACATTTTTCTCAGCTATTGATCCAGTAACTTCATTTTTGTCATCATAAAACTTTTTCCACTAAGCTTTTGATAACCATGAAGTTGGGAGATTATCGGTAATGAATATAAGTTCGGCGGCCCAAAACTACCCTAAAGACGAACGAAGACAACACTCAGACAGAACATATATTGTCGACCTACGGAAGGGCCTGGGAGCTGCTGACATGGCCCAGAAGCCGGGCCGGAGACCCTAAGTTGTCCCACTACCAAAAACGAGAGTTAAGCAAGCCACTAAAGTATTGAGTTAGAACAGAGTTAAATACAAGACCGCTCAACGCACCGACGAAGCAGTATCGCTCCAGCAGCGAACAGGTATGGAATCGAGTAAATTGCAAAAACGTCAAATTCCTGATTGAACGTTATTAACTAACGTGGTGAATATTTCAGAGATTTTTCCTGTTTTCCATTACTTTACACATTGGGAGTCGCTCCAAAAGTCTATTTCGACCCAATCTTCATCACTTGATGCCATGTATTTGTCGGAAATTCTCTCAAAGCTACAGTGAATAGCGGACGGGACTGTTTTCCTCCGATCAAATAGCATTACAAAAATGCATTCTAAGTCGTCCATAAAATAAAAGCCTTTTGTAAATGCATTCCGAATTGGGGCATTCTATCCACTCCGTAAATCGGGTATATGGGAGGTGGATGGTCAAGTGCTTTCTTGGTACCGCAGATCTCCGATGCTCTCTGCGTACTACTCTCCGACATGATCCTCATTTGCAAGCAAACCGTTGTAAAGAAGAACATCAGCGTCCACCGACCTCCCATCCTCCTTAGCCACCTGATGATTCAACAGAAGAGGGATGGTAAGTGCAACCTAATTTTGTTTAACTTTGCTTAGAAAAAGCAACTGGTCAAACGAAACTATCAACTGAGTTTAAATAGTCCTTTACGTTTCGGTACTAAGCATTTCGGATTTACTTCAGCCAGAAAGACTAGGATCTCAATGCACAAAATCATTGTCTTCCGTTTGACTCTCTTCTCAGATCCAAACTCCTTTGTTGGATTCGTGACTAATGATCTCGGTTTGGTCGTGGACGCCTATCTATTTTCGAGTGTTGAGAAAGACCTCGAGGAGTGGATTTACAAGGTTCAGCAGCAAAAGGTGTGGTATCGCAGCTAGCATTGCAATTTCTCAAGTCCGTATCAACAGGACTAGTTTTAATTTACATAGTAGATGAGCAAAGAATCTGTGGTCTACTCATGTATGCCAAAATTTCATCATGTTTCGTGCTGGCTACTTAAAACCTTCTAACTGCACTCATTTAATACGGTAGCTATGTGTACCGTGATTATGATCAAGACATTTCCGTATTCAAGAGCACAGAGTTCACTTATTCCTTTGACAAACTTTATCTGTAACTAAATGGAACAATGAACATTTAGATTAGGAAACAGACATTTTGGGGTATAAATTATGGCCTCATTTGTCACAGGAAGCGGATATTGAAGCTGTAGACATGAGTCATGTTGAAGTTTCCTTCCCTCTTTCCATTGCAGGACGAAATGGTCACAATGCAGCAGCCAATTTCAGTGAATCGTGATTCCTCCAGCGGATCTTGGCAACATCGCTCCAGCACATTGAGTTCACTGGATGGTCTGCCTCCACGCAGACATGATTACCTCCGCATAACCTCTTACGACTGCCATTCGCACATTACAAACCGCGGCATGAAGCGTAATAGCGAGGCCTTGCAACGCTCCCTCCCCGCTGAATCTTTTACTGCCTCTTTTGGTGTGATGGGACCCCCGCAGCAGCTGGTGGACGGTCCCGCGTCTCGTTCCACCAATTTGCGTCAGATTCCCCCCACAGCAACATCGGAAGGAGAGTATGCTCTAACAGAACGATTAAGGAGTGGTGGTAGCGGTATAGTATCCAAAAGCACTAGCAGTGCCTCAGATTCTTCTGCTTCTTCCTCGTCCACTAACACGACCACGAGTACCACCACAACATCGATGTCGGGAGAGTCTTTAGACTCCACAAGATCCTCCTCCCCCGCCGCAGGCACCCCCAAGGTCAAACACTCTCCAAAGAGGGCAGTGGATCGCGGCAGTACCGAGCTTGTGAAAACTGACTCCATTGACAAGCGGTTGACACGTTGAGGTCAAGGCAGAGAAAAAAGCTGTTTTATTTTTACATTTTTGCCTGCCTGCCTTTATACTTTTTTAGTGCGTGAGAACGCACGCGCGCATAACTGATATTTTAAATTTTACTTTTGGCCCTCTCCCTCCTTTTGCTGTTTCGCCTTTGCAAAATTTATCCAATTTTTCAGATGGCTTCTTAATGGCATTGGAGAGAGCCTGATGTGATGGGTGCATTTTTTTGTTAGTTGGTAATTTTCCCCCCTAACTAAAAAGACATTCAATTTTTTACCTGATTATCGGTTCTTGTAAAAGCCTTGTGAAAATTGGGGTAGAAAGTGCCAATCCATATCATCACTTCTGCTTCTCCTTTCCATAACGTACTTTAAACCCGGGTTGATGTCCTGTTTGCACGGAGAAAACGACGACAAATGGGGCGATAGATGACACCTTTTCCAATTTGTAAATATAAGAGTTTCCAAAGGACTTGATCAGAGTAAAAATGGCATTATGGAAAGAAGAAGCGGGGGAAGCGAGAAAGAGAGACGCAACCGTAGAGAAGTGACGCAGTGGATTCGATTAGCACCTTTATCTACGCAAATTAGCGATGATTGACTTGGCAAGGCTTCTACGAGAGCTGAAATTCAGATAACAGGAATTAAAAAACTACAGAGAAGAATGGTTGCTAGTTTCAGCATCTCAAGCAGCTGTGGCTGTTTTTCAGCTGCCATAAAAATAGAGATAAGTGATAAATGACCGAGTTATTTTAAATTAAGGTACGGTGCTCTGGTGCAATGAAAACTTGCGAATACGACCGGAAAATTCGACGCCAGAAAATCTACCCTTGAGGTATTTGTGATCTCTACCATTTTTACGAGGATTCGATCACTCACGGCACCGTAGTCCAGTGAGCAATTCTGTTGGCCTGGGATCACAGTGTACACTACTTCCTACCGCTTTTGGTCAAGATTGCAAAATCCTCTGCTTTGGCATTTCCCTCCTTTTTCCTTGAATTTCTGCTTACATCATAGAGGAATAGAAATACTTTCCGCTCTGCGGGGCGCAGTACAACGCATGCAGGCGGGGAAATCGGGTGTTAGCAAGTCTGATTTCCGAGTGGCCGCAAACTTTTCATCCATACTGCTTTCTCGAATCAAATTGACAGCATTTCATGAGTCGTCAATGATGTTTGCCCTGATTTGAAAGCATAACTTTTAGCATGGGCTGAGGGCATACCACCATGATCTGGATACACAATGACCGTGGCCTTTAGTATCCGTATCACTAAAACGAAGAGCTAAACAAACATTTAGGGCCGTAAAACCAATATGGCCATGTCGCTCGTTAGAATGTTTCAGCAAGATATTGTCGCCTTTCCAAAGAATACCTTTTGTAACTGCTTCTAAATATGAGGGTTAAACTGAACATCAATTAAGTGCGGTAAGTATTACAGCCTTTGATATTTAAAACATGGATTATTTTAAATAACTAGTGAGCTTATGTGAGCGTACCATAATAAAATTCGATTCGCAACGACTCGCAGCATGCTTTTAGGAAATAGTGGTCTCTTTTGTTTCAAAAATTTAACAGCACTGTAGAAGGACAAACAAGGACAACAGGTACATTTAGCGCTTTATCCAATCTTGAGGCGACCATTTGGCTGGCAGTAGGGTAGAATAAAGAACAATTTGTGTTAGAAGTGTTAGGGGGGTGTGGCGGTGGGTCACGCTATTCCAATCAAAATGAGGGCATTAGCGAAAGAGGAGATGAATTTTCGTGAAAGTGTAAACGCAGTCCTACTCACAAGACAACTTCTCACCTAATTTATCCCTTTCAATGCACAATTTGTGAGAGTTGGAAAGAAGCTAACAGTTGAGCCGCGTGGTCCTGGTTAGTTAAGAAATAGGCGACGCGTGACAACCAGTGACGCCACTTCACATCGATAGGTGAGTCCTTCTCCTCTCCGATTCCCTTTGGCAAACTTTGCCAAATGTTCTACGTGGAGCAAACATGTGACGTCATTCCACACGAAGGTTATGGTAACGACTGAAGGCGACAGATGATACTCCTCCACTTCTGATGAGTGCATTTTTAAACGTGGGAGAGTCTCAAGCTGAACGAATTTCTGCCAATACTTGAATGCATATTGTTATTTTAAATGGTTTTCATAGTGGTTTCGAAGCAAATTCACTCGATTTCTGACTTACTGGCACTTTTGACATTCTGATAGTGTAGGAACGAATATGACCGTTTCAAGGTAGTATAGCCTTGCACAAAACAGATCAGGCCTGACTGTGAGGAATGACTAAACATCTACATTTCTCATCCATACTGCGTGAATATGTGAAATAGGTCTTATTCAAAGCTGGAGCCAAAAACACATTTCCTTAAGTAGTTCAGAGCTCCTGTAGATTAAGAAAGACCTTGAGAGCAGTCTGCGTTATCATTGACCCTTCATAATAACTGAGTGGTTTATTGGGCAGTCAACATGGGTATCAGAACTGTAGATCTCGAATAAATATCGAGGAGATTCCTTACTTGGTCACCCGTTTTTTTCTGTATTTATGGCAATTTAAAAACGACATTGCTATTACTGCTATTGCTGTTCACTAATATGAAATAAAGGGGATCTAATTTAACTGAGGCACGAAATCCAAAAACACGAAAATCACGTAAGAAAGTAGCTTCCGCATACGACAATCACCTTAGCTCTGATATCCAAAATCCTTGCACACCAAGTGGGAAAATTGCAAGAACAGGAGGCTTATGAACCGATATTTCAATTCTTACAAAACCCCCACCTTCGGAGTTCTTAATACCGACAAGTCCAGAATTCAGTGCCGTGTTTTATGGGGTGGGTGACATTGTGACTTTTGCTTGAATGGACCCCAAACCTTTTCCCCTGAATAGACGAGACGCTAGCAGTTGATTGGGCCCATTAAGAGACGGAGAAGATTGGACGATTCTTAATCTAGCCGAGCTACTCATGCAGATATAATTGAGTTTACTTTTGGGCCATCATTGAAGAGCAAAGGTAGAATAAGAACCCAATCTGGATGCTTCTAAAACCAACTTCGGTAGTTTATGCATAAAATATAATCAAAAATTTTGCCTTTTGGAATCACACATTCAGGTAGGGGCGACTGCTTCCAACAATTGAATATGTAACAGGCCTTCAGTTTCCCAAGACAGACAAGTCGCACGAATCGCTAAGGATTTCTTGCAATCTAGAATCATACTGTTGATAAAATAAGCACCTATACACAGTACAAATATACTTCCATTTGACTCCTAACAATCTTATTTGGCATCACATTTAACTATACACATATCCTCCGACGACACCTGCTCCGTCTCCGGGGCGGACGACAACGGCAGTAAGGGATTCGATGGCGGCAAAAGTTCAGCTTTCACGTAGAAGCCCATCGGACTGCAGGTCAGTTGAACGGGGCACACGGAGAGGATAGAGAGTTTTGTGGTGGTAAAGGCGGTAGGAGTTCTCTTCCCATTTCCCTCTGCTCCCTCCTTTTTCTCTTCTTCCCACCTCACAGTGACGCAGGGGCCATGAGTGACATCGCCTTTAGCGCTTCGATTGCTCCCCATCTGCCAGCTGGTGGCCTTACGGCAAAACTGAGTAGAGGAAATTGGTTGCTTAAATGAACTCAGTGCGCTCACGTACAATGATGCTGAATCGACCTACCTTCTGCAGTTGATGGTTGAGTACAAGGCCACAGGAAGGAACAAGAAGCTGGATTTTGGTGTTGCCCAAACCTAGCACCACTGCATTCTCCTGCACCGAACCACTCAACTGAAAAGGTAAAGCAGATAGTGAGTACTCCCTTAGAGTCGACTAGAAATGACTGACTTGACTGGCAACACATAGTATAGAATGTTGGGTACCAAATGTGTTTAAAAATCTAACATCTCAAAAGAAATCTTATATAGCTTGACAGCGTACACCAAAAAGCGTGTAACTTTAGTCCTGGGAGGATTCGTAACGCAAGATTCACAAGTGGGGACTAGACTTCCATGACACTAGTTCAATAGACGGTCAAATGCAGTAGCCACCCATCGCGTTGGGAGAGAGCAGAAGAGAGAAAGAGGGGAAGAACTCGCTGATGGATATGCCAGAAACACGTCAATGCCCAATTCCCCACAATCCTTCATTCTCACAGATAAGTTCTGAGCATTCTCACATCTGTCGGGATGGCCGACACCACGTTCAGGTTTGCTTTGAGTACACCGGTTGACAGATCCAAGCTCAGTCCCTGACTCAGTCTCTGTCAATCTTCACCAATCGGCAGCTAGTCCCGTACCTGTACGTCACACCTTTGTGTTGACCTATCCGGGTTACTGCATAAAGACATCTGCCCGAAAGTCTTCCTCATTGGTTATCTGATTAATGGCCATGATAGGATCCAGACGATTCGTACGTCGAAACTTTCATTTATGACAGCAGTAACGCTATTTATAACACCTACTTTGATCCATGCGGCGAGAAAGAGCTGTTGGCTCTCCTCCTGGGCCCTACGCGTCTCACGCCGCATGCGATTGCACCATGCTGCCTGCGCAGTCAGTCGGCGCGGCGCGCATGCGGCTGTGGAGGGAGCAGGAGAGATGGAGGGCATGCGGCATGACCAGTGACCGCAGCCCAGTAGGTCAGCCAGCTGGCGGTGGACTAGAAGATCAGCATAGCGGCGTATAGGAGAGGTGAAGTGCGTGTACAACGGCACATTGAGGCCGAAGTGGTGGGAGAACTTAAGAAGAGAAGACTCCCACGACTCGTGCGATGTAGGATGGAAAGGTGCCGTCTCCACCGCATCCGAGACCAACGGAGACATTTCGGAAACTTCCCCGTTACGTGCCTTCCTGATGGCTCGGTCAATCACGTCCTCCACGTTGAAGTACAACGCCATCTGTGGAAGCACATCGATACATCACATTATTATCAGCCTAAGCAAAGCAGACAGCTTATCTACTAGATTGAACAGAACCCACTGATTTTTCGTTAATGAACTATCGAACGGTTAAAGTACATTAGTTTCACTTTTCTCAAATTATGTTAAGGTAACCGTAGTACTCGATGCTTCAATTCGAATGTGAGTAATACCAAAGAGGTAGGAAAAAGATAATTTGTAGGAGGCGATTTGGTGATGACATCAGTTTGGATTCCGGCTTAACGAAGCGTGATTAACAGAAACCTACCAAAAACAACCAATTTGACGAGATGACGGGTGGAGGTATCATGTTATTAACCAGTCTAGCCCCTTACCAAAAAGCTTTCAGTCGCATGTCGCTCATACAAACAACGCAATCTTGGCTAGAGGCATTATGTCGCTGATAGCTTAGGTAGATGATAGTTAACTATTTTCATGCTTCTTATCGCAGCCTCGGCATGCTCAAAAGCACTACGACCACAGCGATGGTAACCCTCACTCACATCACAAACTCCACGCATTTTCTGCTTGATGAGTAGTTCAATTTCACGTACATCGACGATTAGTCCACTTCAAAGTGCTCTTATGGCATGATAAGTTCCAGCACAGAGAGATAAGGAATTTAATCTTGGTGAACACAAACTAATTTGAATCACAAAAAACAAACATGTAGCAGAGAGTTATTGAAGCAATTCCTTAAATCGAGACCTGGAATACTGTGAGAGTAGCAGCAAATAATTAGCTCAAAACGGATGCGAACTTATGCAAACCGTAAGGCGCAGACAAGACAAGACCGATCGAGTGATGTATCAGTGGCCTACCTGCATGCGCATGTAGGTAAGGTAGCTCAATGCCGTGGAGATGCTCGCCACCTCAGATTCTGGCGTAGTCTTCTCTCGAAGCCTCGCAATGTAGGCGTCCAACGAAGCCTACACAAATAGAGATAGGGAAGGTGACAAGTAAGCCTTAACAACTCACAAATATTCTGCCCTGACTCTTACAAAGTGTTTTTCAATCTTAGGATGCCAAGCAGCTGATATCTCTATCCAAGTCTGAAAGAAAAAATAGCACTGTAGCAACTTCTGTGTGAAAGCTGCTGTAGTAAGTGGACGTGAACAACCCCTCTATGTTCCAACAAAATGTAAAAGAATGATATTTCCACTACATGGGCCTTTTTTGTCTACCAAAATTCAATCTCCACGCCGGTAATATGTGACGCTGATGCCATTCCTTTAGTCCTTCCGCAGGCTGGCAATAAAGTAACTTTCAGCCCATTACATTTATAACGACTTCAAAAAAACAATTTGAGTACAAATGTTTCCTTTTTATGATAAAATCACAGGAGCTGACAGGTAATGCTAGTGTCTGAAGGGATGAAATAATCCACCCTGGATTTGTTCACTCCATCTCAACTTACACGTATCGCTCCACCCGACGAGGTGTCCACCGAAATACCCGCGGAGTTGGCAATCTTTACCTGCAAGCAAATGCAGTAGAAAAAGAGAATTATACTCTAGGGCAACTCAATCCCACACCCAGTTACTAATTTATGATTCCTAAAGCAACCGACCTTATGTTGACTCCGTCGTGGTGATTAGACGCTTTTCATTGTACAAAAGTTGCCAAGTGTATTTCATGCTTTATAATAAGCGGCTTTTGAATACAAATTTACACAAAATAATTGTCACAAAGCGTAGAGAAACCAGAAACCAATGACAATATGAATGCTTTACAACCATCAAATGTTTAATTACAGTAGTTGGGCTTCAGAATAAGAGCAACATAAAAGTGGCATACGCGAAGCTTTTGAGCCTTTTACAGCAAATCACAACGCTGCTCCATGTCATCATCGATAAATAGACACTGTGACAAAGCGTCACAGTTAGTGTTTGGAAACACACGGCCTAAGGGTGGGTGTTCGGGTGCCATTTTAGAATACACACTTTGCTAAACTTAAAGATATTATAATTTAGAACACCGTAAGCAGACTAGGTACTCATTCGGTATATTCTCTTCCAAATGATAAGAACATTTTTATTGGTTCTTTCTCTGCTAAGCTTCATTTCAATTGCACATTGGATAACAATTAAGTTTTCTTAAGAACGTCCGAGCTGACAATGAGTAATAGTCCCCAAACGAGTCAGCAACGTCGCATAGCCGTAAGGATGGCAAAGACCTTGAAAATTAGACAAAATTGATGACGCTTTTAATGGAAGAATTCAGTCAAGGAGGTGAGTTGAATGATGGAGAATACGTCGAGCCGTGATAAAAAGGAGATACAGACAAAAACAATTGTGAATACCCCCTGCATTTGACCCTGCCCTTATTCAGAGTCTGATAAAATTAAACTCATACATTTTAATCTTCTCTAAATACAGTCGCGGGGCCTTTTAGGAGTAGAATGTTAATTCTAGCATTTATGCGGATTCTTAAGACGCCTCCAATTTCACCGTGACTCCAAAACCAAATGATTTCTGGTGGTAAATAGCCTAGACACTGTAGCAAACATCAACGGCATCCGAATTTTTCATGTTACGATAAGGAAAACAGGCTTCTGATCAAACCGACAAACGTACCAAGTCAGGTTGGGACTTGATTTCACACCTATAAAAAGGTTTTACCGCGGCGTGAATCCTAGGTATGCCTGCCCTACTAATAACAGATTGCAGACGTCGTGAGACGAGTCATTCCATGAGCAGACAAAAGAGACAGTATGAAGCATTGATGGTGAATACATCCATTGAACAGTGGTAAACAAGGGCGTAAGGTCTGAGCTCGTAGATACCTACACATTCCTAAAGAAGACTTTAACTATGAAGCGTTACGGTGATGGAAACCTTGGCGGCTCACCCCCATGACAGCCGAACGATGCAAAGGTTCCCAAGACGACTACAACAATCTAACAGTGACGATCTCCGTCGAGGTGATAGCCAGTCCAAAGCACAGTAGTTGATCCTGCGCAAATGAATCCCATGAAACGCCTGATTGACGCGTGACCCGTCGTGAAATAGAACAAACGACGATTCCTTCCAAACAGTAGAGATGGATCAATCGTAGCGGCAAATTTTTCTGGCCTACAGCACACTCCTGCCGTAAGTTAGGTGCTGAGAGAGCCTATTTAATGTAACAGGATTCCACGTAAACATTTCATATTCTTCTTAACCTGGTCCTTTCCTTGAAAGCTCAAAAGTTCTGCTCTATCTTAAACTATCCCACAAAATTTGCCAGTTCTTTTAAGAAGCAGCTTCGAACTGAAGGCTGATGGTGTGGGGAACAACACGAACATGGTGCATACATGAGCAAACCTAAAAATTGATATAAAAGGCACCAAATCCTGCAAGCTTTCTCACCAGTTCTTCCATTTTGGACACCTTTGGAGCAGGGTGGCGTCGAAGGACCGTGCCCATGGAGGAGGCACGTAAGCCTTTTGATCTCTCTACTCCAGTGGGGCGCGCCGAACCGGATCCGACAGCGGCGATCACGGTGGGTGTGGTGACAGCGCTGACGTCAGCAGAGTGCAGAATCTCTTGATGCTTGTGCCGGATAACGTGGTAGAATAGACGCCGTGCTACGGCCTGGTTTGCCGCAAGCATCCACTCCTCTATGAGGTGGTGAGCGCGACTGCTTTGCTTTACTACGTAGCCCCGCGGCCAGCCCGCCGACCAGGCTTGGAACCGTCCGACAGATTCTTCATTTTCCTCCAGCTTCTTGGCGTTCGCCTCCACCGGTTCCTTCGAAGAAGTACTGCGTGTAGAGCTAGCAACATTAATGTTGTTAAAACATTTCGAAAGGGCAATTTTTTACACTATTTTTCCCAAATAAAAAAATACCAAGATGATGATAGATTATCCGCGAGGTAATTTGTCAAAAAAGCGATCTATGCTTCCATTTTAGTAGCCATTTGCCGAATACTCTGGAACGCCTCCTGATGGGGTGGAGTCACGATGAGACTAAGGCCATGCGAATGCAACAACTAGGCGACCAAAACTGCCCCGAACCCCCAGCGGTATTCACTGACAGGCTATCGCTAACGCAAAAGCCGCATCCCATTGCTTACCTGCGCCCGCTGGAGTCTTGCAATATTGACTGCCGTAGTTGGGAATTTGATAGGAATCAAAATCATGCGCAAAAACACTCGTTCATAGCCGTGTTGAAAGCCCCATTTCCACAAATAGGCCTTGAGAGTACTCAGTCAGCAAGAAATTCAAAGATGACAGAAACTATTTCATTCTTAACAAATGTAAAGGATCAGCTTGGCAACGCACAAAAGCAGTCAACGTCCGAATAATAAGTCACACCACTGAAAACCTCCATTTAGCGGACGCTGATCCAATACTGAGGGTTAATACCGAGTGAAATTGGGATGACGCCAGGTGTCATTGTGATACGACCCGCGAAGCAGATACTGAGATAAACCATACAGTCGAGAGTTTTGTATCTAATCAACTAGAAAGCCCAATCAAGGTATTGAAACCATAAAAAGGTACTTAGTGCTGTAAAATGCTTACAGAAAATTATTTATATCAGTGAATGAATCATAGAAAGCGCGGTTCTATCTGTCCTCCGTAACCATATAACAAAAATGTTTTAATTTTACTAACGGGCCAACTCACTATTCTTCGAATCAAAACAATGCACATAGGATGTAAATACGCACGAATGAAACCGAAGAAAATGGGTCGCTTTTAGCTTAGTAAACCGAATAGAGAAACGCAACCATATAAACAAGATTAATGACCCTTATCTACGTTTCAAATTTCCAATTCGACCACAACGAATACAAGCAAAAACGCAAAGTACTTACGGAAATTGCTTGAGCTCCGCTACCTTGGGAATGAGATCGAATTGCAGCTGAACTTTGTCCAGCAGCAGCGCCCCATTTTCGATTCGCCTTTTTCGCATCTTTTGAGCTAACTACCTCACCCCAAAATGCAAAAAAAAAAACACGATTGAATTGGAAGACAAACCTACCGATTATAAAGTTTTCATTCAACAGATACCAATGTCATATGCATTTGACGCCCCGGCTTCATAGTCTAAACCTGGCGTCACTCCATATGTGATGTATCCTCGAACACTTTACGACGAATGGTTTCATTAACTCATGTGTTGTACGAAAAATAGATTCGTTTAATTTGGAGATGATTCCATTTTACACTTTCGAGTAGCAGTTTTAGTTGAGTTGGCCAGTTCAATAGTGCGAGTATGTAATGGCAAATGAGAGTGATAAAAAGACATCTAATCCGTAGTAACCAAAGTCCCCTCTCCGCCTGAGATTGCCGAAGCTAATAGGTTGAAAGTGATCTCATTCCGGCATTTCAAATGACTGCTTCCCGGAGGAAGTAAGTACTAAAACAAGTGTCTCCTTTTAGAAACACGCATATCGTCACAGTGATGAGAACAGAGTTCATTCAATAGACGTTTGACAAATCACATCCTTGTGGAGGTTTCCAGAGAACTGATTAACTTCATGCCTTATAAAGCACAAGTAGTGGATGTGAAATGGATGCAACAGCATTGACAGTCACTAATTGAGTAACGTCAACCTTATATTTATCTACAAATCTCGTTTTAGCGGAACACCAACGACAGTTTTGCTTAGTACAAACGTTTAATAGAGATTTCGATTAAATGGTACAGATTACAAGACTCTAAAAACGCCAATAAAGACAATCATGCGTGCCTTGCAAAACTGACAAGAATAGAACATGTCGGTGCTGATTTACTAAGGGAGCGTTGCGTTTCATGGATCGTTGAGAGGGGCACTCACCATGTCGAGGTAGGTGATGGAACGCTTGATGCTGGAGAGTGAGAAGGGTCCCTGAATAGAGATACGAGAGGCGAGACTGTCCAACTCCCCATGCGGAGTCTCAAGCAGCGCCGTGGCATCGTCGTAAGAGAGGCGCGCACATGACCGAATCACCGTGCGGCCAAACCACACGTCCAACACCTGTGGCAGATAAAAAGAAAAATTAAGCGCAAGAATACAAGTGAATGGGAAGGTTTCGCCTACTATTCCATCTGTTTGAGTGAGTTCCTAAACAGACCTCGTTAGGATAGTGTGCTGATCAAGTTCATGCAGAGGACGAAAGGTAAGGTTTTAAGTTGAGTTGATTAGCTGAAAGCGTAGGAGAGATGCTTTACTCTGTCTCTCCAGTGATTTCCGATAGTATGATGGCCTGAACTTGTCGGTGCTCCTAGGCCTAGTCACGGTTCCTATTTGTATTGGTCACTTATATCTGAGGCAAGAAGAGCTCACCTCTCGGATTTGTTTGTAAGGTGGGTGAGTCAAGGATTTAAGATTGACATCGTGTATTAATGGTGCACTCATGGGGAATCGACTGAGGAGGAAAACGTCGCTGTTCTCCAGAAGCATTAACGCGTACAATTTTACGAAAGCGGTGCTGCTATACATTGCAAAAAGTAGCAAATAACCTAAACGAAGCAGGCTGGGATAAAAGGAGAAATGTTTCTCGTGAAGTGAGTCGATTTTGTGGGCCTATGACAATGAATTAGTTTCCCGTAAAGTATCTTTAAGGCCAAAATTCTGCTTCACCAAATAAGCAGTTCGTAATCCAGTATTTAATGTCTTGAACGAAGTAGGTGAATTGCACCGAGTTGCGCACAGCAGGTTGACGTTAACAGAACAGAAATAGAATTTATTGCCTCAGCTCAGTTTTCGACCCTCGCCATTTGACTTTCGCAACACTTATTACTATCACTGAACCCTGGAAAATGCATTCGGGATGAGGCACGATCTAAACTGTTAGCTCCAACAAAGCTCAATCGTGAATCACATCAATCTGTTTTGCCTGAATCCATCGGTATTTATAAATTGCCCTCGTCGGTAAAAATGTGAAATAGGGTAAAAATCCACTCACATTTCCCTCCTTGTCGACTTTAAAGACGACGGAGAAGGTCAACCGATCGACGCCCGGGTTTAAACTGCAGAGGCGTTCCGAAAGGATAGCAGGCAGCATCGGGATGACCTAAGGGGGTGGAAGAAGCCACATTAAAAAGAATACAGTCAATAATTTAATAGAAATAACAATAAACAAATGCTCGTGAAGCTAAAAGCAACTTCAGCAGTTTATCTACGGACGTAGCTTGGTCAAAGGCTGCAAAAACTAATCAAAATAATTAATTACAGTTTTCCTTAAAAGATGTAATTTTTACTTGTCTTAAGAAAAGTTGGGCATCAATTCACGATAAGGCAATAAAACTGCAATGACATCATTAGCAGAATTATCCATTGCCGTATGCAAACAATGTACAAAAGCAGTTATGGGAATAAAAAAGCTGAATGAGCACAGAAAAGGACACCATTGATGCTTCATTTTACTCAGTTGACTAAATTCCTGGGATTAGGCAAGATGATAAGTGCTAAAGTGAAGGCGAGAATATGGCCAGCAATTACTAGAGGAACTCGTAAGATGAATTTATGAATATTTACACAGAAATAAGACATATGAGAACTTGTCCGCCTTTGATTAAAACTTGAACACAAATGAAATAATAGAATACCAGCGCAAAAATGGATTATTAGGAGACAATGCCAAACACCAAGGATGATAAAATGGGTATTTCCAGGAGAAGGCTATTCAGATGTTCAAGGAATGGATTGAGTAGAGAAGACGTACGCGTTGGACAAGATAAATTGAAGTTGTTCGATTTGCCGCCTCTTGATCCAGAGGCGTCATCGGTCGCACAAAGAAAGACACATCAGCAATATGCACACCAACTTCGAAAACATCTATAAAGCAGAAAAAATACTACCGTTGGAATTACTCAAAATTTTCGATTAAGCCGTTTTTGCA
This sequence comes from Taenia hydatigena, assembly GCA_036345935.2. Taxonomy (NCBI): domain Eukaryota; kingdom Metazoa; phylum Platyhelminthes; class Cestoda; order Cyclophyllidea; family Taeniidae; genus Taenia; species Taenia hydatigena. The sequence continues at coordinate 12,216,700 of JADWOT020000008.1, forward strand.
CTAAGCTAAGGCCTTCCACGCATATGAAGTACAGTGTTTCGCAATACATTCAGTCTACAACATGACAGCTTGCGCGCCACGATCGGAACTTTTGAATATTCTGTGAATACCTCAGAAAGTAAATCAAATGTCAGCATCCAGACACGATTAACCGAATTCCCATAAATGGGTCACTTCTAAAGCTGCCTAGATCATTTCGTAGGTGAGAATTTTCGAGTTTTGCCTGAGCCTTTCAACAGACCTCGTACTTGCATCACTTCCGTTCAAGACTGTGAAGGTGGGAGGGTCAGTAACTGGTACGACATGAAAAACATCAACTGATTATTTCTGCTGCTTCCAGATTATATTGCATGGGTTATCACCTTGAAGTGGAGCATACGAAAAGTGAGCAACAACTTCGGCTCCCGTGCCGAGCACATTACGCTAAAGGTATGTCATAGAGCGCTGATTAATCTCCCGCAATGCTTATTAAATGAATCAGCACGTTTGCTACTGAAGTCGCAGGAGCAAATCAACCATCGCTACCTCTCCATTTTCTTATCATTCTTATGACACCAAAACTTGCATCACCAAATTGACCAATTCAGCTGATGCCCAAAAATCGTACATCTTATTGTTTTGAACTCAGCCTATCTGTTTACGGCATGATTTAAAGCAACCGGTCACTACAAACTGATAAAGAACACATGTCGCCTATATGTGACGGTGGTGATACGCATCAAAAGTGTGGATCCCCAAGCTGGTACGACAGATGCAGAATGTTATTCGGCGACGAATGAGAAAAAAGCGACACTAAGGCTATTTTAGAGAAGGAAAAACGCGACTATCAGTTGACCTGCTTACTGCAAAGCTGGTGGTGTACCGCAAATGTTTGGGACCTGATCTACGGGCAGTAGGGGATTTTTAAAGCACAGGAGTAATGACAAACATTTAGAGAAGTTGTGCATTCTTCCTCAGAATAAACGTCACTATTAGGCAAGATTTTTTTAATTTTGCTCATACTTCGTAATCTGCGTGTCTCAGCAGATTGTTTTTTTCACCCTTGCACCACGCATCCCTAGACAAGAAGGCGCTCAATTAATGCCAGGCATGTTCTATGCTTTTTGAATGAGCCTTCACAGCCTCAAAACCTACCTTTACTGACTACTTTGATTAACGTTGCAGCACACAACGATAGCAATTCTAACAAAAGCGAAGGAGTTGCCAATGCGATCGTCCGTCGGTGCGAAGGGGCCTAGGTTTTTTTAATCCAAAGCATTGAGTCCCCCACTAATGAACAACGCGGCTCTGCTGCCTGACCAGTCTTGCATACTTTACGTTAATTCTCGCCAAATTAGATTACTTAATGAAGTAATAAAACTCTTTGTTCTGATTTTATAATTAATCATGCAAAGGTCTTAGTCTCCACCATTCGCCGTCACCATCTTAATGACGTGGCGTTCTGCTCACGCCACCTCTGTAAGAATAGCTTTCCAGTCCTACTTTTCGCTGATAATAAGCCAACTTTCAGCTCGAAATGCCCTATTACCTTTTCGAAGATGATTTGAACGCCGCAAATAGCACCGTCAACTAAATAGTACTTTGTCAGTAATACACCGATACGAGATGTCGCCTCGACAGGGAGTTACCTCTCGTGGACATCTTAACGTGAAGAGCATCGTCGAGGTCTTTGGCCGTAGAGGGATCCACAGAGACGACGCAGTGCGAGCGGAAGTCCCTTCTACGCAAGTACTCGTAGTTAGGGATCTGAAATTCCTCCTCAGAGGCTGGTAGGCCCTTCAACATCTTGCAAGAGGAGAGGTAAGAGAGAGTACAATAAAAATGTCATTAGAAAAGGCGATTTAGAAGGACAATACCTGAACAACTCAGAGAGAATTGTTTAAGAAATTTGGGGTCATCAATAGGAAAGATTTGGAGATTTGAGCAATGGGTTCAACACCTCTCCGAACTAAGTATTTCAAAAAATTAAGAATGAAGTTAGGTCTCCACAAATTCCTCTTATGCAATGCTAGGTCAATGAGATAAAAAGAATGCTTAGCTTCTTATTGCCCTCCACTAAGTAAACGCAATTTCATAGGGAATTTAGCGAAGGTAACCTTGTACTCGTTAGTGGAGAAGAAATCTGAAGGACAAGAATGATAGAAGTAATGAAAAGGTGACGCCTTGTTATTACGTGGATTTCTGAATTAGGCTTTGCCCTAGGTATTGGTGTGCACTTTTAGCTTCCAACAAAAGTGGGCCATCTATTTGCGCAGTTCTGTCCCACGGCAAAACCTGATGGTGTAGCATTCATAGTAAGACTAACCTTAAGTCAAACAGTTTCATAACTTCATTCGGCGACTGGTACTGAAGCAGATCCCAAAAAATAAAGCGCGAATTTTAGCCTATTCATGGTTTTAAATTGAACAATAAAAGTAATTTTGAGTGATGATGAAGGGTCAATTTTTAGCAGTACTTAAGGGAATTGGGAAAGGCTGAAAGGTGCATACGTCCTCAGTGAACTCATCCTCATAGATGCCGTGCGATAAAAGAATTTCTTGTGTGGCCGGTTCAATCTCTCGAGGATCGCCGATTTGTCCACAGAGGGTCCTGAAATGGAAGAGGGAGAAAGGACAAAGCGATGTCAAAGCTATGCTAGACAAAGAGTAATGAGTTAGTAGCGGAAGAAAAAGCCTACCCCTTGGGATAGGGTGAGGTGGATGGCCAATCCTGGATTTTGCAGATGTACCGAACCCCCTCTGCTTTTTGAGGGTTCTCCCAAAGATCTGTCAAGCGAAAAAGAACGAGAATAAGGAAGCACTGATTTTATATAAGACGCCTCTTTTCACCCTACTCAAATAGCGGCGAACTTCTACATGTATGGACCTTATTTTGTCTTGACAAAGCTATTAAAATGAAAATATGACGTTCGAGTTTTCCTTTTTCCACTGCAACACATGGAAAAACAGAACTTGAAACTATGCTTTTGGGGTGTCGATACGAAACCCAGTTTTGGCAAATTGACGCCAGGAATCGTGAAGAACCATGCAGACAATAATGTAGTGGCAAAGAAGCCCTTCTTGTGGGGTCATGCTATAGGCCATTGTTCTCGAGGCAAAGCACAATTTCCACATCACAGCAATAATGAGTGTTCATCCATGGGGTGAGAAAAGTAAAGAAACGAAACATCAAATACTTTCAAGTGCAATAGTACCCGTTACAGTCGAAAAAACCGAACTTCTCAAAAAAATAGGAATGGAAAAGAAGACATGGGATCTAATAACACCAACAGTACGATCAGGCAAACTCTAAAAAACTTGTGCCTTAAGTATAAAACAAAAAAATAGCTAGACCTTCAGGAACAGATGAAGGAATCAGCTTGATTCTAGGGCAATGGACCCTCTCAGGCAAAAAGAAGCAGTTGACACTAGGTACCGCCATGGGTAAACCGTCGCGTCCCTCTACCACACCCTGGCGAGGTCGAGTAAATTCGTCTAGGCTTTCAGCCTCCACGAACGCCGAGGGCAGGAGGAGAGCAGACTCGAAGATCAGACTGCCGACAAGACGCCGACTGGCAGAATCCTCAGCCAGCACACCCACTACCCGACCGGTGCGCAGCAGATACCGACTGGGCAGTGGCGACAAGGGCTTCTGCTCTTGTAGTGCCAGGGCGGCTGAGGCTCCCGGAAAGAGGCGAGGCATGAGGAGGGGCGAGGTCTGTAACACCTCACGGACGGTGGGATAGGAACCTTCGCCGCCACCGTTGGCAGCCGCGGTCGAACCCCGCCATCCAGGATCACTTTCCATGGTCAGTTGAAAGTGAGGTGTGGTGGTGGGATTGCTGTTGACAGTGGAAGAGGAGGGCTCAAGGTCATCGTCGGACTCATCAAGGAATTCTTCCTCTGCTTCAGCGGGAATAATTTGAGATGACGTTCGACTGGAACGATCTTCATGATCCTCTAGAAAGGCGCGAACCTATTAAGCGTTAAAATAAAAATTTGATAGAACTGTACCAAGAATTGAATTTGGTAGACTACATTTAACGTTATTACGTCCTATCACGGGCATGAGTGTCACAATCATGCCTGAATACCCCTACTAAGGTTTGATAGATAGAAGAAACAGGTGCAGTAGAAAAGGAGAACCTACAAAACCATGCCCAAGAATCGGATAAATCTCTTTAAGGACAGCGAATTTTAAAGCATAGCTTATGAGCAAAATCGGACTGGGCAAAATTTTCATCCCGCGAGTGAGACCCTCAAGAGTTCCCATTAGAGATGATTTAAATGCGTACATAATGCCACCCAAACAGTTTGCCACAACTTCGATTCTTAAGCAAATGGTGAGCTAAAAACCAAGTCAATAATTTAGGGGATGAAGGCATTTATTCGAGACGTTGGTGGAGTGGGTTGTAAAATAGATCTGACATCGCTTCGATAGGTAGGGCATCTCTTTGCTACCGCAGGGACCACTCATTCCTTTCCCTAAACGGAAAAGGAATTTAAAAAGATTTACACACAATTTTAGTCGCTCGGGATCCTCAATAGGTGTGTACTGACGGACAGCTCCGAAATAAGTGCATAAAAGCTTCATTTTGCCCTTCCCAGTTATAGGAAGGCTTACAGAGAAAGCAGACATTTTTGAATGACTAAATGTGGCAATTTCGAAACGAATTCTTTCGAATTGTTTACTAATGTGATGCTATGAATTATTAAAAATAACTTTACGTCTTAAAAAACTAGTGTAAAGCGATCAATAGTGTGATTTGACATTTAAAAAACTACAGACCTTCGTGAACCCAATTTAAAGAAAAATCCAGATCCTCCTCTACTTGACAGGTTTAATCAACGTCTTGCCTCTAGAAGTTATGCGATTAGGTGATGCCAAAAAGTGGTAGTGACCTGGTTATGTACTCCCTCCAATCCGCGAAACTCTCATGCGTGCTGCGTTGCATTCTATAAGAATGAGAACAGCACTTTCCTCCAACTAACTGCTCAATCCTGGCCGTTCCAAGAGAATTCAGTTTTACACAGCGGGCTGCATCGACCATGTGGGCCTAAGGCGTAAACCTTTGACCTTTAATAAATAAATTCATGGTGAATAACTTCACCTGCAATTCATCACACACGTGAACATGGCCAACAATTATCTTCCAAGCAGTATTGAACGAATCTGCTTGTTTGGGACAACCAACGATACGCTAGGTAGTGCAACGAACGTCTCAATAAAATAACATTTACACAATGGAGCAAAATCCACTTCCCATCACGAATCCGCCAGTCAGTCAGCCAGACAGGCGGTTGACAAACAACAATGAAATGTATGTCGTATTCTATAACATACGCAAAAGAAGTGAAGTGCAAACTGACACTCTCAAGTCCGCTGCCGCCTATTAGTGCACGTCATGAACAACCCACTTGGTCAGTTTTCACGACTTCGCCTTCCCAGGTGATGCAGTTCTCAATGATTTTTTTCATCTCCCACTAAGTTGAGCATCGTTTAAGGTTGATCTGGGTAAACTAATCCCCTATTATTTTCATACTTAATGACACACCATTTCTACTTGCTAGGGCTGAATAGTTCAGCTTGGCTCGTAGAGCAGAAGAACTCGAGCCACACTAATCAAGTTTGTTTTAATGGCATAGCATGAAATGGGGATTCAACTTGAGAGGAAGACATGAAGGCACAAGGAGATCCTTACCGTTAACGTCCCTAAAAACAGTTTAGTTTACATAAAATTTAGTCGTGAAAACAATTGATTGCCAACAGCGACAAAATATTTGAGGTCAAAGATCAAAAGGTTTACCCGCCATTGTTCGGGTCTGTTCAACTTCACAGCGACAATATCGTTGGGCAGGGCTCGGTTCAAGGCTTTCGCAAAGATGAGGATTCGATTCCCATCAGAAGGATTGACCACGTAGGCTGAGTTCTCCGAGGTGTAGCACAGTCGACCCTTTGGAGGTGGAAAGGAAATGAGAATTTAGAGCAGCGTTTCATAGTCTGGGACAATTTTGCATGAAATTTTTCGGTGCCGAAACGTCCATTTTCTGGAAAGTCTTAGGTAACGAAATTCAGTTACAAAGAAAGGGCTGCTTCAAAGACGCAGTATCAGGTGAGAAAGTTAAATCAAATAGAGACAGCAATCTGTGGAACCAGAGGCCCAGACACTTGCACGTATGCTCCTCTACCACGTACAATCAAATACAGTACTCACTAATCTTCCGTACAGCGTCTTTGGCTGTTCATTAGTTGTCGTCACTCAGTTCATTCGTCGTGATCGTGATCACAGACCTAGAACATTGTGTATCCGCTACCCCCAGGACAAGCTAGATTAGACTTCCGGTTTACTCCTAAGAAATTATTTAAGGTTCAACATTTCGCCGTCCACTTTACCATATCTACGAAGCCTAAAGCAAAATGTGACTTCGGCTGGCCGATCAGACAGAATAATAAGCGCCCGAAATAGGGAGATAACTTTGCCTAATGGTATAAACAATACTAAGACTTTTTTATTTAGATCATAACTGAAAGAAAATGCGGGCGTAAGAAAGATGCCTCTCCAGCGATAGCTGATTCAATGAGCGCAAAACACACTCATCCAGTTGTCGTACACTATTCCTCTATTCCAAAGGTGAAAGATCGTTACACTGACATGACTTGACACCTATTTTGATAATGGATCTAGCCGCCTTCGCTACGGCTGCTTTAGTTTATTAGTAAACATCGCATTGTCCCCATCTCTGATCCCCAACAAAATCAGACAATTTTTAAGACTAAAACAACCTATCGGGGCTGGCGTCGGCCTTATCGACTGAAAACACCCAAGAATGCGAGACCAAAAAGCGCATGTGAGAGCGGAAAAGGTGAAAATACCTCAACAAGAAGATCGGTATTGAGCATACGATTGATGAAGGGTCGCGGCCAGTAGGAATCGTAACTTCGAAATGACCCCTACAAGATGCAACGTATGCGTGCACGACGGAGTAACAAATCGAATAAGCAAAAGAGATAAGGAGGAAAGGGCTTTGACCTTACCGCGGACTTGAAGCGAGTAATACTCACGAGGCATCGCTTATGCATGAGGCACTTTAAGCGGGCCACCGGTTCAACCCGCATTTGGCAACTAAATAACGCGAAAAAGTCGTCAAACACACAAATTAGGATATCTTTTGAACAGCGTTTCGAACCTCATCATTGCTAACATATTTCACGCTTCGATATTCAGCTACTGCTAGTTGTGATTTTGTGCATTAAACTAATTTGTCGGTTCAGTAAAATCAGTGCTGATTTGCCAAAGAACGAACAACACGGAACTGGAATCGGCTCAGCAGTAAAATAAGATTTAACACCCAGAAAGAAAATTTGGCCTCATCAAAATGACGTTTAAAGCGAACTGCAAGACAAATTCATCGGCGGATGAGTATCGAGCAAACGGACCAAACAACTCCACTTCAAGCAAAATTTGCGCCAGAAGTTGACTAACGATAGCGAGCGAAAATAATCCGCATAGAGAACTGGCTCCAATATTTATTACAATTAAGTGTTCGTCCTGGAACATAACGAGAAAAGTGGATTGGATGTAAAATCGTACAGGCACACAACAAGAAAGAAGGAGGATGGGGGTGGAGGAGAAGAGAAATGGGAGAAATGTAAAAGGGTGGATGGCGATAGCCTTGGAAAGAACAAAAGACCCAAAGGAAAGGACCCTGACGTTTGCTGATGTTGTTATTGCTGCTACCCTTTTTTGCCGCTCTACGACGCGTAGGTTTCACAGAGGGAGCAAGTGGGGCGTAGCATCGTCACCTGCGGGAAGAGAAGGACCAGAGCCTGAGAAAATGTGATTAATGGGAGGGAAGAGTTCGAAAATAAGAGGTCAACTCAAGTCCTTTTGTGGAACAAAATTTTGAGCCTCCTTGTAAGACCCCGTGAAAATACAGTCATCCGATGCTGCACTTAAGCTCGAGAACATCCAAGCCTACGAATTGTAAGGTGAATTAGGTATCCGGCTGATCTACCCAGATCGCCCCTTGTTGCCGCTTCCCATTACATCAATTAGTATCACAGCCAGGCTTGCCTCATGAACAAAGCCCCACCATTATTTGCTTTCAGTGCTGACGATTCTTCATATTACCACTTCCCCTTCCATTCTTAGGTTGAATACCGTCTCGAGCTCTTTAGATGCCCCTCAATGGCTTGCCGATTGACTCTGTTAGTGGGGTAATTTTATTCATCTTGGCATTTCAGTATTCCTTTTTAGCTAAACGCATCAGAAGACATTTTACATTCATTGCCTGTCCGACTGTCCCCTACATTAAATTCAGCAAAGTGCGACACAAATTTAGAATAAATGTTTAAATTTCCGTTATTCTAGAGAAATTAATAAATGCCTCAGATTGCTCATGGTTCATAGATTATCCGATATTTTAAATTCACAAAGAAAGTAATCAATTGAACGGGGAAGACAGTGACAGCATCAAAATCAACTCACCTTGAGGAAGACAGTTAATGGTTCTGCCCCCTTTTTGCTGGAATGTTGAAGCCTTAGCTTGTTAACTAAACGACGCGGCTTTTAAATGTCGGTAAATATGCGCATCCGGAAGCAAGCAGGAAAAAACGAAAACAAACAGTGTCCGATCTAGAGGTAAGCCTTCCCTGCTGTTGATCTGCATTACCCAAATTGATGCAGACGTTTAGGACAAATTTTTCAGCTCTTCTTTGAATGCCCCAAATCTCTGGTAACGAGCCAGCACAGGTCCAATTCAAACTTGACGGATTGGTGTCTCTGTATTCGCCTAAAACACATGGGCTCTCTTGGCAGAAGGTTTACGTTGAGTCAACAACGCTTCCTCCGAAGTTGCTTCTCGAACAACCCGCACGACTTTCATGAATAACTTTCAAAATTGCTTGGCTTTTCCTCCCCTTCTCAGTATTGCGTCAAATTATACTTAGACGACACCGATTTCTAATGGTAAATTTCATTTAAAAAACAGTGACGATGTGAATCGTACTTAAAATTAGCTGGCATGATAGTAAGTTAACTCAAATTGATATTGCTAATGAAATGGTATTTCACCGAGCAAACAGGTTCCACAGTCTTCCCAAGCTTTGACCATCACTTTGGCCCTTCGTCTATTTCATCCATATTGACAGCTTGCCAGACCCTCTGCGCACTCTCGCCATAACGCCTTTAGAAAAGATTATTAAGCTACAGCGAATTCAAAAAACTAGTCACTCGAATAAACAGAGGGCGAAGCCTAAAATTCAATTTACCTTTAATTTGAGAAGTCGATTACCGTTGTTGCCGCTAAAGCTGTTGTTAATAGTATCCACCTCAATAGTCTTTGAGGCATTGGAGATTGGGGTCTCATCAAGCGCCACAAGGCATCGGCAGAGGTCGAAGAGATGCAACTCCTGGCGAAAGCAGCTGCATGGAGCGGGTAGCGAAAATGGTAGTTGGGAGTCACCTCCCGCGAGTGCCGGCACCGCATTCAGCACTGCCGGGTCCGATAGCAGAGGTGAGGGAGGACTGGCGACGGTACCAAGGGATTCGGGAGCCAGAATGCTTTCTGAAGACCGCACATTCCACTGAAGGTGGAGAACTCCGGCGCCCACCACCCCTTTGTCCCCAGTTGCTGCCTCCTCGTACTCGTAGCAGCTCAGGTCCAATCTCTATACCAATAAGAGAAGAAAGTATATCACGAACCTCGCAATCAATGTACCTCAGATCCTTTTTTTCATGATTATGTGCGTATGAATTACATTTAGCATTGACAAAATCTTCTGTTCAGATAATTATAGCTGCATCTGTTTAGTAAAATATCATCCCCTGAGGTCGTCGTAGACTAACAAATATAAGCCTCCTTTCGGCGAAACCCAGGGTTTGGGTCTTAAAAATTTGGGTACTCAAAAACAGGCACTCCTAACTGTTTGAAAAATTAGGAATGTCAAAACATTTTATCGACCAATCTTTCTCATACGCCAAGCAGTCAACGCTCGTGCCTAATTTTTCTTGGAGCCTAACTGCAAACAATTCAAAACTGATAGAAGGTCTTTTAAACGCAGGTTTCAAATAAAACGAGCGAAATTGTTAAAAATGACCAACTTTAGAAACAGACATAGTTCACATGTGCGACGTTCATTCAAAGAATTGGCCCATATTTATAATTGTTTTTAATGAGCGGCAGTGATTAAGATGTCTATGTGCGCCATGCGACGAATTCTGTCTGGCAAGTGTCGGCTGCTGCGATAGTTATATAGCAGACTTCATCACCCCGGAATCAAGATGAGTGCTTATGGGCGCTAAAAGAGGGTGGGTACACGAAGGAAAGCTTAATCATCGATACGCATGGCACGAATGAGAGCAAATTTTCCTCTCATCTGTAAGGGGACGGAAAGTTGAAAAATCATCGAACGCTTTGGGTGTCCAGCCGGCTAAGGCGCTGCTGATAAGGACATAATTCTTAAATTTATTTGAAAAATTAAAGAAATAACGTCGATACAGCAAAATCAAGACAGGTATAAGTCCGGTAAAAGCATTAAAAAGTTGCATTCGCTACTGCCTGAGACCCTTCCATCTAGGCAAAAAGCTTATTGAATCGACCAAAGGGGAAATCAATCAATCTTACAATAACGCGAGATACGGTTGCAAAGCATGCATGGATTAAGAGATGGTGAGACTCACATTGAGATAGACGCGTTTCATCAGGCCCGTGGAAAGAATAAGGACATCGAAGGAATTCTTTAGCACGCTCACCACCGAACAAGCCTCCGTTAGCGGACCGCATTCCTGCAACGAAAACAAAAAGAACAATTAAAACAAGCTTCGACGCCCTATGAGATCTTTCAGGTGTCACCTCCACACTAAGAATAATAAACCTCGCCTTAACAGGAAAACACGAAGAGGTCACAGTGGTAGATTCGACAGGAATAAAGGTCAGTGTTTCTCGATTAGCATTGTACTAGATTAAGCAATCACAATACAAAAGGTATGAAATCCAAGAAAATGTTCGAAGTGGACAACATCCAAAGGTTCTCTAGCTACAATCTGTCCGAACTTCAGAGAGCAAAGACACGACAATCTATACAGGAATGATCAACTTGAAACTTCTACAGATCGATAGTGGAACAAAACCGTGACCGAAAGGATCAATTTGTCCGTCTTAACCTAAGAATATGGTAAGTGTAAAGGCCGTAAGGAAGCTCCAGTAATAGAACCATTGACTATATAAAGAAGTTAGTTAGTTACTGGGAAATCCTAGGGTAAAATGAGAAACTGGATGAGGTCGTACCTTGACGAAGACGGTGAAAAAGACCTCGACAGACTCTTCGCTGGCCTTGCGGCTATCCAGCTTGCGAGCATTGCAATGGTCGGCGAGGGCGGCCAGTTGGTCCGGCCGAGCCAGAACCTTCGCGGTGCAGGTGGCGCGGTAGGCCTTCGCCACTTCAGGGGAATTGGCTGTAAGGGCAAAAAAGTATAAAAGGTCACTGCTGTGCTAAAAATATGATTCAGAGGAACTTAGTCTCAATGCAAGAGAATGGATTTGTGAGTATGTGCTAATAATTTAATGTTGCCATTGAAAAAAGAGGCATATCAAAATAGGAATTTCAAGACACTTATCTTCAACATACTAAATCTATGCAGATTAAATCGACTTAATAGTTTATAACGAGTCTTAGCTTGACTTAAGAGTGAATGACAAGCTATGGACTAATATTTGGTTCCCCCAAACCAGTTTTTAGTGGTAGCAGTTTCAGATAAAAACTCGACACAAACAATGTATTTCACATCGGAAAATGCGGTGCTGAAAAAAGATCAAACAGAGATTCAAGAAGGCTTTCTTTAATTTACGCGAATCTATTTAAAGGCAGGTGTCAACAATGGAGACAAGATCGAAGATCAAATGTCTGCTATTGAACAGGTTTATTTAATTGCCAAATCAACCTATTTAAAATGGCTTTGACAACTTTAAGTGTGGGTAAATTCCCGAGCGACTTCTTTGGACTGAATACCCTGCATTAAAACACGTTTTAAGAGTAGAAGTTTTTAGTAATGACATTTGTAGTAAAGGAAATGCGAAATCAGACGAAATCTCCTTTAATAATAGCCGCTTTAAAACTAACCGACAAGCTTATTCATGACACATGCAATATGGTCGTTTTAGTTATTAAATAGATGAATAAGAACGTAGACGCTTCAAACGAGCCGCTAATTTCATTCGATCCAATATTTACAAGTAAGCTTCTAAATTACTCCAACGGAGTCCAATATGTGCTTTGCGAGGCCAATTCGACAAATCGATGCAAAAAGCCTGCCGAAAACAGACTAGTATCGACACATGAAACCCTAAATAGAGCATCGCTGTAGGCTTGTGAGATATGCACCGACCCTTCGTGATCGCCCGTCCCTTGTGTGTGTGCTGAAGATAAAACAACTCCATCTCATGTCTTCCTCGCAGGCGTTACAATGATATCTCAAGCGCCTACAATGTCTTTCATTAAGGTCATCAGTGCTGGGGATGTATGCTATCAAGTCGTGCACGGTCACATGCAGATGAAAGTGAAAATGATCAAAAAGTCTAACCATATGTACTATGCATGGATGATGGTCTTCAATTTTCAGACTAACATAATCAATTCATTCATGTAATTCTATAGCCCAAAGTGATCGCGCAGGTAAGCGCTCTTGAAGGTGCATAAAACTTCATAACCCACCCTTCTCTGAGGCTGTGGCAAGAATGAGAGAGAGTTGTCGGTGGACGATGAGGTCAGCGTAGCGTCGGATGGGCGAAGTGAAGTGCGTATAGTTGGTCATATTGAGAGCGTAGTGGCTGGTGTAGAAAGAGGTGGGGTTTGTGGATTGATCAGGGACCGCGCCCAGACAGTAGTACTCAGCTAGGTTCATGCATCTTGTCAGAATGTTTAGTGTTGCCAGTAGGCGCGCTTCCTCCGCCGTCTCGGCCTTCACAGCAGCAGTAGAGTCACTTGGTTCCACCGTACAACCCATCATAGAGGCGCAGAGCTCCGCCAGATTGTCCGAATGCTGCCAACTCGAGCCGCTGACACAGCCAGAGAGGCGGTTGAGCGAACTCTACAAAAAAATATAATCTGACTTAGATCGCCAATAAGAACAACAGGAAAAATGAGGTATTGCCCTTCCTTACCCCCTTAATGTTGAGACGACCATATTTTTAGGTAGTCGGGAGACTTTATTTTCAGAATGATGCTATGGTATAACAGGACTTAATTTCCCGCATCGCAAAGAAATGGTTACTGATTCCCATAAGTAGGAGACGTTAAAAAGTGTCAGTAGAAGCCAAGGCATCGGAAGGGACTTACATAGAAAATGGATATTTAAATAGCTTCAGCGACGGCAGCAACAGTTCTGCAGTTCTAAATGTTATAGTGTGGGAGATTTTATTCTTATTTCTCCCTCTTTCGCTTTTTAAAGCCACTACTCTTTGACGTCCTAGGTAATTTCGCCCGCAACTTACAATCAGGGATTTAAAAAACTCGCGGAATCTCAAATCGAGCTAATTAATGGTCGACCGGAAATAAAGGTTTAAAACAAATTTTAGAACGTTTAATTAAGAAAAATTGTAGTCTCTGGCAAAATGGCAATAAAAACAGTGGCTTTGCGGACTAACAATATGAAGGCAGCTGAAATACAGCAGTGAACATTTCCTTTCACAAGAGAGCACGGAGACAAAATAGCAACAAAGCACCCTTTGGCTACTGTATGAAGTCTCTCATTGCACTTCATTCTAGAATTCAGCTTTACACAGCGGGCTGCATCGACCATGTGGGCCTAAGGCGTAAACCTTTGACCTTTAATAAATAAATTCATGGTGAATAACTTCACCTGCAATTCATCACACACGTGAACATGGCCAACAATTATCTTCCAAGCAGTATTGAACGAATCTGCTTGTTTGGGACAACCAACGATACGCTAGGTAGTGCAACGAACGTCTCAATAAAATAACATTTACACAATGGAGCAAAATCCACTTCCCATCACGAATCCGCCAGTCAGTCAGCCAGACAGGCGGTTGACAAACAACAATGAAATGTATGTCGTATTCTATAACATACGCAAAAGAAGTGAAGTGCAAACTGACACTCTCAAGTCCGCTGCCGCCTATTAGTGCACGTCATGAACAACCCACTTGGTCAGTTTTCACGACTTCGCCTTCCCAGGTGATGGATCGTTTAAGGTTGATCTGGGTAAACTAATCCCCTATTATTTTCAGCTCTAGGGCTGATGAGCCCTTCTAAACGTGATTCAGCAACATCTGGTGATACGTCAGCAGAGTCACTTTTAGGCGGTTGGTTGTGCTCCTGCACACTGTGCCCTCCCCAAGCGCTATGTAACAGATGCTAGGCAAAGATTCTGCAACCATGGCTTAACGAATCGAGTTAGGCTCGGCTCGTAGAGAGGAACTAGGGTCGCATCCATACGAACGAACACGGACTTGAGAAACCGCATCTGTTTAATTTTGCAATAGGAGAAGGCAAAAAGAGCACAATTATGCGTGAGTAGTGCAAAATCGACCCGCGAAAATACGAGTAATGCATTGTCTAGAAGATAATGGATTCGAAAACAGCACGACATTCAAAGGTAGCGGTAAAAAGCGGTAGCGCAATAGTTCTTTTTGCAAAATTTAAGCCCTTATTTGCACGTAGGTTCCGATTGAAGACGGAGCAATTGGGTTTACCAGGGAAGGCATATCAGAAGGCTCAAAATTTGTTTCCAAAAATACAATATGGGTGGAAAGTATGACGAATAGAAAGCATTTGAGTAGAAGGAATCGGATGAAGTGACCTAAATTACAAAGAGCTATTAACGTATGAGCTGATGAAAGTCAATGCCGATAATATGCACAATTTCCGATAACGCATAATACATTAGCAGGTTTCAATAAAACCAGGTTTGAAGCAGTGGAGACTAGGATGAAGTGAATAAAGTGGGCTGGGCGAAATCATTTATGAATGGAATAAAATCGAAAAGACGCTTCCAATCACAACTTGAAGAAAATGGTTGTGGTGATGCGATTAAATCATCCTTAAAATGCTTTTGATTTAAGAGCAGAATTCCCAATAATTCTTAATAAAAACAGGGTGAAACCATGTTGCCTCTCCTCATTCCTAAACTTGTAGCTGCATTTCTGATGGAAAAAAGGTGTATAGGACACTGGGAAGAGAATAGGTTTTCTGGCAAAATCCTCCTACTGCTTAAATAAACAACCAATTATTCTCAGTAATCTTTTTGAAAATGATAACACAAAAAAACCCACCTGAATAGTGCCAGCAGAGGTAACATTGACATCCACCCCAATGATGCGTAGGAGGGAGCGCGCGTCCTTACTTTGCTTAGAAGTGGGAGGGGGGTGACGGCGTAGAAACGCAGTGCGGGGTAGACGGGAGGCGAGGAGGTCGGCCACCGCCTCGTTGGCCGCAAGCATCCACTCCTCCACTAGACGGTTCGCCGGTCGCACTATGAAGGGTGCCATGCCCACTGGTAGACCTGTTGTTTCGGCCAGTGTGAACGTCGGCTTCACCTGGTTCAACTGCAGGGCTCCGCCCTCGAAGCGACGCGCCCGCATTTTCACCGCCAGCTTTGACATAGAAGAAAAACAGGTCAGAGACTAAACAGTCGATCATCTCCCAAAGACAACTAGTCTAGGCAAGACTGGGTAAAAAGAGAACCTCGTTACACATGAAGAAAGTTTAATTTAGTGCAACGCAAAATATTGGAGCATATCAATAACGATTCAGTCACCACTTTTAGCAAATAAGCCAGAAAGGATGAATTCACGATCGACAAGTTCCGACTGCCTATGAAGAAGAACTGGAAACTTTACTCCAAAACTTTGAGCCTTTCCCTCGTCACTTTGTCCACCTGTTACTAAATAAATCAATTCAATGGAATGGTTGAAACGCATGAAAGCGTATTGGTGAAGGCTATTGATTAGAAGCTGGGTCAATGGGGCCAGACGTTTTTACGCACAATCTCCCTTAAGACGCATTTCAGTACCGCTTGATCATTGTGGCGAATGCTTATTCAACAATTGTGGAAAACCACGCAACACGCGCCTAATACAAGATGAGGGAGCTCGTATATATTTTCGTCCGATAGCCAAAAAAGGCCCCAAATTATCAGCCTCCTTGATACCCACTCATTTAATTAGCTCAACGAAACCAATTCAGCCACATTACAGGCTTTACTGACTTCTTCCCAAAGGCTCAAACACTACGCTACAGTAGTAGCCTCGTAAAGCCCCTGCCACAGCTAATTTGAGCTTATTTCAAAAGTGAATGGCCGCATCCATCATAAAGACTTTCTTGATTGAAAGCTCACGTCCATCACAGTCAAATGTATCCGGAAGAAGAGACGATTCGAAAGTAAAAAATGCACTGCCTTTGTGGTTTTGAATCTAGTAAGATATCAATTCCATAACAAAGTTCTTGTTTTAAACAAGAGGTGGCATACAGAACATATAAATTCATAAAGCGTGATTTTGGATACAGAGTCAAAAAAATCGAACACACCTCGTTAAGTGTAAGAACACTACGACAAATCTCCTTGACATCTGCACCGTCTTCGAGGTTCGCAAGATCACAAGGCTGCCATTCACGGTCGGGGTGGTCGAGAAAGGCCTAAAGGGAAAGAACAAAAGTCAAACCCATTGCCTTTCACCCCTCCTAAGTGATGCCTTAATTGGATACCTGTGCATCCTCGTAGCTAAGCTTAGCTCGCGAGTGAATGATCGTCCTGCCAAACCACTTCGTTAATATCTGCGAAGAAAACGTGAAATAAATTGTAAAGTAACGAAAACGCCGACATTTCGGATATGAGCGACAAGAGCAAAAAAGGCCTCAAAATCGTCCCCAGCTTCGCAAACACCGCAATAATTCAAAAGCCAACTCGAAAAACTAATTTTTCTTACTAAAAAGCATACAACAGTTTAAAAGGTATCAATGGTACTAGGTAATGAAGCACATTGGCCAGATATAAGTCATCTATGGCATGGTGGGTGGTTCAAGAGTTCACCTATACTGTTATGCCTCGGAACAGCAGCAAAGTACCTAACTGTTCCAAATCTTACATTATTATTTCTCCTCGCTTTTGGCTGCCTTGTAGCTAAACAATCCTTATAAAGATGACATATTTGGCTACATAGACTACATTGGCGGTGCGAACACTTCGTGCTCTGCAGTTAAGTCACTGTCAAGATGTGACGACATCTTATCCATGCTTTCAGCACCTAAAGTGGCTATAATAATCATTCTTCCATAGCAGTGAGCCTTATTGTCTTTCTAGAAATGACTGGGAGAGCTATAATTTATCATACGATGCTTAAAAACCTACCTTCGAAATTAAATATAGTTAATCCAGAGTACAAGCCAAGGATCTAAAACATACCCTACCGTCTTTGGCCAGTAAAAAGACAACAGAGAAGGTGAATTTGTCATCTCCGGGATGGAGGCTGCAGAGGTCCTCACACAACCCCCGTGGAAGCATCGGAACGCAGAGTTGGACCAGATAGATGGATGTGGCCCGTGACGCCGCCTCCACATCCACGGGGTCTTCAGGACGGACGTAAAAGCTCACATCGGCAATGTGTACGCCCACCTCGAAAGTGGCACCATGCACTCCCTTTGCCTCCAGCCTCGCCACCTCAGAGGGCAGGAGGAGACGCACGTGCAGTGCATCGTCTAGATCACGGGCAGTCCGTGGGTCGATAGTGAAGACGCACTGACTGCGGAAGTCACGTCGGCGCGCGTACTCCGCGGCCAAGTCGGCAGGGGAGGAGCGAGTGAGTACCTTCTCTGACACGTAGGTCTCTACGGCTTCGGGAAAACTGGTAACCATTCCCACACCCAAGGCAAAGCCGGCTTTCACTAGAATGCGATCTGTCTCAGCATCGATGTAACTCATTGTTTCTTCATCGAAACGACGGATCAGTCGGCTAGAAGGCAGCGGCAAGAAATCAAGAACATTTTTACTACCCGTGCAGTCGAAAAGCCAGAAAAATCTTATTTCAGTTCCTAGATAGCCCGTCTCGTCCCCGAAACGCCAGTTAAACAGGCTTTTCATCGATACGTGATAAGTGAGTTTGCTTGCGACAGTAATTACAAATCGTCATGTTTAGAGACTGAATTAACAGCATAAGGGAAATGAATTTTCGTCTGTCGCAACCCATTGTCGCAATTTCGAACCAGTACCTTATGCAATGATCATTAAAATCATTCAGTGATAAGGTGAACCTAAAACAAAAATATTTCTTAAATGCGAGAGCACTATACAATTAGGTTACAGTCCAGACTACCAAGTTATGGCCTCCTACAATGAGGCATACCCGGAGCATTTACCTCCTTATGAATGATCAATCGTTGACCATTTTATGCAGACACTTCAGGCCAGCAGGATATATGATTTAACCATTAGCTGTTGCATGGAAAATTATACAAAAAAATTGGTACGAAGAACCGGAACAATGAAATGAAAAATCGGCGACCTTCAGTAGGATCCACTTGGCGTAAGACTTCGGCTAGTCGCCAGCCCTACTTTCCAATGGAATGCTCACCCCTTGGCATGGAGACTATCCTCCGGCCAATCAGTGATTTGGGCCACAAATCGCACCAGCCTAAAGGTTTCTGGCTGCCTAACAAAATCTGCAAGGTGAAAAGGAAAATAAATGGCTTCAATTGTGCGCTGCCACGCTCCAAGTCACTTTGTGCACGTGCATTTCGAAATAAGATACGTTGATTTAACTAAAAATGGATGCAAATTTGACACTGTATCCAAAACGGGAACAGGCCTGTAGCTAAAGAGCACTAAGTCCCATCCATGAGCAATGAAATTGGATATTAAAAATGTATGAGAGCCTACTCTTCGAAAAGAACCAAATACCTATCCACAATTGAACGCAAAAGGAAAACACTTCGGCATGCATTTCAATAAATTCGAAGCTAGCTTTATGCGAAGTAAATTGCTCCAAAACATAATCGAGCACAATACTTGTCCACTGATGTCCATCACAGCAAGCTCTAGACATTTCCCGAGTTCGCAGTACTTGATAAATACATAGCTGCCCATCTTTTCAAAGCATAGCTATCAAATAGGGGTTGCCTTACATATATGGGTAGTTTTAAGTCCACAAAAACCCTGTTCTTTGCTTAGCAGCTAAAAATACACAATTTCTTCAGTTGAAAGGTTTTATGCTAGTTACAAAGGTTTAAGCGTGCGCTGTTTTGGATAATCTCAGCTATCTTCTTCCCCCTGGAACGATTGTTGTACAAGTTTGAGCGATGTGAGAAAATTCGGTTGTACACCCAAAAGCAAATATCTGCTTGTAAATTCACCTAGCATTTACATAATGTCTAATAGCTTGGTAATCTACTAAAATGCCTTGCAAAAGTCAAACAAGAACTGACCTTGGGGGCAGAAAGATCTAGGAATCACAATCCTGCACATTCTCGAATCCGTAGGAGTGAGGAGCGCTAGCTGCCAACCCGACGCCGATGAGGAATCCATTTTCTCCTCCCTTTTCTGTTTGCTCTTCTGCTTTTGTGAAGAAGAGGGTGGGATGGGTCGCAGATAGCCTACACAGATGCGGCAATTGAGACGACGATGGATAGCGACTACCCGACCGACACGCTGAATCAACTGCCACCACGGTAGTTGCGCGGTCTCAAACGCATTGGCTGGCGGCTCATCTGACAGATTCACGGGATCCTTCCAACTCTCAAGGTGATTCTTTAATCCGTGTGGAATATTCGCAAACAACTGCACACGGAAAAGAGAAAGTCGTTGGAAAAAGGCTTAATATGAAAATTTTCAGCTTTCAACAATTCCTACCTCAGCAAAACATTCAGGATCCTGATGAAGAAACTCGCCGACGGTAATGAAGGTCGCTTTGCCTGCTTCCAAGTTTGCCTGAGCAGCAGAAGCCCATTCCAGTGTCTTTTTGCTGAGGAATGAGTCATAGACCTGAAAGTGGACATAAGGCAAAGTGCAGATACTAACTTTCCAGTTCTTAAGAGGTTCCAGACGCACAACCACCATGTCGCCGTTCAAAGAGCGATTCCGAGCTCTTGTACCGGGTATGAAGACATCAGCATCGCCATTCTAGCATGGGTTAATGCGAAGGTACTTAAATTGGAAGGAAAAATCTACCGGATGGCTGATGTAGGCATCTACATAGTTTTTCGGATTGATTCGGAGTTGACCCTAAGTAAAAGTGGGAAGGAGAATGGGAGAAATGGGGTTAAGGTATGGTTGAGTGTGGAGTTAAAAACTACCCACTATTAGCAATTGACCCGAAGAAATACCATCCGCAACTGCCGCTTCATCCCAGTATGGTTCGTACTTTTGCTTTCCATTCTGATTTCGAAGTGATTCAGAGCTATGTTTCTGCCAGTTATCAAGTCTGTTGCGGTTAGGATTCCGATTTGATTTTAAATTCGCGGATTTGGTCATTGTCTACAGGAAACAAAAACTATCATTTGATGAAAAGGTTTTGGACTGCCTACGGATTATGCGCAATAAATTCGGTGCCTAACATTTCGTGCAAGCAAATAGGATGCAAACAGGGACTCAAGTTCAATTTTTTTTCTAAAAATATATTGGAGAAATGGAGAACCCTGAGATTTAGCAAAAAGTGTAACAACTTCATTGGCACAAAGACACAAATTGCGATTGTAGAAAAAAACAATGAGGCACGTTCCGACCCATGCCAGGATCGATTTCTCTGCAGCGCGACAAATGTGAATAGCAAAACTTTGCAATAAATCTGAGCAGGCACGTACTAACTTGGAACTTCGAAACCACTCAAGTCAACATCAATAGTAAAACCAGTGCACGAAGTTCAGCGCGGTAGATACCTAGAAATACTAGACAAAAACGTGGGTAAGCAGAGTTATTTCATCTTCACAATCACGCTTTTGCCTGCGACAATGTACCTCAGGATTAACTTTGCCAATACCGTGACGACGATTGGACGGAATCAGTATGGATGACAGTAGCAACCTCTCTTGATTACTATAGGCAAAACGCCATGTCAATCTGCAAAGTACGTGACGGCATGATTTAATGCTCCGGAGCCAGATTTGACGGAAATATTTTGTCTTTTTTAGTTCAGAGATACAAAGAAAGTAAAAAACAAGTCCATAAAAATCCAATAAAACCATGGGTATTGCACGGAGCAGCACCAAGAGATAAAACAGCAATTGTTTTGTCAGGAAACCTCCAGGCAAGCAGAAATTTCCCTAAATTTTTCTTTAGTGTTTCCTGCGAGCATTGCTGTTGTGTTCTAGGGGATTTTAGCACTAACTTCTGGCTTGAATTAAAGCCAAGATGTTTTGGCATTTTTCAAATGTACTTTGCGGCGCCTTGAGACTTTTTCGAAGGAAAAAGGGAGCATAATAATAAGACAGAATATATGACTATATATATACAACAAATGGGAAATTGGGGCTGCTGGCATATCCCCGAGACAGCCCCACCCAGCGAGGGCAATATGGCCACCTAAGTGACCATAACCGGAACCAGCAGTCAGGACGAACAAAACATTACGCACCCTGTAATACTTTGTTTGTTTGGGCTGCTAGTTTTGGTCAGTGTCACAGAGGTGGCCATATTGCCAGAGCCGCTTATTGCTGGCCTAAGGGCTATGCCAGCAGCTCATTTCCCCCCGTCTGTTGACATATATATATGTATGTTCTACCCTTCTTTTGCCTTTTAAGGATCCTAAGGCCGCTGCACACTCTTCTGTGGCTTATTAAAGCCCTGATTGTGGCTCATCGCTCACCATTGGAGGTACTGTGGAGGGTTCCTCCTTTCCCTCCTGGTCACCCTTGATAGTAGAAGTCTGTATACGCTTAGACATCTTTAATATATGAAGAAGGTGATGAATACAGCTAGGCAAGATCTGGAGTTCGAGCTGAGGATGAGTCACGCTTCAAGGAGTCTCCACACTGCTCCGTCACGTGGTTCGGATTGACTTCCCGCCTCTCGCCTACAAAGCGCATTTAAAGAATTAGGTATTACAGTACAATCCAACCACATTTGTTCCAATGTACATTTTAAGTTTCAAGCAGGCGGGCTGAGCCAATCATGTATGAAAGGGAATGTCTCTAAGCCTTGAAAAAGAAATGAATTTCTCTTCATTTCAAACCCTTGTAGCCTGGGAATTTTGTCTTCATTTTAGAGTGTAAGATTCCCTCCTCCCCTCAGTTTCCCAATTTGCGGTAGGGATGTCCTGCTCACCATTCAGTAGCACAGTTAATACCCAGGCCTTAACTGACCTGTTATCTAATTTTTATCGCTTTTTCAAAAAATCTGCCTAAATTTCACCGATTTTTTCGTCCAATATTTTAGGGGGGCCCGCACTGTCTGACCCAGCATGGTAACATTAGGCTCCCGGTAATCTAATTGCAACATTAAAAACTATACTAGTTCTAGCAAAATATAATGCTAATTTTGGCAACAGCATGATTACTGAATTTTCTACGGTCACAATAATAATCTTCGAAAAGCTCAATATTGATTGGTCTACCTTAAGGTCTCTTATGGATCCAATATTTGAGCCTATTTTCGATTTTAGTGAAAATATGGCGGGTTATCCGTGTTTGTTACTGAACTTTGTTAATAATTCTCTTCTTTTAGTTAGCTTTTCGAAACCTCAGACCTATTGGGATGGGATGTTACATCGAGAACCCGTGAGTTCTCTCTCCCATATGCTATTGTCGTATTTCCAAGGAGTTTGGTACTTCTAGAATTTTGCGAGACATCTTCGGGGATAATTCACCTTTTTCGACCGATTCATTTCTGGACAACCTTCCCAGGCCATATTGGATGACTCCAGGTTATATCACTCCAGTAAGTACTAACACTAGTTGTCATTGCTATAAGAAAACTTTTGTTATTTGTTCTCAATATTCCTCGTTTTTAGGCACATCCAAGGATGGACTATATCCCTTTTCCCAGTGATTTGTTTTTGGAAAACTTTCTTAGACCATTTTGGATGACACCGGGTTACGTCACTCCAGTAGGTGCTAAAAATGGTTATTTTTTACAAGAAAATGGTCATGCTTGCTCTCACTATTATCTGTTTGAAGTCTTATCCAAGAAGGGATTATATTCTTGATCAAGAGCCAGGACCATCCTCCTCTTCTTACTCGTTTTCGTCTTCTACATATTCCTCCAATTCAAATGGGCAACGCGTAAGCCTTTTGCAGTTCTTGCAAGCTATTCATTTCTGCTTTCTATTATTTGTATGAGGCTCAAGTAGATTCCGACTCATGTTGTATAGCTTCCAAATTCGTCCTTGTTCTCACTACTCGATGCATTTTCGGCCAACTTGTAATCGAATTACCCACTCTGGTTTTTGTATTATTTAGTATGATTATGTGCTTTTCTTTAGTGCGAGTCAATTAAAACTTCCATCAGGCAGCCAGATGGGGTGGTAATCAACAAGGAGGTCGTAAGAAAGGACGGTCGAGAAGTAACTACCACAACTACGATCCATCCCGACGGTCGCCAAGAGTCGAAGACCGAAACCCGTGAGGGCAGTAAGTCTGAGCACATCACGTGCACGTTATATCCGTGCTGCCTCTTCACAGAAGCTTTCCGTTCCCTAGAAGCAGTATTAACCGACGTCCCGCCTTTCGCCGAAGATATCTTCAAGGAGAACGGCATCTTGCCAAACCTTCGTCGCTGGTTCGGACTTTAAGACTACCTGATCAACACTTCCCCCCCCCCCACCTATTCAATTAAAATAGATGAATCCCAGTATCCCATAAATAACTTGTTGCATTTACAGTGATACAATGACATTTGATGGGGGGAGGATGTCATTTCTGAAGTGGTGCGTAGTTGAGCAATTTTTCGATGAGGTCGACATGGGAAAGGATCATGCGCCGACAGCAGTAGCGCCGGAGGCCGAGGGTGTCCAGAGCGTCACCCTCTGCGTATTCCGCCTGCAGGAGGACGATGTAAGACTCCCATTTGTCACCCACAACTTTGCCACACGTAAAACAGCGGATTGGAATTATCATGTGTCTGGAATTGAAAGAACAAAACCATCTTGGTCACGGCATCACGGAATATGATGGGGTTGAGAACAGAGCACCAAAACGCTGGACCGCGGCGGACCAACGATATGGGAAGCTAATTTTACCATCAGCACAAGGGGCGCGTTCGCGTGATTCTTTTAGCCCCTAAAGCTCATCAATTGAAACCAAAGGAAGTCATGATAAATTCTAGAAATAATATATGTTATTCAAGCTGAGCCTTAACCAGATAGCTGTTACGCGAAAGCGGGCGCTGAGGCATAGCAAGCGAAGAGAAAGAGAGAGTGGTAAGCGTAGAATGTATTTCAAAACAAGGCAAAGCAAATATTTTGCAAGCTGAAGCCCAGATTGGAACCATTCTTTTCCGCTGACCTTCAACGACCATCTTAAAGGCCGTCACCAAGAGCCCAACTTTTGAAATAAAAGGGTATGACCGGATTGATTCTAAAGAATCACCTAGGATCTTCTTATCTGGGTCGAAATGACGTGATTGTGATGTTCGATAGGCGCACGATCACTTTGTTGGAGTACTGCAACCTCAGTAAATGAGGGTGGATTCCGATTCTGCCTCGCAGCGTGGCCTGTCGGGGCGGAGGCAACTAGGGAAAGCGAACAGAAGAATGTGTAAGAACCAATCATACTGGAAAAGGTTGTCGTCGTATGAAAGCGAGAGTCAACAGAGCAATCATCAAAGACAAGTTAACTCCTGAACCCAAATGGATAAGGTCGCCACCTTAAGCAAAACGTCGGATAGCAATGATGAAGGAAATAGTGAGTTTAAGACGAAAGCCCTTTTTAACTAGGTCTGTGACTCAATGAATGGCTCTTAAGCACCACTAAGTTACGTATTTCCACACGCTCCCGGACACCGGACTTACCTGAACGGACACGGAAGTTCCGACGAATATGGACTAATGAGGATAAATATCGTACCAATCTCGCAACCATGCTGTCCTCAAGAACAAACCCGAATTCGTGGAAAATTACCAAGTACTCGTAGCATGCAAGGATCAGGAGTAGAAGGATGCATTTAACGACCAAGGTAAGTGCACCAATAGCTCCCACAGTGTATGGAATCCATACCTTTTAAAATTTCGAGAACTATTGAATTCCCATATCGCACATAAAGTGAGTGGACACGGAAACGAAAACAAGAATGCAGCGAATAGATAGCTGTCTCAATTAGGAAGCAAACATACTTCAGTATTCAAGCACAAAATGAGGTCTGAGAGATTCCAGAAATAAATGACCACGGCGACTAATGTAAAAATAAAGTCGACCAGCTAAAGTAAAGACTGTTGAGTGCCCAACTACCTGAAGGAATATGTAGGGCAGCATGAAGAGAGCAGATCTTGTGAGAATGGCAATCATAAGAATAATTGTTACGGCAAAAACGATAAGCATTGTTCCCAGATTACCTACGAAGTAGCACTGACAGCTGAATAAGCGAAGAATTGAGGGATCAAGTTTCGACAACTTTTCGGCGGTTCCTGAATAAGTAGGTAATGGGTTCTTACCATACGAAACTGCACAATTATTTCCTAAATGGAACGTGTGGGCGCCATTGAACCCAGACACGAAAACCTGGGGTTTGTAGGCATCAAAAGCAAGTTGCTCCCACTGAACAAACGTGATAAAGCTTAAATAATTGTCCAGAGACGGCCGCCGTGTCCCGTGTGAGTACGACCCCTGATTTGAGTAAATGATGATGCAAACCAAGTGTGTCAGCAGCTCCAAGACAGTTAGAAGGAAAGAGCCTGTCATTACATGCAAACATCCAAACCACACATATCGCCGAAACAGACCTTCGATAGAGGGCATGAATACAGCCCCAAACCAAGGTGAAACCCCTTTATGTGAATTGTGAGTTTAAACTGCCCGCAACTTATCTAATCCTGCGGCGCTCCCTTTTCCAAAATTATGCGCTGTTATGGCTGGAACTTTAAATCAAATGTGCTGAGTAAAGAACAAGCCTCTGAATGACTTACGATTGAAAAATTGCTAAAAGTTCTGCCAATGGCTTTCAACAATAGAAATTAATAAAAGTTTCGAGCCTACTTGTTGTTACATTAAAACTTGACGAAATCTAAAAGGCCATGAGCACATGAATTTTGATGTTTATGGTTTTCGACTTTTTGCACTTTGACAACCCAGCAACTTTTTTAGTTTTATTATGCCGAAACCAGCGGTGAATTTATAAAACGCTGTATTGCATTCTGAGTAGGTTTTGGAGGTTTTTGGGTTTCAACTCACTCCATCCTTTATACTCATTTCTGGTGTTCATTTTTTTGCAAAAAAAAATTTTCGAACGATTTTACTCACTTATGCTTTGAGCGCATTATCGAATCCTTACACTTTTGTGTACATGTATGGTAATGGGATCTATCCGGTTAACTGTTCTTCCTAAACCGAGGAACAAAGCGCAGCATTTTTGGAAAGGATTTTGACAACTTCTCTGTGTGTTTAACCTAATACGCTATTTCGCCGTTGCTTTTTATTGCTGGTAAATGCCGTCACTATCGCCATATAGTTACTAATAGTGTGTATCTTACCTGCTTTGGTTTTGTTTGCAGCTACCTGCGTTTGTCGCTGGTGCTCCAAATAATGCTTGACTTGCACCTATTTTCACTACAATCCTAGTTTTTCTTGCATCCCTCATGTGACTTGTGGTTTTTTCCGAAAGTGTATGTGCTGTATATTTTCTGCAGGTCTTCCGCCTACCTTGCTTGCTATCATCATTCCAGCTGACTTCAATAAGAAAATGAGATTGTCTTTTTCAATTATTATTTCGCCAAAATCACTGAGTAAATCTGTACTTTCGCTGTGTTTTTTATTCAACAATTTCGGTCCGTTGGATATATGTGCATAAATTTAAGAGCTTTTTGGTTTTTTCCTGAAGGTCCAAGCGCACGCTAAGAAATTGGAAATGCTGGACACTGGTTTGAAATTCCCAAAAATGAGTCTGAAGGTAAGGTACCATTCTTCCTTACCTTCATCACACCACTCCTTAGCGCGAGACTTGGGATGCATTAACTGGCAAGGATCTCCTCACCGCCCATCTCGACTACTACTCCTCTTTTATCTTCTCCAAGTTCATCGAATCTCTCAACCTTCCTACCGGTACTGCTCTCTCCGCCATCGGCTGTCCAGATGATCTAGACGCGCTGGACTTGGACGAGGAATTGACCAGAGCTCTCGATCATCACTCCATCATTACCTCTCAGCTGCCTGATGACCACATTCAAACGGCGGATGAGATAATTGAGGAGATCGACCGCCTGTTAGTCGGTGAGGCGGTAGAGTTGGATCTGGATCTCTGCGATCCTCAGACGAATGCGGAGTTTCGTACCACTTACGTTTGGAAGCCGGTGTCAGGTTTGCTGTCGATTCCACCCTTCTGTAAAACTGTACATGAACGATAGTAAAATTCGTCCCTCCTCTTCTGCAGTTCCAGCACGCCTCTTTGATATTGAAAATCGTTATTATCGTTTCCTAGTTCATTTTATTGGTTATTAGAGAAGTGGTGGCTTCTGGAGGTCGTAATAGTTCGACGCTTGTAATGGAATCCATTCCTAATTCTATTGTTAAATACACTGGAGGTTTCGGGATTTATCCTTTCTTTCATTGGTACTCCATTGCATCCCCTTAATAATGAGAGCTTGTGATCTTAATCGCCAATTCGTCGGATAAAATGGTGAAAGAGGTGGTTTTGTTCTATGTTTCGTACCAAAGTAAAGCATTCAAAGCACTTTATTCAGTTATCATTTCTTGTTGACTCGTCATTCTAGTTTTTACAATATTTTAAACTCTTATTCCCAACCCCTACCTTATTCAACTACCTATTGGAGAATTCAGTTTACTACTTAAGGTCACTCTAATTCAATATGATTTTTGGCATCCAGTGCTGGAGCAGATGTCTATCGCTCAACTGAACGCTCTGGTTGACGAGTTAGACGTCTGCGTTCGGCACTACTCAGCGTGCCTCGTGCAGGAGCTGGCTTTTCGTGAAGAGTTAGAGTACGAGCAGGAAGTGAAGGACATTTTCTTCACGCGCCTCCATGAGGTACAGAATCGCATGGACGAGTGGGCTTCTTGCAATGCTCCAGCAGTGGCGGGGAATGGCGGCGACGATATGGTCCATGAGGGTGTGGACTTCAATAAGTATGGCGATGATGAGAATAGGATGGAGGAAAGGAGACGTGGGATGCTTGGAGGTACGATTTCCTCAAAAATTTGTTTAAAGTCATAATTTTATAGCGTTTTTAATTAATTCAGCTTTTTAGTGCCGTTTAATAGTGGTAAGAGGATTAGTCACTTGCGGTTATTTGCTTTGACGTCGCTAAATGTTTTGTCCAGTGCTACTTTTGTGGTTTCTAATTATCCTTTTTTCCTTAAGCCGCTTTTAAGCCCTCTTTCTGGATATTTCAATTTCTAATTGAATTCATCATAGTTGGAAGCTTGTTGCTTTAGCTAGAATTAATCCACTTTGTGCAAAGCATTTGAGGCTACCAATGTGACTGTGGAGAAGGTACTTCGACTACTTGAAGTGTGTTAATTTGTAGCGCTTGCGTTAGCAGTTTGGCGGTGCTATATCGCTTAAAGGTCATGTTATGAGTAACTGCTTGTATTTTATCCCAGTCTGAATAGTTGCCCAGCATTCGATCTATCAGCTTTTCGAACTTTAGCAGTTGTCTCGAATGGATTATAAACGACCCCTCGAATGCCTTAATCTTGGCGCTTTCCTACCATAATAATATTTAAAACATGCCATTGTCGACATAAGAGGCGATTAGTTGTGAGTATGTAATCGTCAGAATTTACTGTTTGCTAAAATTTGGTTCTTCTGCCGCATGCTGCCTCTCAGGTCGTTTCGTAACGTCAAAGCCTAAGTTTCTGCCATGAAATATGTGATCTCGCAGCCACATGAACTGTGGTGTTAAATGTTTTACTCAAGCTTGACCTATTCCAGCTAATTTCGGCTGGAATCCCCTATTAAAATCGTTTGGAAACGGAAAGGAAGTGTGGTTCAACTAATGGTAGCTTTGTCACCCTGCTCTGTCCATTTTTTATGACTGCAAAACTAGGGTTATATTCCCCACCAACATTCGCGTTCTTATTTCGGTTTCCTACTCATTCAACTTGTTTGGCAGAACTTGAACTGCCTTTTTATTGCTAGTAAATCCCTCACTTCGACGGTACTTCGCCTTAACTTTATCGGAAATCAGGTGCAAACTCTTTTTATCCATTCATAAAGCATACTTCTCATCCTTCACCAAAACTGCTTCTGTTCTGATTTGGATCGTTCACAGATTTTTCTGTTGAAGTAACTGAGATGACGATCATTTGTGAGCTCGGTCTTGCGTTAAATGCATTCAAACAGAGCCGTCTCCAGCATTTTTTGTCATTAGTCCAGTGATTTCGTGATTTTTTAATTCATCGGGAAGATTGGCAGTTTGTAACTGTTCATTTTGGCCCTGTCGATCACTTTATCAGAATTTGCATTACCGCTTTGTATTGTCCCTTGGAAAATCAATGCGTATTTTTGCCATAAAATGGTTGGATCATAATCCTCATCTCCATCGAGTTCCACAATGCGTCTTGACTGATTTTTCGACCACCAAGTTTGTTGAAGTGGGATGCTTTTTTGAATTTCGTTCAAGATGTGGTAATTGTTGGACTAGTCAATTCTGTCATCTCTTATTTTACACGCTTCTCCACCGCTTCCACATTCGTTCAAGTTGTTTAAGTGAACTACAGTAGATTGCTTACTCCCCATTCAATTCGCCATTTTGAGACGTGTCAATAATTCCATCAAGAACTAGCCGCAAAATCCCTTTCTTCTGCTATCCCACCTACAAATGCTAGGCTCGGTTCCTCCTCCACCTGAGGTTAACTGACGTTTGGGGATCGTGTTCACTCAGTATCTTCCACGTTGATCTTCTCTAAAAACACCAGAGGTAGTAAAGCCTAAGCTCTCCCTCCCTTCCCGGTGAAGTACCAGCTCATCTCGTTCTCTGCGATATTTGAAATGGCTGCCCTCAATACTTAGATATTCCAACTAGTCGGTAAAGGCAAGTTTGATTCGAAAACGAGTCAACTTGTATCTGTCGTTAACGTATCAAAGATTGCATGATTTGCCTTTTTTCTGTTGAGGTACAAAATCTGAAACTGCTGGTTCATCTAATCAGCTGATGAGAAATGTGAGTTTAGGGATCACGTTTGCTCATGAACTTCAAATGGACTGTTCATAAGGCCTTTTGTCAATTCTGATAAAACTTGCCTCTCCCGTTCTTTGTTCAGGTGCCAGTTCAACTGCAGCGGCAAAAGCGATTCTTGCCAACGCCGCGTTTGCAGTTCGTCGCCGATGGCGTCGCATGGGTCGCAGCCTGGAAAAGGCTCGATCTACATGGCATCACCGCGGTCGTCGACGCCGGCGCCTCACCGACGACAACAGTGACAGTGAAGACCGCTACCACCGCCGCCTTCGCGGCTGCACGCAGCCCATTGGTTCACGAGACATCTCCGTGGAGACGACACGAGGTGGCGAAGGAGGCAAAATGTGCGTTTCTAACTCTAACCTTGAGTTGGCTCCCGACGAGGAGGTGGGAGCGGGTGACGAAGATGATGAGGAAGAGTGGTCGGTACGCAGTGAGACGAACTCCACCGTCAATACGCCCACCACCGGCGCTGTGACCAACAGCGCCTCGTCTGTGGGGCATTCCCCTCGTCACCATCAGATTTGGTTCACGTCCACTACCTCTACTGCCAGAGGAAAACGAAACCCTCAGGAAGACTTGAAGGTAAGACATTTCGGTCGCGATTCAGAATAGGCTCAAACGTCTTCGCATTGGAATTAAAATGATCAATCAATGGTGCCAAAAAGGCATTCAAAGTCATCGCTTTGCTTTGAATCAACAGACTTTACATTTCATGGAGTATGATTGCGTTGTTTCGCAATGCTAGTGTTGGGGTCTAGGTTTTAAGTTTGTTAGAGGCGTTGGGAGTGTCGACTTAATGTTTACGATCTTGGTAAAGGAAATGATAACTTTAGGCATCGATCATCCTGAAGCATATAAGCCCTACCACTTTTTTTTCCTATTTCTTCGACTGCTATCCTTCACTGCATCTTCTACGAGGGGTGTTTTGTCTTTTCTAACTTCTGGCATCCCTAAGCATCGTATTTGTTCCTTTGATCTGTATGAGTAAATTTGTCTTGCTTTGGTTTGCAGTTTCTGAGCACCAAGATTCCTTACCACCGGTCATCAAGCTACGGGGGTGCGTGCAATGGGCCGACGGTGGGTCATTTAGAGCTTTTCAACGAGTTCCTCTTCTGCATGCTCACCAATAATCCAAACCTCACGCCTCTCCTCACTGACTACATCCTCAACGGTATGTTTTCCCCTCTATTTCCTTCGGGTCACTAAATTTTGGTGCCTCCAATCCTGGAGCAGTATTGGGCATTTCACTTGCAAAGAAGTATTAACATATTAGCATTAATAAAACATGGTGATGATTGCAGCGCATTATTATATCCATTCATCTCTATCCCGTGATATCGATGGCTGAATAACGGCATCGGTGCGTTGAGCAGTCAAGTAGTGCAGATCTGCTACATTAACAGTAGGGCTTGTTGGGTTGCGTCGTAGGAGGCGATGAATATGTGATGAATGATCCTTTTGCGTATCGTTGAGGTGAGTTTAGCTTCTCGTCCTTGTAAGCAGTGGACAAACACTCCAAAAGTGGTAGATCAACTGTTGTCCTGATTTATTGCTATTAACTGATGTCGGTGGCTGATTGTATTCTGTGCCCTACGTTGTTTTTTACACTGTTGTGGACTATAAAACTGGCGCTTACGAAGCCGCTAGAGTTGATGTCAGTTTGGACGTATTTTTCGCATTCGATTATACTATCTGTTCCGTCAATTCGTTAAGTGTGGTCTCTCCCACTCCCACACGGGTGCTCCGAAGTTGAGAAGGAGGACGGTGGTTAAATTACGCATCCACTCAATAAATTGTTGAGCGTTCTGGTTAAGGTCTAATAATTGCAGTTTAGAATTGACCAATTCTACTTCAATCAGCTTCATTTTCCATGCGACTAATTGGACCTTCTCCACTGGCTAAATTCGCACATTCTTTTGTTCTCCGTTTTGTTTCCTCTAGTTGGGCCATTTTAGCCTCCTGTGTCCTCCGTTAAGGGATGCTTGTTTGGGCCTCATGCTCATGCAGTCACTGTAGTTGATATTACCTGTGCGTGTCTGAATCACCAACGCAGATATAATAGGACCGCCTTATTTTTGTGCCAAATAAGTTTTGAAGGCGGTGCCGTGTGTAACTTAGGGGACGGCACAAAACTGATCATGTAATCCATTCTCTTTCACAACAGTTGCTTTCAGTTCGCCGTTAGCTTAGCTAATAACTCCGGCGTAGTTGTTTCTTTTTTCTCGCATTCGGGTCGCCTTTTTACTGTTTTACCACAATTTTCGTTCCCTTGTTGCCTTCTTGCTGACAGTTGCAGCTTTCTGCAGCATATTGACTCCGCAATTATGAAGCTCTTTATCAAATAAAGCCTAAGTGATGTCCAAGGATACTAGGGCGCATTTCTTGTAGGGTATTGGAAAGTGGCTGTCGTTGATGTTGTTGGCGTTCGGGAATGCGACGTGTTTCAAGAATCTTGACTTCGTTCACTTTGGATGTTAAAATTGTCTTGCATTGGAAGGTCTTACTAACCTCAGCGGTTCCGTAATGTATGTGTTTCCCTGTTTGCGTTACAACTGACCATTGAAATTTTGTATTCCCAATTGTAATTATTTGCTCTAATTAATGTTAATTCAACTTCGATGTAAGTAAAACCCCCAAAACGTCAACCTGCTTCATCAGATTCACATCGACTTAGTTATAACCGAAATTGTTCATTTAATTTCTGATAAAAAACGCAATCTTCTAGCAATTGAAGTTTTTAACAATTTCTGGGTTCTGCTGCCTTTAATTTAGCCCACAGTGTAGTAAAGGTAAGATTAATCCCATGGTGACCGTCGCACCTTTTCACTTCTTTCGCAATATGCTCGGCCTCTGGCCTGAATTTAACCGTGCTGCGCACAAATAACGACGACTCACAAACGCATTACAAACCCTCTCCTATTCCTCGGGATTGTGATCTTGCACTTCTTTTGCTCTTAACTCAAGTTCTTTCGTGGGATTTGCTTCAATGCGGATTCCGCACACCGGTTGTTACTTGCCCAACCGCCTCTGCACAACCTTTGTTGGTGAATGTTGCCCCTCAGGTAGATCAGTGGGGTGAGTACGTATTCTCCTCCTCTTTTAGTGTACGCACCCAGTGAGAAGTCGATGCTGCCAAAGTTGGCCATTTAAGGACCTCTCCGCCTCACCCCCGCAGTGCATTTTGCCTGACGCTGACATCGACGCTGTCATAATAGTCTTCAAAAGTGATGCATTTAATTTAACCTTTTTGGTTTCTTGTTCCCCCTTTTATTTCACATCACCCAGTACCCTATCCATTCCTCTCTCCCTCTCCCTCTCTCTCTCTCTCTCTGCTTTCATACCATTATGCATTACCCTCCACATTGATCCAGTACACCACTTTGATTTCAGCCCTGCTTCTCCTTGGCTTGCCATCTATATTGTTTGCGGATTCATGGGAGTGTGTTTGATCATTAGAGTGAAGTGGGCTGGCTAAGGCAAGCTTCGAACTGTGCCAGTCGGGTAGCATCAGTATCACGCGCGATTGGGGTTAGTCCTGGTTTTCAGAATCACCATTAGTCCAACATTACTCTCTGCGAATAAATCAGTTCTCTCCTCCTCTTTTTCTAAGCATAACCACTGACTATTCATACCAACTGGAAAAACTAACGACATTATGCTCCATGTGTGAGTTAGTTCTAGGCAAAAGGGTACCAAGAATCTCATAGGGCTTTCCTAAGATCAAGTTTATGCCTTTTTGGAGTAGTTGATTAACTTTTGTAGGAACGAATACTGTTGAGAGTAAATACCGCTTTTTATTTACTGGGATGGTAGCGGAGCCGCTTATTTGCAGTGTCCATTCTCTAGGGTGAAGGGCAGCGCCACTTTGACGTCGGCATCTATGCTTCTACTGAAGGAGATTGAATTGCGGGTAATAAACAGCACTGGTGTCCGCTAAAGTTATTGAGACTGGTTAAGAACAGTCCTGATCGTTGCCGGTGCTATCACTGAGTCATTCCAATACTCTAAACGCCGTCTCTATGCAGCTTCTCGTTCTTGGATTGCCTGGAGTATTTCCGGCCTATACTGTTCCACTGGATAGAAGTGTTGAGGATTCACAGAATCTTTGTAATAACTCGCTAGCATTTTGCTTTACGTACGGATTGTATAAGGACATTTTTAAATTACGGTTCCATTGCTAAGGCCCTTGTTCTAAGATACTTGCTTCGTGGTCGCCGCTGACACCGCAGGAGCATCTCACGGGCAG
The DNA here is from genome assembly GCA_036345935.2 of Taenia hydatigena. Lineage (NCBI taxonomy): Eukaryota > Metazoa > Platyhelminthes > Cestoda > Cyclophyllidea > Taeniidae > Taenia > Taenia hydatigena. The sequence goes on from JADWOT020000008.1 coordinate 12,251,218, forward strand.
GTTTGGAAATCACGTCATCACAAATAGGTGGCTGACATCACTCCTTCAACGTTCTCTTGAACCATCAACTGCTATCACGACAATCGGGTCGGCGGCAAACCGGATTCATATTTAACTCCTTTATTCTTCGATGCGGTTTCGGTTCAAATTTCCTTGAGGCACCTTATTCTCACTGAAAATATTTCTAGACATGTTTTTAAATACAAAGCAGTTAAAGCTATTCATCGAGGAGAGTTCGATTAGCATTGTTGCGAATAAATTTATGGTTTCCTTTTGCTTTTTTAACCACTTTCATTATTTTCAGAAGTTTAGAGATTTGACGTTTAAAAGGTGCGACATGTTCATTACAAAATTGTCTGCTTACAGTAATGTCTCGTGTTACAAAAGTGCTTGTAGACTCATTCATCCGTCCGGGCTCGAACCCTTCAAAGCGGTTCCTTAAAAAGAAGTTAAATTACCTTCCAAGCATTTGCCGGTAAACGTTGACAGAAATGAAGAAAACTCACGCATTTCGTCGACGCCCAGTCATCATCGGGAAAAGTCTGGAACAATTTTTGTGAATACTTTCCTTCCAATAAGTATAACACAGCTGAGAAGCTAATTATGTTATTCTTGGGTTAACTTACCTTCCCAAATTCCACTGATATTTTGTATCGCAAAAACGTCGTCCATTGTTGAGTATCCAACTGCAGCACTTGGTTTCAGGTGTGGAGCGTGTTCCGAAGCAGCACCGCTGAGTTCTGGGTCTGTCTGTCTTTTGGTACAAAGTCTAAGGGCTCACTGCTAGTCTTACAGGAATTCTGAGGAGTTGTTTTTGAACAGGGGATGATAGGCCTTGTGACAACAGAAGAGGATTAGGAGGTGGATTCAGAAGTTTCAGGACCACCGCTCAGCAGGGATCTTACAGATTGCCTAGTCGATGATCTGAAACTTTCTTTGGTGTCAACTTGCCTTCTACTTTGAGACATAGCAGCATCTTAAAGTTTACATTCAATTTTCCCTCAGAAACATTAACTTGGGCTCAAACGATATCAACATCGGTCTAACGACTCGAGAAGGACTAACAATGGTTTCAGCTTTTATCTCCGTCATTGAAATACCGCAACGAATTGAGTGTTTTCACTTGTGAATGAATTCTTTAGCTAGGAATCACCTTATCCCGCCTTTCTATTCGACTGAGGGAACCTGTTGACGATCCATGTTGGTCCACGACAAATCCCTCAGTAATGTTCGAACACTTGCATATCACAGGAGTGCCTCTCAGTCCTGCTGCAGTACTGTTGGCCCCTATTGAATCAATCCTTAGGGAAGAAGTTTTGATAAGACTTGCACTTTGATCTACCTTGGCCAGAGGGTTGGGCTATACTCTTTTCAGTTTTTTAGCCAAGATCTTGCATTTGCCCCCAATGGAGTTCTTTGTACGCAAATGGCAACAAGGCAGAGCGAAATTATTTCCAGCGCATTTTTTCAAAAAGCGTCTTAATTCAAAATAGACCCATTGTTATACTCTTTACTTGTCAAAATATGCACTACTTACCGTGCAGAAGATGGTTACTTCCGCAATTGAAGAGTTTAGAAAAAATCTTTTGCTCTCTCTCAGACCAAGTATTGGGGTTGCCATATCAAGCCGGAATTAACCTAAGTTTTTGACAAGATTTAACTGCGTTTTAGCTTAAATGCAATCGCCCTTCGCTGCATATTTATGGTCGTAATGGATGCCCTTGAAGATGCCAGTGCATCCTCTAAACGGCTACAGCTTGTTTATTCCCCTCCTGAAAGAGTCTGACCACTTACACTGCAAATATTTTGCTTTCACCCAAAATTAACTTTACAGTGAGGGAGTTTGCATGAAGTATTCATCATTTTGGACAATTCCGCTGCCCTAGTCATCGCCATACCCAGCATGTCCGAACGGACTGCTGCAATGGCCTGAAAGCTTCAACTATGGCTTGATGATGTGCCTACTTATACAACTGCCTGAATATAAATTGCCTCAGGCTTTTAACAATCGTCCATGCTCTTGGATAGGTTCTGCTTTAACCAACTTTATAGTCTTTCTTTGAAATTTGCTTTCTCCTTTCTGGTCCCCGTGCTACTCAAATTATTTAAGTAACGACGTGTCTATTTGTGTTCCCCTTCTTTCACTGCTAATTTTATACCACCCAGCTATCTGTAAGAAACAATACTATGGCTTATTTTTATGGTGTAAAGAATAATTATGCCTTTGACTCCAACTGATATTCGCCGTTTAAAGTATGCGATATTCACCTGCAAGTCCAGCCATCAAATTCGTCCGATTCTGTCACCAAGCTTCGTGCAGACAAAGTGCACCATAGGTGACCAAAAGTTTGATTGCTGGCTGTCCATGTATTAATGGATATGATGGTTAATTGTAACTCCTGCGTAGACGACTTTTGCTTGTTGTACAGGGCTCTGGTGCTAGTCCCTCGGTCCTTCTGAGCGTTACGTAATGTTTTCAGAAATAAATCGGACGGCACTGAAGATTTTGTGGTCTTGAGCAGACTCATTTGAATACAGTACAAAAGCCGCAACTCGATTGATTGAATAGCCTCGTGATTTGAAGTAGTGTCCATTTGGAGCTACATTAATCCGTCTACTCCTGAAAATAGCCCAAGTGCATGAGTAGCTTTACAGTGGGGTAGAGGGGCAGAAACACAAATGACTCAACCAGAATTTTTTAAAAAGAAAATACTGACTTTGATGGAGCGGACTGATTTGTCTCTTAGTAGTAGATATAAGCATATAAGGGTCGCACTAATACCTCCAAAGCCTTGGAGACAGGGCACTTGGCTGTGTGCCAAAAGAGAGCTGCGCCTTCCGGAAGAGTAACGGCAAAGGTTGGGTGAGGGAAAGGAAGGGACTAATGTGGAGGGAGGGCAACATCAAACCGCCTGTCTCACTCCTCCCGTCCCCCCTCCTCTCCCCGTCCTATCCCACGCTTCCACTGCCACTGCCTCTGTTACTATGCGCGTGCAAGCGCGCAGGTGCGTGTGTGAGGCACGGCGGCGTCAATAATAATCGTAGCTTGGGTGATGACAACTGAGTGTGAAGAAAAGGTAACATTCCACCACTGGTTTTGGTTTTTAGATTTGGCGCGAACTTGTTTCGACTTCCAAGCAATCAACTTTAATAAAAAGCAGTTATTGAGGTATCTTTTGTGGTAGTCAGTTGGCTCATATCTTCCAGAATCACGAGGCTTAGGGTTCTAGCTTGCTTTGACTATTGGGTTGCTTGGCGAAGTTGACGGCTTAGCAACAGAAGTAAGTAGTTGATTTATTCAATTTAATTTCACTTCTGCCAGATAAATCCATCTTTAAAGCAGACTATTAAGCCTTCAGCAGTCTTGGTGAAGGGGTAATCTAGGGCGCTGACAATTGTGATGCACGGGTGGCAGTCTCACTTCTCACAACAAACGTTTCCCACTGTTGAATTCCGCTGCGATTCACAATCCAATCAATGAAGCCAAATTTTAAATTGTCCGCATGAAATCGCCTCAAAATTTACCCTGAGCTTTGGGAATAGATTAAACTTTTGCAATGATATGTCTGGTTTGACCGTATTAGAGTTGAGACTTCCCCCACGTGTACTAGTCAAGATTTCCTACTTATAAAGACTATTGGAAAATCCCGTCTTCGTTTAAAAATTGTATTCTTCTGCGGAGGCTACCGAGCATTCTGATTTTTATAAGAGCACCTTTCCAAAAGTCGACTATTTGACCTTTTACGCGTATCAAGTTACTTCGATTTAACTTGGGTAAATCAGCCTCTTCTTTTGTTTTCCTATCGTTATGGAGACAGTCAAAACCCTAATTTTTACCTAAAATTTTAAATCAACAGATGTAACCGTCTCCTACTGGTCCTCATCATAGGCTGAGCTGCAGCGCAATCCCAAAGCAAAAATCGTTATCGTTTTTGCGTTTATTTTCCCCAAGAGTCCAGCCATTTGCTTCCGAAGCGAATTTTTCTAGCCAGCCCTGGATGGTGCGAGGAGAGCGCAGTAGCCAAGTTGCATCATACTTCGTTCCCTCAATACTGCAATTTTCACATTCTTTCTCGTCCATTTGTAAGCACATTTTACCATTCTTTCGCCTCTTTTTTTTCTGTTTATAGATGAATGCCGAGGAGTGCGTGCTCTTCCTTTCTGAATGGTTTAGTAGGCTGCACGAACTCGCAAAGTCTAGCTGCTAAGTCAAGTATCAGTAAGACGCTCCATCCTCACCTCATAAACACAAGGGGTTCGCCTTCTAGCCAAACCTGGCTGCCTGAATTTAGCAGAAGTTATTCTTTTCAGTCAAACATGTTTTTTTAATGAGGCTATACAAATGTACCTTAGCATCGTAATTACAAACATGTTCAATAAACCAATTTGTTATATGAAGGGAAATTATTTTTTAAAAGCATTAGGGCTTGGGCAGGCCAGGTAAAAGGTCGTCTACTTTAAGTGTCACAAAAGGGAAGAGGATTGCGTTGAACGCTCAAAATTGACATTTTTAGTTACGCCTGAGTAACTTTTTCCCTCGCCCTCACTGAGTGGGCCAATGATGTGATCCCTTCCCGCCATCGTCACCACCCCAACCAGTGGGCCGAAATTAGTCAGTTCAGCCAACTTCAAAGCGAGCGCCAGTGGTGGAGTTGTGTTGATTTCTCGATAAGCAGACGCTAATGGTTTTTGTTGCCTATCCTGACGCAGGTAAATTGAACTACCGCCTTCTGCTCGTTGATGTGATAGTGTGAGGAGTTTTTAATACCATCGCGCTGTATTTCAGTTGAGACATTTTGGTGCTTGAGTTTTGAGACGCCTTGGATGATTCAATTAGCCTTGTGCGTAACCTTTGTGAACCAAATTGGTGCCTGCTTAAATGTACTATCATTTCATTTCATAGCCTAAGTCTTGTCCTCATTGGTGCTGCTTTCAATGCTACTAGTTTTTCGGTGTGGCGAGGCGGACAAAAGGAATAGTACATAATGTCTTATAACTCCTGAGTTTGATGATGGTCTGAAATTTCAATGGACCAAAGTAACTAGTAGATTCATTTGGTAAAGAGGGTCGAAGACTGGAAGGGATAGGGCACCCCTATGCGGAGGAAAACGCGAACAAGGAGACAGGGTATGAAGTTGACGACTGAATCGCAGACTGGTAGGTCTGCGTGACTGAATGTGTCATGGGAAATAATTCCCGTTTTTTGACAGAACGATGTCCTCCAATCAAAACCACTCCTCAAAAGCTTGGCCAGTTTTCATTCGACCCGAGTACCCTGGCCATTGTTACTTGGCCTTTGAATCCGCCTCCCTCACTGAGAAGGGTTATCTGTTTCTTGTTCCAATGTTTTCTTACCAAGCATCAAGTGGCACCAATCCGGCTCGGATCTCACTTGGACACCGTTTAGGCCCGATGCGGTGGTGCGTGTACCCTCTTGTAGTGTTTTAATTTCGAAGAAAAGCCCATTTTCATATGGGCGGCATTCGATAAGCGATCTTACCATCTTGAACACGCCTGTCCAGCTGCATTTGCACCAGTCATGTCGCGCCACCTGTCAGCTACTCTAAGCACAGTTGAGCCAAAAGCATGAGATCCCCTTCCAGAGTTTAAAAGACCCATGAATGAGCAAACACGTAGGCTTAAATTCCGAACTTTGCGATATGCTACAAATACTTGAACCGGATTCTTAACTGAGTTTTGTCGCACTTTTAAACCTCAGTATGTAGACCCCAACCGCATTAATACTCATTTTACATGCCCTCTGTGGCACCTTCTGCCTTCCCTCTTCCGTGCGTAGTCACATTCTCCTGACTTCCCACAGATCCCATGGTGCACAATGACCACCTGATAAATGGACATAATCATTACCCCAGAAGCCGTATCGAGGTGGATGGCCTCTCTATTGAATGACTGTCTTTAGTTATGCCCCTTCCAAAATATGTCTCTCCAATTCCACAATAGGGGTGACGTTTCCAAAGCCCTCCTTCATTCATAAGTAGCTGGCCCTCTTGAAACATTCAGAGGTATGTGCGAAACGACTTTTTGCCATTTGCGTTTTTAATCTATTTCTTTTAGTTAGTCTATTTCACTTTAATTAAGCCGTCTTTGAACCACCTCCTCGTGCCTTGTGTTTCGGTCAAATGAGACACGTTTTCAGAACCAAAGGAGTCATTCATTCACCTCACAGGTATTCACGAACCGCGAGAGGCTAAGAAAAAGTCACAAAATTTCACAGGAATAAAGACAATGGAAGTGGAGAGAGGCGGAGGTGGTGAGAAATTGTGCTGAAGGTGGGGCGAGAGGGGACAAGACATTGAGGGTGAATGCTGATCAATGCCAAGTCAACAAATGATTGACAATTTTTAAGATTAGAATGTTGGTGTGACGATGAGGTTGGGAAAGGAGAGCGATAGTTGCATATTCGTGTGACCAAAGCGGGAGGGGTATTGCCAGTTGGTTGGTTGAGTGGCGAGATGGCGTAGGCTGGGATGGCTTGGGATGGGAGGGGAAAGCATCACGTTATTTTGACAGGGCTATTTTGATAAGGCTTACGCATCGATATCCTAGTCTGGAAATGCAGTTCAGGGAGGCGGATACTCAGGAGGAAGGGGGATGAAGGGTACGTGTGCAGGCGAAGATCTCCATAATGTTCCATAAACAGCCATAAATATGTATGTATATATATATATATATATGTATGTACACATGAAGATAATATATCCCATTAACAGAATGCTCATTATAGGATAGGATTGGATAAAATGCTGAGGAGAAACAGACACACCGTAACAAACCCTTACCCCTCCGCAATCATCTCAGTGAACTCAGCCATTACAGGGGGTCGGGAGACATGTAACTGAGTGGGTTTGTGCCTTCGTTTGCTCTACAGGGTTGGAAATAAATTGGTACAGTAAGGAGAACAAGAGCGGGAGTAAACGAACTGAGTCACTGCACTGGGCCACCAGCGGTTTCGATTGCCATCCACTATCAGATTGTCGGCCTTTTATTTTGGTACGAAACCAACAATAATTCCGATGAGAATACATATCAGGATTGCCACGCAGACACCGATGATCACGAGTTTCTGAAAGAAGGTCGGTGGAATTACCTCTCCGCTGAACATTCGTATGATGAAAGGCGTTCTATGCAATGTGGGTTAGCATACAAACTCTAACTTATGGTTGGATTGCAAATCCACTACGATCACCCCACCATTTGGATAGCGTTTGATTCGGTACTACTCAAAAACCCATTTTTAATGAGCTTTTGATGTGTGCATTGGAGTGCCAATGGGGATAAGTACCTCCTCAGAAGCATGTAAAAGTGGTGGCAAGGAGACTTTAAATCGTCGAAAGGGACGGCGCCGGTTGCCTATTGAGTCTGTGCTCACACTTTCAGAAGTGGCAGAAGTGCTGCTGTAATCAACGTCGACCATGCCATTCTCTGTCAAATTCTTCCCGCGACAGACAAATGGTCTGGCGTGGCCTCGAATTCCCCATAAAAATTTTATATTCTCGTTTTATTACCGCCATTAAATCAAAACAAAGTGGTAATTTCGCCAATCTACTCCGCCTTTTGTGGATTCCTCCAGTGTGGAGTGTGAAACAGTGGAGCTGCAGAACTATTTCTGCTGAACCCGAATTGGAGACTAGTTGCTCAGGTTAAATTGGTGAGTTTCACACTAAATTTTCCAATGAAGGATCTTTATAGCCAAGACCATTCTTCATCCTATTGTATCTATCTGCGAAATCCAATTCATTCGCGTGGAGGAGGCGCGATTTCTGATTCCACAAAGCCTAAAGAAATCCTTCATTCGTCACGACTGAAATATTCAGTAGACAAATATTCCTTATTATTCATTGCGCATACCTTTGTGATCCCACTAGTAAAGGCTTTCTACCTCATAGAAGTCAGAATTTATATCACGTGTTGAATGCAATAAGCCTCAACGCTTCGGTTAACACCACCGACCAGTTTCCCATTCTCGAACAGGCATGTAATTCAGCTTGGATCAATGAGGTGAATTTGAAAATGATGCCATTCCTTCCCTTCGAATCGCGCCACATCATGCGCACCCGCATCCACACTCCCCGTCCTTGGCGGCTTGTAGCCGTGGTAATGCGATGCATGGGGTGGCGGTATTACTTGTACCAGTGGCAGCACCTCGTGGAGACGTGGGTGTTGTAGTCATACGGAACCAATCGCCACACGAACAGTGCTCACAACCTCGACTGGCACGGGGTCGGTACGTGCGCGTGTCTGACTGCGTGCGCACGTGTGTGTGGGTGCACGTGAGTGGACAAATTGCCCCGTGCGCATGCACACGCACGGCCGCACGACAGGGTATGCGTGTGTGTGTGGGTTGCACATGTCAGTCAGCGAGCTAGCAGGTCCGTTGCTGTTGCTTTGGCTGCCGGGTAGAAATTGATTTCACGCATGTGCATGCCCGCACCCAGGCGCGCTCTGTCAGCCTTCCCTTCTCCGTGCATTGCCTACTTGCTACTTATTAACTTCTTTCTCAGCATGTCAACTAGCCGTCAGTTGGGATGCCCCTTTCCCCCAAAAGGGTAATCCTACCACATTGGTGCCATAGGCACAGTTTTTAATATGCTCACAATGCTCGCCATTGCAGTGAGTGATCACGTGCTAACCAGTGATTGCCTGCTTTTAAAAGTGGTCTTTGGAGCAATGAGTGGTGCACAAACAATGAAATCTATTTGACGTTGTGTTATGACCACAGCGTACTGTGCTTGAGTTCCAATCTCGTATACCATTCTGTACGAAGCTGAGATTAAAAAAGATTGCAATTTGGCAGGAAAATCCGTTGTCAAGTGTTCAACAGGTGCTCCACTGACGACGTGCAAACCAATCGCATGAGGGCACACCAAAGTTTAGGCAGTCCCTTAAAGCATTTTGGTGTCACTATAGCATGCATCAAAAAAGTTTATTGGAAGGCGCATTGAATAACCCAGACCGAATTTTTTGAGGGGGGAGGGGGGGGAGGCGGATTCAGCGAAATGAGTTTGGAACTTAATCATCTGAACCTATTTCGTTTCCCAACTCTTTCAAATTTTCCCATGGATGGTCGATGAGTTCCTCCATCTTTCTGAAAAACTGCGAATATGGAATGCAAGAATGAATTTCAGCCTGCAGACTTTGTAAAGACTGAGCTATTGTTGGTGAATAAAGGACGTGCGTGGGGGAAATGTGCTGGGAGAATTGTCATGGTTTTGCAGTGTCGCTGATGTGCAATGTATCAACTCCACCGAATTTTTACAAGACATTGGGCAGAAAGAAGTGAAAATCCGTTATTTTTCTCAAAAGACCCAATAGGCAAGATAATTAAAGGCTAATGGACGAGAAGCGCACTCCATATACTCATCCCACGGCAACTTGGCCTTGATGGGTACTTCGCGCGTACCTTCGTCCAGAGCTAAGGGGCTACTTTGATACTGGCCTTCCAAAAGGCACGATGAACGGATTAAGGTCGTCATCATCCCAGACTCGGATAGTTGTCCTCTTTCGATTTGTGTGTGTACAATAAGACTGAGCTTTTACTCCTTCAGCAGGTTGAAACCCGGAGCATTTCACATTCATTTCTTTGGTTTAAATTGAACAAGGTTGTTGATAGTACCAATCGATGCAGTTCGTTATCACAAACTGTCATGGACCATATGTCACATGTCTGTGACGCTGGCAGCGAACACATTCAGTATGAATAGACTTAGTAGTAGGTGGAATGCCCAGTGGGGGAGAGGCTAGGTGTTAGAGACACCAGGTGCTCATGGAAGAGACCCACGCAAATAAATTGTCACCGTTGTTCTAATAGCATATGGGAATAACAAAAATTCGTGTAAATTCAGGAATTCCTCCCATGACAACTCAGACTTGAATAAGTCATCATTTAGAGTTTCAGTCAGTTACTTTTATTTACGGAATGACACGGACGATTGTCATGGTGGCAAACTATAACCGGCTTCAAAACTCAACACATTCTGATTGCACCTCGAATCCTCAAATAAACTCTGAAACGCTTGAGGAATCTGTTCCACTCCACGAATTTCCAGCCGCTTTTGGAAATTCACCTGGTCTTCGTGCTTTCCTAATTGATTTTTGCCTTCCACGGGTTCCCTTGAACCCCCATTTAATGCAAGAGGTGTATCAGACTTCCAAATTCCCAATCTACTTAGAATGCCTTTTGTGTCAAAACCCACTTGTGACTTGGCATTCGTGAGTTTATAGCTGTAATCTCACAACTCTCGCGTAGCCCGGTATCTAGCGCCTCTGAAGTACAAATAAACCCTACAAACGCACTACATTTCATATCATGAAGTATATTTTGGTAATTGCTATAACATGGTCTGTAAACCTCAAAACTTTTAGCAAGGCATTTTAAAGAACCTTCTCTTCACAGAACCAGATCTGAGGTCAATAAATTAGTGAATCAAGTAATGAAATAGGTACATGAATCTACCAAACCGGAGCGGATCACGGGAACACAGCGACTCTCACATGCGGACCAAAATGGTTTTCACCGATAAGGCTTTTGTCTGTCGTGAATTGTTTGGTTTATTTTGATTTAGCCCAAATCCACCTACGCTTCTGTAAGAACCAAAGCTACGCGGCCTCCTAGGCATTCGGGCTTAATGTCGGCAGAATTTTTTTGCTAGAAGCAAATAGACCAGGAGGAAAGCGGCGTGCAAATTCGAAGCTTCAAAGAGAATGACATTTTGAGCGCATTATTTGGATAGCTTTGCCTTTCACCTGACTCTTGTCCAAAATGCCAGCAAACGGATGACAGCGACATTCACAGCCAAAACACATGGAGGTTGAAATCGAGGTGGGTGTCTCTTATTAGAAGATCGTTTGACTGTTCGAAATCGCATTTTTCATGAAAAGGCAGAGCTTAAAAACTGACAACTCATAGAGGTGGGCTTAATCCTGATAAATAATGTAATAAATGAGCAAAACCATTCAATAAGGCATGGTAAGTTCTGTCAAAAGCAAGCAGAGTGGAAGCAGTCTTCATCTTGAAAATAAAGAAAACGCAATCTGTGAATTTCTCGATATTCATGTCTGCATAACGCATGCCTACAGGGCTAGTCACTTAGGCTTTCCATCGATGTGCTAGGATTTACAGACTTGAACACAATCGCCTTTAAAGGGGCGAACAGCCTGTCAGTTTCATTTCACATCCACAGAAGAGTATTGCCTCTGCGTAGGAGGAGAAGATGGATGGATACACGCATTGACATCAAGGCATTTGGAAAATGAGTGAAAGGACCACTACTACTACTATTACCCCGAAAAAGAGGGAGACAACTTCTTTGACCACTCTACCCTGCCTTTTTTGGATTTGCGCCCTCCCTTTTGGAACAAAAATAGTGGACCGCCAATGTTGTAAACATGTGGCTAAAAATGTCCCCTCACATCTCCACACAGTCCTACATATGAGAGCTAATGTGGGACAAAAAAGCATCCCTACTAATTGGTTTCACGCAACAACAAGTCATTGGTAGTGCTGCCATTGCTTTCTGACACCGTTAAGCCAGTTACATGCTCCGATTCGCTTCAGGATATTGCTGAGTACCTCGTCAAATTCTACAGATGGAATTTTGGAATGGATTAGTCGGTCAAAATCTGAGGAGTTGGTCTAGTCGAGGGGGATAAACAACGCAGAGGCACCATCTTGCAGCCCCTCAGGTCTTTAGTACCTTAACTGTCAAAGAAAGAAGCATGTTTACCTTGAGTGCTTGAGTGATATAATTTCATTATTTGCTAAAAAACTTAACTCTCTTCCATTTTCTTAGTCGAGGCGCATGTCTTGAATTGCCAGCTCAGTCTACCTTTCGAAGTTCCCTCCACTCCCTGCATACCTGTTCCTCGATTAGGTTACAATAAAAATGAATTCCTAAGTTTTGTGTTGTATTTTCCAAAAACCGAAAAATACACAAAAGCATAATTTCAAATGACTTTGTTGACACGCACTTCGCTGTTATCCAAAGTTGGATGTGACAGCCTGAATTAGCTACTCCGCGGATCGAAATCGTGGGCTACATTTGCAGCTTTGGTGGAGATTTGTCATTCATTCACCCTCATTGTAGGCATCCATTTCTCACAAAAATTAGCAATTTTTGGCCTCTTAAGTCTACGCTATTTGCTGTCGGTTAATCAACACCATTTCGCTCACTTCGATTGAGTCCGCAACCTGGAGGCGTTACAGCATTCCATTTTAATAATTTAGCGACTGGAGATTGTACGTGAAAGGGGCAAACTACATGACTTAGGAATAATTCATGAGTTCATAGACAATGCTGCTTTGTTAGAGGGGCTAACGCTACTCGACATTGTGCTACTAGCCCAAGACAGAAAACGGAGACCAGTGATTAACCTCGTAGTCTAGAAAACATCCCCATCCAAACACGTTACTGATTCCACTTTCATAAGTAGTGTACATCACCACCCCCCTCCCAAATGTCAATCAATTTGCTCAAAAGTAGGCACCCCTCAACTTCCCATGCGGAAAAATTAAGAGGTTTCTTCTCACCTCTCATCTCAAACATTAGCATGACCAATGAGTTACTCGAGGCAATCCGGTGACATTCAAGCAAGTTTCGGCGCAGCGTCACTCTGAAGAGGAAGATTCCTTTAATCGCATGTCAAGACGGAAAGTAACGAGTTCTGCCACCACGCCTCCTTGAGCATTTGTTGGGATGCATTAGGAATACACAGAGTCAGTAATTGTCTCGGCATTTGCTCCAAGTTATTCAGCTCAGTGTCAAGCTTGGAGGCACAAAATTTACCCCTATGGTACCTGAATGCTGGTTTCCAAATAGGAGGCTACTGAGACCCCAAAATCTGGTAGAATTATGTCGCCTGAAATCTCGGCTAATTTGAAAGACCACATTGAACCAGGGTTTTTCGATGATACAAACGCTGCGTAAATAGTCGACTGACGAGAAAACCGGCTTCCCCTCCGACACTTCGCGCATCATTGTGCAATCAGCGTTTCAATCGATGCTGTGTAATATGCTACTTGAATGCTGATGGGAAGTGGGAGAGACTACACCGACGACAAAACGCCTCTCAAACGGCCGTAATTTTGCCCAATTTTCGTGCCCGCGGGCAGGAGGAGGGAGGGATTGTCGTCAATTATTTCCTTACTCATGCAAAGCCGGTGCGCCAGCAATCTCTTGCTATGTAACGGCCAACCTAGGCTACTTTCATCACGAATTGACAATAATGAAAATAAGAAAAAAGTGCTACAACCTCTTCTCCAAGTGCTTTAGTTGGTCAAGACCCGAAAGCATTTTCGCGGCTATCGCCCAAAGAAGTCGCCAATTTTTAAAATCACTTCTAATGGTTGACATGATTTCAGGACTTATTCGAGTCAATCACCAAGCGAAAATATTAAAACGATTAAAAACAATGTTGAGACAATTTCAGCCTGCAGTTATCAAACCTGGCAAGCAAAAGATAGCAATTTCGCGTGCCGGAGAGTTGATTAAGAAAATTTGAGTACGCAAAAAACTGCGACCAAAAAGAACCAGAAGTGATTGAAGAAAGCACACACCTTGGCCACTTAGTCTTCTCCTTATTTGGAAATAAGTGAACCGATTTTAGCGTCGATGCGGCAGCAACGACGAGCCGTGGGTTTGCCTTGTTTTCTGCACCTGGAATGCAATCATTGCCCGTTGCCAGTCACTTTCATCCTCCACATCTCGCGACTCCAATTCTGGGTTCATTGGCAGTTCGTGGTGTAGTTTGGTGAGATTTATTGAACCGTCAACTCGGGACCAAATTAACGTGTTGACATGGCAACGACTTTCAAAGGTCAATTTCTCAATGGCATTCGAAAATGTAAACCATCATCCCTGCAGGAATAGAAGTTTGAATACAAAAAAGGCCTGGTAGAGAAAAAAATAGCAATGAGCTCGCAGACTTCTAAGATTCGCTTATTGGACTACGGGCAAAAATAAAAAAAACAAGTGCCAAAACAGCAATTTGTGCAGTAACACATTACTGATGGCTAAGAATAGGGTATTTAGCGTCAAGCTTATCGGTAAATGGTGATATTCAATTATCTCCGCAAATGCATGGCCGTTTGGAGTTGACCAAATATTCATTTTTGTGATCCTATGCAGTAATTTCATGGCGTAACTCCCATCCAAAATCGCCTGCCGGCAGTCAAGAGCATCCCTTATATCTCCCTCTTGATAAATGTTAGCGTGAGTTGAGAGAATTTTGAGAACCACGCTAACAGCAACCCAGGAGAACTAATTCATTCACAGCGTCAAATGGCCACCGACAACGAATCTTTCATTATTGCCAATTTGGTTGCATTCAAACACGCAAAACAGTTTCCTGGTGGAACAGTGAACTTTAGTGTTAAAAATGATCCTTGGAGAAGAGGAAAGAATGAATTGTTTATGAGCGAAAAATGCCTTTCATTGCACTGGCGATTATGTGAATCAGGCAGTTGATTAATGTTATAAAGGTATACAAAACGGAGGAAAGAAGTATCAGAAACGGTACCGAGTACCCGATGAGCATAACGGAGCATCAGATCCCCGACTTGTTTGGGTGAATTACTCATCAAGTAAATGCATTCAAGAAGCTTTTACAACTTAAATCTGACCTAAGGACCATTTCTGTGTCCCCGAATGAGCAAATCATGTCAGTGATATCAGCGACTCCCACATCTTCAGCACATGCGTAGTAGTCTCCACCCTCTGAGAGACGACAGCATCTATCCAGACTATCACTTCATCCTTAGCTTTTAAGCTGACAACTTTTTTGCTGGCAACAAAGCCAACTCGAGACAACGCACGCATTGTGTGACGGCCCTCAAGTGGCCAGTGAAGAGAAATGTTTTGATGAACTAGTGCTAGCTTCATTTAAACGCGTAAAGCATGCCTCTGGTGGGAAAATAAGGCCCAGACCTGCAAACAGCGACCACGATCGCAGCAATCATCCAGTAAAGTACACAGCTAAGGCTACTAAAACCACTAAAAATCAAATCCTAAACTCACTTTAAATTGACAAATTATCAAATAGGTGCCACCTCCCAACCATCCTTACTTTAAAGCAGATGAATCTCAGCGTGAACTGTCCACCGAACTCGCGTTAGCTACCTTTTGTCCAGAATCTGTTTGCTGACTTCGACTTGGTGTACCCGTTTGCACGTGAAACTCCCTACTTCACAAACAGAGGCAGGAATAGAGAAAACACTCCTACTCATGCAGAGTAAATTTACGCGAATTCGACTGCCCTGACTGCGTTGGCACTGGCCTGGGGCAAGTAGGACGACAACGTGTAATGTATTTGGCACAACAACGTTACAACAGAGAAGGATAGGGATGGGGGCTAAGGAAGCTACCTTTCGTGCGGCGCTCTGGTACTTCACCGCCTTCTTGGTGTCCGCCTTCGCCGTCTCGATGTAGTCCACCGCCTGGTCCACGTTGAACTCTATCCTATCGATCATCTCGCCCTGTAAGACAAACAGAGATTGTTGATTTAACATGAAAAGAGATGATATTGTGGAGATGCTGCCCCAGTAGTAAGTGTCCGCCCTGGCCAATTACGTCCCACGTCACGGACCAGCACAATCCAAACAGCGTTATTCAAGGATTATAGCGGCCGTGTACATGGAATAACGCATGATGACCAAGCCTCTTGTGAATGAAGGCGAAATCCGAATCTGCGGCTACTTACTAGTATAGGGGACTTCAAGTACGATACAATACGATGGCAAGCAGCCTAGTCGGAGTAGGAAACTTGGATGACCTCGAGGTCTCGA
The DNA here is from genome assembly GCA_036345935.2 of Taenia hydatigena. Taxonomy (NCBI): domain Eukaryota; kingdom Metazoa; phylum Platyhelminthes; class Cestoda; order Cyclophyllidea; family Taeniidae; genus Taenia; species Taenia hydatigena. The sequence goes on from JADWOT020000008.1 coordinate 12,267,017, forward strand.
AGATGCCCGTATCACTAGCAAAAACGAGCACAGACGTGGCGGTTTTCAGACTACAACAGACGTTCAGCACGAAAACGCCTGATCTCAGCCCATTGTAATGTGATAGGGACATTTTTTTTCGGTGTGAACAGTGAACACAGCACGTTCATTCACATACATTTGCAATCTAGAAAAGTGGCACCGTGCTGGACGCCAAGACAACTTTCCGCTTTTGACAAACACGGAAGAGTTTAATGTTGCAATGATTCCAAGGGCCAGAATTTCCTGAGCCGCATCTTCAATTAATGAAACTTTGAAATCAAAACGAGCATTTGGTCGCGGAAAGTCGTTTCAGAACCGAAGAAGTGAACAAGGCTGTCCTATAATGATTCAGTCCCACTGACAGATCCTTCCAGACCAGAAAGTGTCAGGCCGGAAATGGCATAACAAAATGGAGCATGAATTGTGCATAGGAGGCACGGAGGATATGTTTGGAATGGCGCTGCAAGGTAGTAGCAGTAGATGACGGGAAATTATGTTAAAAGATTCTCAACGAAAAAAAGACTAGAAGATTGCAACCCAGTTCCCAATTGCAAACGCACCCTCTTCTGAGATTTACAAGGAGGCCAGCGTCCCAGGAATGTGGACCTGAAAAGAATTCTGCAGAGAACAGGCGTTGGTAGGTTACTATAAGATATTTAAATCTTTAAAGAATGAGCGTTTAGTAAATTGACTTGTCTCCCCTTATCCTACAAAGCTGCTTAACTTTAGATGGACTTGTTACTAGGGTTGATTGCTCTATCCTATGATGATATCTTGGCCAGCCTTACCAGACACCGACAGGCAGCAACAACTCTGGTTGTTGTTAAGAATTCCACACATTCATTTCCTAAAAAATCACTACATCTAAAAGCCACTCGACCAATACAGACGTCTGCATGCAGATGGACATGAGAACCAGTGGCATTGTACGATGTTTGTCATCTAGAATGAGTTATCAGATCATGAAGTCACCAAAACACTGGACAACTCGATTAATAATCTACAGCTTCGGGTGGAATGTGGAAAACAAAAGTGATTTTTGCAGTCCAGAAAGTATTACTTGGATCATCGATAACAGAGACGATTACTAAGTCAGAGTTGATGGATCTAAAGATCAGTTCACTCCATTTTTAACATCTCAGGTCACCATCGTTCACAAAAGAGTATTCAACTGCTAAGCCGGATTGGTTACTAGACCGTAAAATCTCGAAGGCAAGCACAATAATATCAGGATGTTTTTTCTAATTCGAAAATTACAATGAAGGCGTCAATCCATTGGGAGCCTCGCCATGCCGTCAAACCTCAGCGCTGCGGAACAAGGAGGGAGGGGGGCGCTTTAACGATAAGTCTGATTGAGTCACATTTTGCCCACAATTTCAGTTTAGAAGGTCCAGGCAGCAGGATCTCACTCATCTGATCGCTCAGAGATGGTGCATTTACCGCCAGTCAGAAAAGGTTACTAAAATTCTAACATGTGGGAAAATCCAGTTTGCCTGTCCCTGCTTGGAGGCTTGGACGACAACCGCCAGCGATTAGGATCGGTGACTCGGTTTTATGGCACCTACAATGATTTGGCATCAAGGGACAACAGCAAATTGTCGTTACTTAAAGATGCGCAGACAGAGTAGGCATTACTGGTGTGACTGAAGACTAGCATTCCTGTTTTAATAAGGGTGCTGCACCGAGTGTAGTCTTGCCAAGCACTAAGAGAACCCACAAATGCCACTCCTTATTTCATAACACAAGTTCCTCACTTTCGAAAAAGTTGCACTTCCCTCAATGATGCAACAAACAGCCTGTGTTGGATTAATTATCAGGTTGAAGCTACCTTAGGGAGTTTGGGGACTGGCGCTTTGAGATGGCCACAGATGGCAAGTAGAGGTCGCATTTATGAAGTAAGGTGACGAACAAAATGCTTAGATTCTCAAATTGACCACCAAGAAATGGAAAACCAAATTTTCATTCACAGATTACAGGTTCAAGAAACCAATCAGCTCGAAATTGCGCGTTTCTTAGATCTATGAGAAGCTTGATGCGTCAAGCAAACTAGCCCTCAAAAATGCACTGAGAGCTGGACATTAGCAAATCACTATAGAATTAATCTACGATGCAAAAAGGTAGTGTTCTTGATCCTCTAGAGTGGTCATTAAATAAATGCGCCAAACGGTTGCTCGAAGAGCACAAAGAGAGAAGTGGAACGTTTTGCTTCAAAAAATTTAAAAAAAACTGACCTGACTTTCGACGAGCATGGCCATGTCCATGAACATATCATGGAGCTCCTTGATGCTTTTCTCCAACTTAATGATGTCTTCGTGACGTGCCTCAATGTCCGCCAGGGATTGCTTCGCCTGTTGAGTGTCCGTCATGATCTTTACGGGGAGGAAATGAACACGTCAACACAACGCCAATTTCAGTTCCTTATGAAATGCGGAATACAGCATACACCCTCCGCTACTTTAAGACAAATGTGGACCTTGACTTCATACCATCGCTGACGCTCCACCAAACTCGAATGCTGCATTTATAATAAAACAGGATATTGGTGTGATAAAGTCTAATTTTATGCAATGCAGCCTGGGCAAATGCTCTGAGCCAATAGAGTATCATCTTTCATCTTCGACTCTTAACCCAAGTCCAAGTTCTATAAACTCCCGTTATACTTCGATTCGTCAACGTCGTTTAAGTTGTTTATAATATAAAGCCAGTTAAGCGCAGCTCCTATTAAGTTCTACATGCTTTTAGCCATCCAACCCCCCCCCCCCCCATCGTCTTGGGTCTGTTCGAAGGTCCACTCTCGACATAATATCTCATGCAACTCTGAGTGATATCGTGGGCGTTCATTTATAAGATATAAGAGACTTCCGCAATACTAGCATCGCTAAACATGACACTGATTGAAACAGCTAATAAAAGGCGCTTTCAATAAGTTCAAAGCTCCTGCTATTGTAAAAATCCATTAAGTAACAAGCTGAGCCGCGTTTGCACTCGAGTAATTTCATCCTGGTTGTGCACGGACTCTTCCGGTCTCCTGTAATTTAGATTCCACACCGATGAAGTGGATCTGTACTCATGCTACCACCCATGCTGGCTCTTCACTACACTTATAATGAAACTGCGTCCACACTCGTACACTTCACGACGTCTTCAAAGAAACTTAGAGAGCTAAATTGGTGAGAATTTTGGTGAACCCATTCTAAAAAAGAACGATCCCGCTCTTCGTCAGCTACCATCAAAAAAATATTCTGCAGTTGACCGAATATGCGGGAAATTACAGCACAAAGGAAGTCGGAATTGGGTGCACTTCCGCCTACGGACCAGCGACGAGATCACATTTAAATGAATCACAACCGCCCATAAAGGTTATCGCTATTAGACACTGTGATTTCTTATTGGGAAAACTACCAAGGAGTTCCTCCCCTCCCTCCCTCGACGCAGCTCATCTGACGAATCTCAAATAAAGTCAGTTTACATTTCCACCAACTAAATAAACTACCTTCCACACGGTATAAGTCTGGCATTTCGTCCCCCTCTATTTCATGATAGATCATAATTCATTCATGTTTGGTGACCGAAGGGGGAAAGGAACCACGAAGGCCGCCGAGGGGTATGCTCGAAGCAGGAGAGCTACGTAGGGTTGCTCCAACTAGAAATCTAACTACAGAAGTCTTTTAAGTCTTCTGCACTTCAGCTTTCGCTTTAGTGGTATAAGGCTAAGTTTCTAAACTCTCAGCCCTTCCCTGCGCCCAATAATAAAGCCGTATCCAGACCCTTGCGACTGATACCGGCTACACTTACTCGAATATTGAAAACTGGCCTTCTGCAAGCAATGAAGATGACTGCAAAATACGGACGGATGAGTATCCCAAACCTAACCTACACCAGCTTGATAGCATATAAATTGTAGTTTTAAACAACATTTAAATTTGCAAAGCAAGTACAAAAGGTGGGACCAAACCAGATGCGTCCACTGAATAGTTCATGGAGTCGATCATTTGTGTCAACACAATGGGGGACGACCGGGATAGAAAGACTTTGTACTGCTGATTTAGCGGCACAAGCCTCTTCCAACTCCATGAAAAGTTTAAATGCGCAGATCAGAGGGCAAGAGAGCGAATAAAAGCTACTCGTCTGTGCTTTGAATTCCGTCAACGAAAACTCAGAAACGCTGCCCTTCGTGCAAACCTGTAGATTTTTTTGTGGGATTGCGTATGCAGATTCTACTGGAATTTTTCAGATGCCGAAAAACTATAAGTACGGTTACTTCAAACGCATATTTTTGCTTACAACCAAGGTTGATCTAAAGGTAGTCTCACTTCCCGATCCCCCTTTAATAAAATAATTCCTTGAAAGCAAAAGTTCACGAAACTATGGAAAAGTCGTTAACAATTTGTGGTAATTATGAATAACAAACCAATGCTGGAACCCATGAATATTTTAATGGTGTGACTGCTGATAAAAGAACGATACGGTATTTTCCATATTTTATTCAGTTTAGGTGGATGGGCGATGCTGAGATGAAAGCAATTCCAACAGAAGGGATGGATAGACTAATAAAAGAATTTGACATAGACCATCTGGAATAGATCAGCAAGGTAAGGAAGATTACTGGATGGGCAGATGGATCTCGCTTCTACATGACTCAAAAGATGAAGTGCCAGCAAAAGTCTTCCCAAAGACGGCTTTTCTTATTGGCACGACATTTAAAGCAAGCACATCTCACTTATAAAATCAAACGCATCAAGTTGATAATTAAGCGCCAAATTAGCGTTACTGCCTACCAAATATGAACTAGTTAAAGCGATTGGGGAGTTGACAGCTAAGTATTCAACAAAAGCATATGGAAACAAACTGCTCGCTTCGATAGAAAACATGCACACAAACGCCACTTCTCAAGCTAACGATGGAAGCCGCACACAGAAATGCACCGATTGCATCGCAGTCACCGGATAGCCCAGGTAACGCGTAATTTAGCATTCAACAGGCTGAGAATTTACTATCGGCTACCCGTCTATTTCCCAGTATAAAAGAACTGCTCCCACTAATGTGGCAAATTAAAAACATGTTTAGGATTGCCGCAGTAAAGCTTACAGATCATAGCTACTGATTTGGTAATTGGTTTCAGCGATCGATACGACCTTTTAGGACACAAAAATGCACTAACTAGATGCCATAAACTGCAGTTTGTGACAGATGCTCAGAGCCCTATGGTTTTAAAAAAGGTCCTACCTCTTGAGTAAAGATTGCAGGGTTGCCGGACTCAAGCATATCCTCCAACTCCTCATTGGTTATCTTCCGCTCGGCTGAAAGGAAAAGGCCAGGTGATCGTTTGATAACTATCAGAGCTGGGAGGTAAGAAAAGGCAATGAAAAGTGGGATAGATCATTAAAGACACGATGACCAGTCAGCTATCTTCACTGAGGATACAGAAAAAGGAGGTCGGAAAAGGCAAATGGCGCACCTACTTAAGTGAACTGACACTAACTGGAGGTGGTGAATCAGTGAAGTGCTAAGCCTTCTTGCATTAAATCTCTAACATAACCACTACAAATGCACCCCAGTGTTTACAAATAGCCCACAAGTCACTCCCCTCTTCCCAACTTTATTGCATCATCAGTGGAATAAAATAGCAGCCCTTGCCCATTGTCTTGCTTCGCTTTAGTATTAAAGGGGAGGGCCATAATTAGGCGTGCGAAGGCCTCTGCAGGATAATTACTACCACCGTAAGTCATGACGATGGATTGTGTGAATATATGGCTCCTCTGATCAGTCAACTCCTCCTGTGAAGTTGGATTGGTCTGTAATACCGGGTAAAAAAGCACCTGAACTTATTCCTAAGCGTTTATTTTCAAATCAAAAAATAATTTGCCCTTCAAGCTCATTTCCGTAACTCGGCGAAATAGAAGTACCGAGTTCAAGGCATGAACATCTAATTCTGATGCTTTAATTTGTTTTAAGGATGCCACCGCACCTGTAAGCCTGCTGTTAATGCTTTGATGTGTTTTGAAATTAAGACGAACTCCAAACCCTAATTCGAATGCTCCAAAATCACCTTTATGGAATCCCTCTTACGCTATCACAACTAACAAGGATAAAAGTGGTCCACTCAAAGATGACAGAAGATACACTGATAATTGGCAGTGGAAAATCCGTCGTCCTTTCAAACAGTGATTGGCTTCATTTCAATCAATGTGGGTACTTACCTTCGTTAAAAACTGAACCACTTGAGATGCCTTTTGATCTCACTAAGATCCTACAAATCCAGCCCCGCTGATTCCACATCTGTCACCTATGCCAGCATGCGGCGTACTGCCCCTCAGATTGTCATCATTAGCTCATCAAGTCTTTCATAAGCTAGCGCTAGATACTGGGGTCATGCATAAGTATATTACAGCGTGCGTATGTTGGTACCATGGTAACCCGGAGGGCATTTTTTTAAGGAGACCCTGCCGGCTGTCCTTAGAAGTTTCATCAAAAAGGTTACCGCAAAAGAGCCTATCTATCAAACCCCATGTGAACGCGTAAAACAGGTAGCTATCAGTTCAGTAAATGTCTTTGAGATGGCAGGGATCCAATATTTCATCCCAAAATCGTCACATCTTTCGATTTTAGATGCCATTCGAAGGCTTCGGCGCAAGGTATAGACTAAATATCAGTCATAAACATCGCACCACTAGAAAAGCGTGGCAAGCCACTCGTGAACATACCCTGATAAACAAAAGGCAAGACGCCAGCCTTAGAAAAGGCTGACGGGTGAACGGTAACAGAGTAAAGATGAGTCGATTTTACCAGTGATTTAGAAAATAGGCGCACAGCAGTTCCAATACTCACGCCAATTTCAAATTGTCTTTTAGCTTGCGAGAATGTCTTTTAGTAGTATTCAGGGTTCAGGGAACGCAGGTTTCGTGAAGTCAAGCAACCAACTTAGACGTAGAATGGGTGCCTTTGTGGATGATGAAGCGCTAACGGTAGTTCTGGTAGTAGAAGATGATTAACTCTAGGTGGTGTGCTGATTAGATGAGTCTTACATGTGTTAATTTTGCTGCCATGCGTAGGATAAAGTTAACACTACTTCATAGCATTTCTCCCTTCTCTTTTCTAATTCTACCTCATTTTTTGAAACAGGACGATTGAACTGTCTTGTGTCCAAGAGATAAGTTACTAGGGAAGCAAAAGGCAAAACCGTTTTGACTCATTAAAATATCTGAGAAAAAGGTCACCTATCTCCATTTGACGCTTGATCCGATTCTTGCAAGCATCCCGGAAGGCGACCTGAGCCTTGTTGTAGTCCGTCATCACCTCGATGAAGTTTCGAGAGATTGTGGAGTACTAGGAAGATCAAGAAATTTCACCAACCATAAATGAAAAGTAATGACGTTGACGGGTGGGCAGGTGTTTCGGAGACTGATGTGGTGTGATAACTGCTAGTTCCATCACTCAATTTTATCCTCTCTGTGTAATTATAAGTCATTCGAGAAAAAATCCTTCTGCTTTGATTAGGGGCATTTTGAACTCAACTTTGATTAGTCGGAAGTTCTAAATTTAGTTTAGCAGAGACAGAATATGTTTTGACAGGATGGCTTACAAGACTACTAAGAACAGCTAAATAGTCCATTTGCACTTTCCATTTATTTAAGAATCACGATGCGGAACCGATTCAAACATACCTTTGATTCAGTTATTGACTCTAAATTTTGAATTGTAGTGCCTGATTAAATCATTTTCTTGATTGAAATGAAACTAAATCGTTATAGATTTGAGACAAGCTGCCGCTTCGAACTCCAGAAATTTCATTACTTGAGCTACTGCCGCCATAAGGGATGCATACTACGTACGGAGGAGAACGGAGAGAGCACTCATTTTTCTCCAATCAAAATCACACGCACCCTTAATGTTTCAACAGTGGAAACGAATGTGGGCTTTGAGACTATTTTTGGGCTACAACGTCACAGGAAATGCTATACTTAGATCCCTCCTTCCCCATATCGGTCTTGCCGTGGAAAGAACTGCCAAACACTTCATGGAAAAGTAAAAAGTGCTTCTGATAGTCACAGCCTTTGACGTGTTTGCCTTCCCTGTAGACAGGTGAAAAGCGCTAAATTCCCGCAGTTAAGCGAAAAAAATAGTGTGGAGTCATTCTGGAAAAGAGATTTGGTTTAATCCCTAAGTCTCACACCCTTTGTTGGTGATACTACTGGCAATACTTACACTCGCTTACAAATGATGACTGTGGAAAAAGGGGTGGCAATCACATTAAAAGAATATCGCCATCCCAACACTACCGCATGTGAGCTATTTGCATACCATGAATGCTTACCGTACCTCAGGTACCGATTCCTTGATTCCGAAATTTTCGTATAACTTAATTAAATTGGGAAGTTAATTACAAAGACACCTTGGCAAAAACGTGCGAAGTGAGAATTAAAAATAAGATAATCAAGTAGGTCAATTTTCCAACTACTTCCACGCTCGTATGCCTTACGTCATCCGTATTGATGACTCGATACCATGAATAAAGAATCCCAGAAATCTAGCCGCTTTATTTGATCTCCTAAAAAGCCTCTAAAGTGGTATAAACTCCACTCATTTAAGCTACTGCATTGTTTGGAGAAGGAAACGTGGCGTGAATGCTTTCCACCGATCAAAACAGCAAACAACTACTCCGCGATAGTGTATCTCTGGCACTAACCATTTTCCAGATCGTTGTTACCTATGAATGCCAATTCAATTAGGCTTAAAAACGCCATAGAGACGGTTTCGAAAAATAGTGCATACCTGTGTCTTCCGAATTCTTAAATCCGCCGACGACTTGTCCGCGTTCTCGTCGTACTCAATGTTCATCTCCATCTCTATAGGGGGAGACAAAGAGATTAACTCCTCAAAACGTACGTTTTAGCTTGGCCCGAACTTTGTGAGCCAACATCTTGATCTCCGCCATCGACTCCTCCAACTGGGCTTTTGTTTCTACAAAAAAAGAAACGAAAAAAGCATTCTATCGAAATTGGGGACATTTAGAAACAAGGAGCTACCCCAAAATACTGGTCGGAACCTTCATTCAATGAAATCTTACTGTCTTGCATCAAAACGAGGTTAAGTCTTACTTCATTTCAAAAAATCACGAAAGCATGTCAGATAATTTCAGCAGATTTTGAACCACCTAAACGCCTGTGGACATTAATATGAAAATCACAAAAAAGACTGCACCAATTCCACTTCCCAACCTCGCAGAGTGGCCTCTCACTGCACTTCGGGGAGGGCATGCATAACCAATATATAAAACTTTGCTCCGTTAAGGAAGACTTGTAAAGGCACTAACTAAAACATCAAAGTTGTCTATCAGTACCGTAAAGAGACGTACCCGTTCAAGGTCGTTAGTGAATCGACAGTACTTTACGAAAGGGTAGAATGTGCAAAATAAAGGTATCAAGCACGTGTAGACCACGTCAGTGGACAGCAAGACCCACCTCTGATCGCATTCTAACTTAAAGCATCACCATATGATACAGCATAAGAGGATTCAGAGGAATAATCAAAGGCCTGTGATAACTGAAACGTTTTTAACTCAAAAGAAAAAAGTTGCAGCCTGACCAAAAAGACCCAGTTGTCCAGCGATTGAAATAACAGAGTACGAACCGTCCAGCCTTTTGACAAGAACAAGAACCTAACTAGGTAGACGACAGCACTACCTTTTAACCCCGTAATCTAGCCCATTCTTCGTAAGACATTCCATGACAGGAAACCTTAGCTGAATTCAAGATCAACCAATGAATCGGTAACTAGGCGAGGGATAAGTCCACAATTTTTCAATGCGGAACATGAGTTGATTGCCATCATCTATTTGCCAGAAATTGATATTGCGATGGTGCGCCAATGTGAAAGAATGTTTAAACACTTGACCATGGGGTGGAGGTTCACCCGAGGTGTACATTCTGGGCTTGATTAACGATGGCCATTATTAAGAGCAAAATAAAAATTTTCGCTCTGTAACCATTATGAAACCCAATAAGATTTGCAGATTTTAGAAACAATATGCGCGCAAAATTTGAGGAAACGACTCCAGTAAACTGATGTAGTAAAACGCAGGTCCTCCCAGTCTTCTGCACTTCGACCCTTACACAAATGACATAAAGCTCTGCTTGCATTGCCTTTGAGCTGGTTCCACGCTAGTGTCTCAAAGTCCTCAAGGTTGACCATAAATGACCATTTTGATTTGACAGATCGTAACGATATCATTCGTAAACTAGCTGCGTTTCAGTCTTTAAAGAATACTATTTTAAGATACGGATAAAGGAGCCAAAGACCAAAATCGACGCAATGTAGGCAATTTATCGAAAACTGCGAGTTGCTAACAATTATTTCAATTTCCCATATTATACAAGGTCGCCTATTTCTAACGTGCAATATTTTCACATCCAAGACAACTATCATAATTTGACGTCAAGATGAGGACCAGAGCAATGAATGTAGACAAATTAAAAACTTAGCGCATTAGACTCTTCAGGACACATTTACTGATTTGGAGGCTGCGAAGAGAAAACGGAAAATTGGAACTAAAACTCACTCTCATCCTGGTTGGGAGAGGATAGAATGTCGCCATGCTTATTTTTCACATCCTCTACCAGAGCCTGGATGCGTTCAATGAACTTGCGAATCTCCTCGACCTGGGCAAAGAACTCGTTCATGTATTGCGAGCCGTCCAAGGAGACTGGCGCCTCTGACATTCCCCCCTCATCCTCCGGCTGGGCCTGCATGCGGATGGCAAAAGAGGATAAAAAGCAACTCAAATAAGCGCCCTTTCACTTTAACCTCCCATCCTTGATCAACTGTCAGACTTCAATTCGGAGAGAAACCCAAAAATACTCCGCGTTCTCTGCTTTGACTCGATTCAATTTCACAACCTGATTTCAAATTAAATGAACACAATAATGTGAGCTACGCCCCCTCCAACCCCTTCGCCAATCAACATTTAAAAATCCCCCCTGTCCCTTCCGTCCCCCCACCTTAGCAGCACAAACTCAGACAACCTACATTTTTTGGTCTATTAAATTAAGGGAGTCAAGAATCTCAACTCAATCTGGAGGTTCGACGTTCAAGAAAGTAAAAACCAACAGCAATTGCGCCCTTCAACAAGCAAACTTCCCGTCACTTCCCCTGCCTCTAATCCATTCTGAAACGGGATCCGGATACGAACCTGAGGTTCGATGTCCAAGTATTTTAAAACCCAGATTGTTGAATCAGCGTATTAGTTGCTGCCTTCTTTTATCCAAACGGCCAGAAACCGTGTTATTACATCTTCCTTAGCAGCCGAAACTCCGATAAAGATTCAACACTGTCTGGTCACTGAATTCCGCAAACTGAGAAACCTCAACTCATTTTGAGATTAGTGCATTATAAGTCGGTACGACCCCTGATCTCTTTCCTGCTCTCTCTATTGTATGGTAAAGCAAAAGGCCCTTACTGATTTGCATCAAACCTTGAGTTATAGAATGGCACCTTATTCACGAATGCATTCACTCAGCCCTTCTCTGCAGCTACGGTGAACGACACCCCAGCCTTGCCCTTAGCTTTGTAAAATTAAGGGTCGTAATTTCACTTCGGGGGTTTTGACTTGCCATGCAAATAAACCATAAGCAGGAGTAGCGTGTTTAACCGTATTTCAAAGAACCAAAATCAATGCTCACGTATCCCATCGAAATCTGCGTACATGCCTAAATTTGTCCCACCAGTCAGATTATGACAACAAGGTACACAAGGTACAGAATGCAGATCATAAATAATTTGGTAGAATTAACATAGCAAAAGTAGTTTGGAAATTCATTAGGCATAAACGTGTGCGCCAATTATACATCTCACATTTACAGTTAGAATTTTACCAGCAGAGAAATGCTTATCTTGAAAAAAAACAGCGCAAAATGTAAAAGTGGCTCAAAACACAGGCGAGCGATAGGACTCGCCATGGGTATCAGCTTGACGTAAAATTAAGAAAGGGGATAAGAACCACATCCCTAAAACACAAAATGTCAAAGTAGAGAACTCAAGTAGCACTGAAAATAGTCCCATGTAAGAAGAAAAAACCGCATCGAAGGAGAACCAGCATACTCTAAACGATATGGGAAAACACAAAACATGAGGCAAAAATAAAAATCTCACGTGACGACGTCAGCTCAAGTGGCAATAATTATAATATACAAGCAACAAAATTATAAAAAAAGGTCATTAGTGCGCTAGACGTTCACCGCAACCAGTACAGCGAAACCTCATGAGAAAAGACAAGCAAAATAAAGACAAGCCATTAGATGTACAAAAACAATCTAATTCATAAGAAATCAAAAATGTACCCGCATTACCAGCAGAATAAGAAAGGATAACGAAAAACGCACATATCTGCGACTTCAAAAAAGAGCCCAATTTAAAAATCAGAGAGAAAAAGGTACATCATATAGACACTAAAAAACATTACAAACAAGAGGCAAAACAAAAGCGAATCGACACTAAGGACGATTGAAGTGAAATGCGCTTACACATACTGACTGAGCTAGCGCAATTATTAACAAAGAAGCAGCAGGTCAAAAGTGAAGTGAAGTCTACGCGATTGATTACACTACCAAATTAGGTACAGTCAAAACAAATGACCAGGTATACTATTGCGGAAAATAAAAACTACAAGGAAGTAAAATCAACTAAATTTAGCGAAATCAGATGCCGAAAGCAAAAAAAACGATTAGAAACACACCGCCTTCAGAGCTCCTAGGAGATCCTTCGTCATTCCAACGCAAAATATTTCAAAAAATTGTGATAAGACTGTCATCATGTAAAACAAGAAACGCATAATTTAAAAATATTTATTGTTTAGAAAGCTATAAACAACCCCAAAAAACTTATTCTACCATTTTAATTGTTAGGATGCAAGGTGCAAATTATGGACGAGTTTCGTCACGAACTCAGTAGTGTGCCACCAATCACCAAAATCTATACTCTTCTGTGCCTTGCCTTGACTGTCAGTGTTGTAAGCGCACTTACACGCATATTCTTTTAGCACCTTCATATACTTTCTCCCCTGCAAATCTACTTCAATCCCTACCTCATTTTCCACGACTTTCAGGTATCGCTCTTATTAAGCTGTAAGCGTTATGCCTGCGTAGCTATGGCGTCTGGTGTCCTGCTTCTGCTACTTCGGCACCATCGACTTCAACTTCCTCTTCAACATGATATTCGTCTACAGATATTGTCGAATGCTAGAGGAGAACCAGTTCTACGGCAGATCGGCTGATTTTCTCATGATGTTTCTGTTTGGAGGTGTACTCTCCATAGTAAGTTATCGGGTGGGAAGTAATGCATGACTGCTTTGTCTCACCATAGGTTGCGGCGATTTTGTTGCAGATGATCTTCCTCAGTCACGTGCTAACAACGATGTTGGTGTACGTGTGGAGCCGTAACAACCCCTCGGTGATGCTGAACATCCTGGGCCTCATCACAGTGCATGCACCCTACTTGCCGTGGGTCTTCTTTGCCATTTCCTACATCCTTGGCAATAACGCTACTATGGACTTTGTTGGTAGGCGTGTTGCTTTCCAATTCAATCTCTTCGTGCGCAGGCATTGTGATTGGGCATCTGTACTACGTGCTGGAGGACGTCTTCCCCAACCAGCCCAATGGCTTCCGCATCCTCCGCACGCCCGAGTTCCTGTGAGTATTATCTTATCCCTCCTGCCTCCCTACTACTGCTTTCTAAGGTGGTGGTTGTGTTTAGGCGGAACCTACTGGACCGACGCAACGCTGACCCTGCCTATCAGCCGCTACCCGAGGAGCGACCAGGTGGATTTGAGTGGGACGCACAATAGGATTGAACGCTGCGCTTACCACCACTTCCACCTCCTTCTCCCTCGTGGGGTATTTTGTTAAAGTATTTTGTGATGAATTCGAATCTTATCCTTACCCACATGCATGCGGGCTTGTGTGTTGATCCTTCCTCACTGTCTTCAAATTAGCCTTTGGTGTTCACGGGGTAAAATTCACGAAAAGTGGGGATGTGAACGCGACGGAGAACCATCGGTATATCGTAAATGCAATGGCAAAGGGTAGGAGGAAGTTGGTTTCGGCAGAGTTGGTGGGGGATAGTAGAAAGATGAGTACATTAGGTGGTGGCGAGGGCTGAGTGACTTAGCGATCGATGTGTGCAAATATTGGGGTATGCGAGGCAACCTGCCATTCCACTTGGATTCGTTTCTACTTTTCTCGTTCACACCATTTACTTTTCTCAGCAGGAAATGAAATAGCTCTTCTTTGCACAAAACGCCTAAAAGTTGAGTGCTCATTTTAAAGTGGGATTAGATTATGCTGCCTTGACCCGGACGCCAGCCTTTCCCTCACGTGCTTAAGTAGGAAACTTGTGGGGTCCGCTACCAAATTCTGGATAATAAACAGGCCAACAGCAAATTAGGACATCTCTGCTGGGCGGAATGGAGTTAGTACGTCAGCAATAGTTAAGTGTCTTAAACACCTTGCTTTTCTTTTTTAAGCACAGACTAGAATCTGATTTTTCCATCCATGGTGTAATAAGCTAATGGAATATGGTTTTGCAAATAAATATAGCTCATAAATTTTTCAGCATATTTTGTCTGAATATCGAGGCCCTTTTATTGTTGCGCAAATTAAAGGCGTCGTTTCAAGTCATCGCCTCTGTTGCGCTCTGGTCGATCATTTGAGGCTAGTGTCTGTGTTGCTTTGTTGATGTCTGATCGCATTGTAGTACCGACACCTTCTTTTCTCCCTAAGAAGGATACTGATCGTATAAGCAACACCTCTTCCGCCATTAACAAAGTCACGACTGTGCTCACCAATCTTCAGAGACGCAATGTTCAAACCCTCAAAGTAGATTCGCAAGTTGCTCTCTCTGTATTCCAAATGGCAGCTCAGGGTGAACTGCTGCAACTGCAAGCCAAAATAGACACACCCGGCGTCAATATTGACGAACGCGATGACAAGGTTAACAGACACTGCTTGATTCCCATCGGTTGTTGCTTTTTTTACACCATTATACGTAGTAGTGGTAGAAATGCTAATTCCCTTTATGGCAGATCCGTTTTATATTTGATAGCTTTTCATAACTTTCTGCTTAGGGCTTCTCGCCGCTATTGTGGGCTTGTGCGAACGGTCAGAAGGCAGCAGTGGAATTGCTACTGTTTCGGGGTGCCAATGCACATGTGCGGGGCATAAACGGAGAGAGCGCGTTGCTGCTAGCGGCGTGTCGAGGACACTATGACGTGGTGCAGTACCTGCTGCGTGCTGGCTTGCCTGTCGATGCAGCAGACGAGCTAGATAACACAGCGCTTATGTTTGCTGCTTTCTATAACCACGTAGCCATCGTTTCGCTACTGCTCGATTGGGGAGCCGATGTGACAGCGTTAAATGCTGAGGGCTGGGACGCCCTTCAAATCGCCGTGCGTCGCGGTGCACGTTCGAGCCAGCGTATTATCGAGAAGCATCTCATCTCCCTTCTTGTTCCCGATGGACACCACGATCACTCGAACACTCCTCCCACCCGCCCATTATGATCTCTTCGCCGATCCTCCACTATCTCACCCATTGACCGCTAAATCACTCAGCCCTCGCCACCACCTAATGTACTCATCTTTCTACTATCCCCCACCAACTCTGCCGAAACCAACTTCCTCCTACCCTTTGCCATTGCATTTACGATATACCGATGGTTCTCCGTCGCGTTCACATCCCCACTTTTCGTGAATTTTACCCCGTGAACACCAAAGGCTAATTTGAAGACAGTGAGGAAGGATCAACACACAAGCCCGCATGCATGTGGGTAAGGATAAGATTCGAATTCATCACAAAATACTTTAACAAAATACCCCACGAGGGAGAAGGAGGTGGAAGTGGTGGTAAGCGCAGCGTTCAATCCTATTGTGCGTCCCACTCAAATCCACCTGGTCGCTCCTCGGGTAGCGGCTGATAGGCAGGGTCAGCGTTGCGTCGGTCCAGTAGGTTCCGCCTAAACACAACCACCACCTTAGAAAGCAGTAGTAGGGAGGCAGGAGGGATAAGATAATACTCACAGGAACTCGGGCGTGCGGAGGATGCGGAAGCCATTGGGCTGGTTGGGGAAGACGTCCTCCAGCACGTAGTACAGATGCCCAATCACAATGCCTGCGCACGAAGAGATTGAATTGGAAAGCAACACGCCTACCAACAAAGTCCATAGTAGCGTTATTGCCAAGGATGTAGGAAATGGCAAAGAAGACCCACGGCAAGTAGGGTGCATGCACTGTGATGAGGCCCAGGATGTTCAGCATCACCGAGGGGTTGTTACGGCTCCACACGTACACCAACATCGTTGTTAGCACGTGACTGAGGAAGATCATCTGCAACAAAATCGCCGCAACCTATGGTGAGACAAAGCAGTCATGCATTACTTCCCACCCGATAACTTACTATGGAGAGTACACCTCCAAACAGAAACATCATGAGAAAATCAGCCGATCTGCCGTAGAACTGGTTCTCCTCTAGCATTCGACAATATCTGTAGACGAATATCATGTTGAAGAGGAAGTTGAAGTCGATGGTGCCGAAGTAGCAGAAGCAGGACACCAGACGCCATAGCTACGCAGGCATAACGCTTACAGCTTAATAAGAGCGATACCTGAAAGTCGTGGAAAATGAGGTAGGGATTGAAGTAGATTTGCAGGGGAGAAAGTATATGAAGGTGCTAAAAGAATATGCGTGTAAGTGCGCTTACAACACTGACAGTCAAGGCAAGGCACAGAAGAGTATAGATTTTGGTGATTGGTGGCACACTACTGAGTTCGTGACGAAACTCGTCCATAATTTGCACCTCGCGGCAACTCTGACAAGTTACTAAACACGTTTTTTCATACTACAGCTGTTGTTCCCCGATTTTTTCACTTGTTGATTTTTACCTGATTTGCTACACTCTTGTTTTTAATGTTTGGTGCATATCTTTTGTCGATAATGTACCATTTTTCATAGCAGTCCCTCTTTTTCTATTTATTGCATTCTGTTAGTTTCTTTGAGTTTTGCAACTCCTGTGCGGACATAGTTTTGTGGTTGCATGACCCTGTTTTTACTACTTCCATCATGCGTTTCTGCCCTTTAATGACTGCCGGCGCGTTTTATCGCTCTGTGTGCGGGTGGGTAGCTTGTTCGCTCGGTAGGGTTTTGTTGCCCGTCTGGGCTTTTTGTGTTTGCTGAGCTTAACTGCATCTTGTTTCATGCGTTCGACATTTAGTTTTTGGTTTTGCGGTTTACTATTAAGTCTCGCCATCCTTTTCGTTGGTCTACTTTGAGATTTGCGCTTTTGCTCTTCTTTAATATCTTCCCTTTAATCGCGTATTTTTCATTTGACTCGTGAGCTTAGATTCTAGATTTAATTTATATTTTTAAATTTTTTCGAACTGTTTTATATTTATTAGTCAATTACTTCCTTCCCTTGTGCTTTGAATTGTTTTTATGCTGTCCATTTTGCTGTTTTAGGGCTTTAGATGCTCTCTAGTCGCTCGACCCCAATTTGTTGCTTTTTATTTATTATAATTGCGCACCACTATTTTATCTCTCTACATGAACTACTTTGTGGTATTTTTAGGAATCTTATTCGTAATTTCCTCCTACGTTTAAGTCTTTCTTACAACCAGTTTATTCCATCGTGATCACCATTTGCTTGTGATCATTTGCTCTTTACTTACTTTGTGTGCTTCTCCATCTAATCCAGCCCTATTTTGCTCGAACTTTTTGAGGTGAACTGGTTTTTTTTCTTGTTTCCACCCTCTATTTCCAATAAGTGGCATTTTCCCGATTCCTTGACCTTTTTCCTTAGTCCATTTTCCTTCTCTCGATGCACGTCCCTTTGTTCACTACTATCTTTTGTGCATTGACTGTAGCGCGAAGTTAAAGTGTATCCTATATTATTCGCTTGTTTCGTTTTGTCCTTTGGTCGCTTTGTAACTTTGACTAGCTTCTATTTTCCAGTAAATAATTGACGAGTTTTCATCGTGTTTTCCTTTTTCCCAGAATTAGGATGGAGATTCAGGATATTTTCTATGATGGTTCCCAATACGTGGAGACAGCGAGCGGCAACAAGGTGAGTCGCAACGCATCGATCTGCGGCAGCCAGAACATCGTCCTCAGTGGCAAAACTATCATCATGTCGAGTTGCATAATCCGTGGTGACTTGGCAAACATCCGCATTGGTCGACGTTGCGTCATCAGCGAAGGCGCAGTTATCCGGCCACCTTTCAAAAAATTCTCCAAGGGGGTGGCCTTCTTCCCCCTTCAGATTGGCGATCATGTATTTGTGGGTGAGGGAGCCATAGTCAACGCTGCTCAGGTCGGCTCCTGCGTCTACATTGGGCGGAATTGCATTGTGGGCAGACGGTGCGTACTGAAGGACGCCTGCGCTTTATTAGACAACACAGTCCTCGCTCCCGAGACCATTGTTCCACCGTTTTCCGTCTTTGGCGGCTCGCCTGGGCGTTGTGTCGCTGAGCTACCTGAGTGCACGCCTGAGCTAATGGCGGATTTAACGCACAGCTACTACGATCACTTTTTGCCTAAAACCGCGTCTGCTGTGGCATCCGCCGCCGACTCTACCAGACGTATTTCTACTACATCAACAGGAACCAGGAGGATCGTATAACAATTATTTTTAAATCTACATTTCTTCACCTGTCATGACTTTTTTTATCAATTATTCACTGACTTAGCGATGTGACGCCGCGTGCTTTCTTATATACGCTTTGGAAAGCGAATATGTGTTAGAGCAGATGGTGGAAATGCAAGACAGTTGACCGATTTAAACTAGATTTATCTCGCTCTTTGCCACCTTCTTAGCACGGTGACGGTATGCACTTATCCTCTTTGTCTGTGCTTTTGCGTTCACAGGGCTTTGTGCAAATCCATGTGCTTAAGGCTTAGATAATCTACTGGCGACACAATTTCATCGGTCTTCCTTTGTGAATATTCTAACGTCGGAATGTATTGAGGCCAAAGTGGGACCTGCCAGTAATTTGTTTGGCTTCTTTTGTGTTGCTTAGATTGCAGTCACTGCAGGAGCGTTTGTTCAGAGGCAAGCATTCATGCATTAGTGGGCAAAATTGTGGCATTCAGGCATGAGAATAGGAAGTGTGTTAGGGTTTGTCTCCTGGCCTGTAATCACCACCAACATGATGTCAACCTGCCTGAGCAACCCATCCCATACGCACTGCGTTAGCAGGTACATTATGCAAACTACGACACAAGTGCGGGAGTGGGTGGCGTCGGAGGTGCACGTTTGTGGCACTTCTGACTAGCACCAATTGTAGTCCCCAGTTCCGACTCGGGAGGGTGGGTGGAACGGGACTCATCTTGTAGGCTGGGTCGTTTTGGAGGTTCTCCTCTAGAGTCTGTGATTTGAACAGCTCTCATTTAATCCATGTGGGGATTAACGAAGGCAAGTGTATGTACGCTCGGTGAAAGTCCATCCTGTCCAGGGAATTCACAGAACAGTTGCAAATGAGCATTCTTTGATCGTGGCGCTGGCAGCACCGGTACTGTGTCGCTGGGTTCTGGCCTGAATCAATGTATTGTTCAAATTCTCGGACATTTGAGCAGTTGAAAGGCTTGAGCAATCTGGTTTGATAGGTGGATGTTTTCTCCCCTTCCCCTCCATAGCGCTGCCCATCTTCTCACGCAATTTCGTTTGAAGGCAAACAGAGTGAGCGTCGCAATGTTAGTAAAAACAAAACACTCATTCGTGGATTTGCTGTTTGGCTTTTGGTGACACCAAATACTGTGCCGGCAGTCAGGAAACTCGTTCGTATTGGTGCATTTTTGACCTACGAGAAAGCGTCCATTCGGATAAACTGTCACCCACATTCATTCATTTTTCTCGATCTCAAAGATGCATAGCTTTCTTGCAATCGGCTAGTGGTCGAGCCACGGTCTCAACTTCCAAATTGGTACGAACATTGTGCTTTGTTCAAGTCAGGCAGTCGTAATTGGGCTGGCAGAAACGACTTCATTGCATACAATCAATCACCCAATATTTTAGGAACCCTTACTAGAGTACAGCACATGAAGAACACCATGCAATGATAACGATGTGCCATCACGTGACCTTGCAGATGTATGGTCTAATAAAGCCACTAGAATTTCTTCCATTCCATACGCAGAGCATCCCAGTTTGTAGTGACAAAAGATACTCCATTTCTACTGACCCAATGCAGTAGTAAGAATTTGACAAAATGGAGTCATGGCAGACGAATAGCATTGGTCTTGAAAACGCATCCAACACCGACAGCCCCAAATGAGTTGGCTCAGTGGACGTGCAACTGGTGGGCTGCGCTCCATGAACGGAGACTAACGCAGTCAAAATCAATTTTCGACATCATGTCGTCATCGGAAATCGATGCACTGTAGCGAAGACGCCTTCGTTTAGTGTTCAGCGGGGTACAAAACTGGGACACTACAGTCTCGGGGGTGGTGTCCACGCTTTTGCCTTTTCTAAGCAGCCCTCACAACTCTGAGCGAGCGGCTACAGCAACATTTTCATCTCCTCTGTAGTCCTTCTCTAACACTACGACAAGTAAAAGGACTTGGTATCCTCCTATTGTTTCAAGGAGGATGGGATGTGAAAACAAGAAAATAATTGCAAATTTGAACTGTTTTCCCGAACAAAATTAGGCTGAAACAGGTTTCCAGTATAGGTCTCTACGGTGTTCTTGCTGGATAGGCTGAATATTGGAGATGCTCATGTAGCCGAGTGTGAGTATTGTTTACGCTAGGATGCACGTTGGAGGGTTCTTCGCTCAAGGCTGGCAATTGAAATGCTCAAGTCTAGCGAATGGCCTTAACGGCCGATCCATCAAGTACAGCCGCACCCGTTAGCTGAGTCCGACAAAGTGGGAGTCATTTCCATCTCAGCTTGCCTCCTCTGCATTATAGTCAGGCCTCGGTGAGAATGCAACAGTTGTAGCTTAAGTCTTTGAGGCAAACCTCCTTCAATTTCATTTCATTGCAATCACCTCTTACATGTGTGAGGTAGCCCCTTGGTTCGCATGTCAGAACTCGTAACTCACGCGTGACACTTGGGGTGGTCACTTTCCACTCAGAAGGCTAGCAACTCCCATTGGTTAGTTAATTGGGTAATGGACTTTAGTGCGGTGGATAAGCAATGAAACTTAACCGGTATTTGGACAAACATGATGCTGAAAGGAGGTGCGTCCTGGCATAACCGCCGGCAGCTGTTTCGTAAATCACAGTTGGTTGAGTGGTTTGAGGTTTTGGTAGGCGTCGTGTCTTTCGCAGTGCAGAATGAATCAGTCCAGTCACGGTTTCTGGGGTGCTGAGGGTCATCGTGACACATTCGTTGGCAATCCTGTCGTGGTGACAAATTTGCGATCTATGCCCTCCTTATGTTTACAAGCTTTCACCTGCTGTAAGAATGCAGCAGCAGAGATAATGTATGAAGCTAGGAGTTTAAAACAAACCGACTGCAGCACCCGAAGAGAACACGAGGGTGGCAGCTTGGTAGAATGAGTTTCTGCAATGCGGTGAGTACCGTCGAAGTGCATCCAAAGTCCCTGAGTAGAGCCAACTTCAATGGAAGTAGGCGTGCATTTCATGGTGTCAAAAGGTGATTCTCTCAGGTGAGACTAGCAATCGAACACGTGTGGGGAGAACACTCTCATACACCTAAAAACCTAGGAGACTAGTCTTCAATACAATGCTTCGCTGTTCCTTAATGGTAGAGGTACATCTACTGTTCCGCACTTTCTCCCTTGAAGCAAGGGAAAGGAGGAAAAGTGGTAACAATCGTACAAGAGCACATGAAAGTCTACCAGAATGCAAAGTAAGGAGCAGCATTTGAGTACCCGAACCAATTTGAAAGAGAAGCCAGGACCGCAATCATCCAAGCCCCGGACACGTGTTGCATCTGGGCATCCACCACCAGAGCTGTGGGGGACCCTAGTGTGGAAACAGTAACGTAGGAATGACGTGAGGAGAACGCTATGCCATTAGACGACTGAAGAGACCCACCTGCACTGCATACTCTTATCACAAAAAAGTAGCCCTGTTACACACGCTATTGTCACTGAGACTAACAGAAAGCCGGTCGAGTAGGGAGCGCGCGAGCAGATAGAGCCAATCAAAGCTGCAGACATGGGGTAAGGCGGCAAACAACCCTCACTTCACATCATAGAGTGGCAGTGAGTCCAGGCAACCTCTCAGCTACTAATCAAAGCAGGCGTACCTCTTCAAACTAAAGATGCTTCGTCTTGGGGTAGCACCTACGCCTTGAGGGAAACGTTGGTGTCAGCAGTGAGTGAGTGGGTGGCTTGAGGTTGGGTATTTTTGATTGGAGGCGACTTCGCTGTTGCCAAATGACAGAGGAGGTGCAGTCATACTCCCAAGCCAACTATCGCCCAGAGGTGCTCCCCATATGCATACCGTTCGGCTCTCAATCACACATCCAAATGGGCATGGAATGAGTTCTCAGTATGACAGTTGAATATTTATAAGGTGGAAAACACGAATGAGGTGTTTTGTGCTTCACGAGACGCCTATCACGCGCCCAAGTTGCTGCCAACTTCACTGTGGTCTGTAAGATGGCTCCCGGTGGTGTGGCGGTGGGCGGGTCTAAGTCGTTTGCATGAGTCACACCCATCGCCTGCCACAGTGACTCAACCCCGGCTCGGTCTTTGTTTCTCTCACGTGATGCGCCCTAATGCGCTCGCAACGACTTCAAGGGTGTCCCAACTACCTCAAACACGCCCCACCCAGCCCAGTCCAGGTGCGCATTGGCAGCCCCTTTTGAAAATCAAACATCTTTTAAGCGTAAACTCGATTATTTATGCTGTAGTGCTTTGATTGTTTGTTTGAACCTTGGTTTTGGACACGCAGCCACTTAAGGCTCCGCCACTTAACCTCGGCTAGGCAGCACGGTCTCCAGGCCATGACGGTAGTGTCCCGACTCCACCCTACTACCACGCCTTCTTCCAAATTCAGGGAAGTTTCAGAGCGCCCCCCCTCCCCTCCCCTCCTCCTCTTCCCCGGGTTGCCAATGCATTTGAGCCTAAAGCGCAAAGTGTGCCGACGCTTTAAGGTGGTTGTTTTAACTCACTGCATCACGTGACTGCTTGGTGTGGCTGAATGTGCACCACTCTCCGTTGCCTACTTCAATAAACAACGTAGTTTTCTGTCTTATTCAAACAAAAGGAGGCGTGTAAATCAATTCACAAACGATTGGCGTGTAATAGGGTTCATTTCGGGATTAACGCTTTCAACTATCCGCCACATCTTGAAGATTTTACGATCCCAAACCGGTGGCGACTTTTGCAGATAGCCACCAAAAAAGTCTGGATGTGTCAAGTTTCCATAGAAATGCATTTTCCAATTGCAAGTCGGACTTCGAGTAGCATTTGCTGCTTCGATGCTCCTTTCAGCCTCCCTCTCCCCTCCACCACCGAAGCAACAAACTGACCTCTATTGTTTTGCAAATGAACGAATCCTGAAGCTGGAAGATGTCCTCTGCAAGAGTAACAAGGGTGACGATGCTTGGAGCGGCATGGGAGTTAAGCTAGTGTTTTGCAATGCTTTGGTTGTTTTGTTTTAGTTGCGCAGCCCACTTCAGGCTGAGTTGTCTTACTTCTGATGAGCAGCACAACTTTCGAGCTCTTTTCCGCGGAAGACTCGGGGTGTTGCATTTTGAAAGGCAACAGTTGTTTTATGGCAGGAAGCCCCAGTTACTACACTACTTTGCTAGTCCATTGCAAGTGAACGTGGTCCTGGAAGCTCAACTCACCCACCACTGCTTCATTCAGGTCAAATGTCAGCCTACCCAACCGACGAGACAACGATCTGGTAGGCGCAGTAACAAGGGAGCAAATCAATTCCACCGAAATCTGCAATCGCTAGTTTCCTCGTGTGATGTTTGTGTTGCTCAGGTAAATTACTGAGACCACAACGCAAAAAATGCCTCCACACTAAAACAGAGTCAAGACAACTTCATGCGTTCAACGCCGTTCCCCGATTGATGTTGGCTCAAGTACAGTATTTCAAAATCCTCCAAATGCTTCGCCATCAAATACTGCTAGTCGGGCAGCTTGGACACCCAGTTTGGCAGTGTGTGTATCACCGAAAGCTTGTCACAAAAACGGAGCCGCGTACCAACTGCCGTCGCCCTCAAATCACCTCTCCGGTCCATCGAACCTTCCTGCCTCAACTACTGCCACCTCCCAGTCTCCACCACTAGTGGCGCAGACGCCTACCACATCGACATTGGGTTCTTGCGATTCCGATCCGATTCCACCAACCACCACCATTATCGACAACGGTAGGCTGAGAGCAGCACTATACGAGGCGTTTTCGTCACTACTGCCTACATGTCGAAATGTTTCCTGTTCTCATTTTACCAGCAGTACTTTGTGTGAGTGGGCTATCCAACTGTGGTACCCTTTCCCTGCTCCAAATGTTTTAAGAGTAATTGTTACATAAATGGCCAAACCACGACATGGCCCAAGTAGTGCTTATTGGTCAGAGGAGGATGGAGTCGATTCATTTTACACTGGTGTCGCTTTGACGCCTCAGTTCCAAAACGTTTCATCCATTGCTTATGCAGCCTTTCCTAGAAATTCGAATAACCAAATAAGGCTGGCAATAGTTCCTCAATTCGTACCATTTGTGCATTCCAACAATCTGTTAGCGATTTTAGACAAAGGCAAGTGGTTAATGCCTTACCGTCTAAGCGGAGACACCCCACCTGGAGATGTGCTTCAACCAAGCGTTTTTCCACACAAATGAGCCGATTCAGTTTAAGCACTCCCTCCCTCCGAAGACGTTTCCGCTGTCAAATGCTTCATTCATTCACACACCTTATTTCATTTTCAGGATCAAGTGTGCAAAGATGTAGCTGGAGTCACTGCCGCCCCTCCCGGTTGTTCCAGAGTAGTTCAAGCGAGGGAGTGATGCCACCACCACCGTGGAGTGCAACCCCTACTGCTGTGCGAGATCCACGATGTGTAAAGTAGGAAGTCGAGATGACTACACCTTTCACAGATTACAATAAAACAATTTCCTTTGCAAACAAGTGACCTTCATTCATCACAGTCACTGTCTCCTGTTGTCGTGAACGGGGCAAATGGAAATCTGAAAGACCAACACCTTACCTTGGCCTAAATTTATTGTTGCCCATGAAGCCCATTTGAACCCACATTAGCTCTTCTTGCAACCCCCATGAACTGCCACATTGTACTGGTCCGACCCGTTAACGCGAGAAAGTACCAGCATTTGCACGTCCAAAAAGATGCGGTGGTGGCGAAGACGTATCCAAACGTCACCGATTATGAAGGGTCACGTCTCTCAGCACGACCTGTAACCTCTCCAACAGTTGATTTCCCAATAAATTCGTGTGGGACATGTAAGCAACACCTGTTTCGCAACGCTTCCGGCCTTCGTCAAGTCAAACTGCTCATATTTTGCGCAGAATCCACAACTCTCCCTCGAATCCTCGATATCCGGGCGCGAAATTTACTACGGTTGTCCGTCAAAGACGAACATAAGCACACGTACAAAATGCTTTGTAGCCATCCCCACCCGTCCACAATGGGCAGCCGCTTGACAACTGGTTTGTGCTTGTATCAACGGCGCAGACCGTTCTATTGACCCCTCATGGTCAAGATGCCAGCAGTTCGGGTTTGAGCGTGCGGAGTAAATAGTACGAACGCACATCTGCATGCAAAGGTGGAGGGAGGGAGGGTGGTGCAAAAATAAATCTAGAGCGCTTGTGTGACAGGAAGGCACACAATAAGCCATTGAATGAAGACTAGGCATCGGAGTTGGCAAAAGCTCTTGGCTGTGTTAAGACAAGGACTGACTAAAGCGGCACCAAAAAGCCTCTGAATGGGTCAAATTTCACCGCCTACCCCGCCCATAACGCGAATCCAGAACCGCGCACCGGATACTAGGACCCTGTCAGTGAAGGTGGGAAAGAAGCACCCAGGACACGGCATCGCATCAACCCCTCGCCTGAAAGGCGGAATCACACCACCCACTAGCGAGGAAGAGACTGACTGCGCACACAACACCGGAGTTGGCGCTTTAGACCCTTGGGAACCTTCCGATGACTCTGGCGGAAACCTTATCACCTGACTGTGGGATTGTGATGCGGGGAGAAATAACCCGTACATGCACTTAGCAAGCTTCCAGTGTCAGGTGGTTGGTGTGTCCCATCGCCTCACAATGGGAGGAGGAGTTCACCACGCAAAATGGCCACATCGTACGCGCTTCGCTGTCGAACGCTAACACCCTTAACATCCTGAAAGCTGTGAGGCACACACGATGGGAACAAGTCTATGTGCCTTTGACGGCCGCGAGATCGTGCCCCACAGCCAAAGGGCGGGAGTCTCGAACCAACTCTGAGCAACTCAACGGAAGGAGCGCGCGCACGCCCGCAGACTCGGTGGGCCCCATCGTGGCTCACTGAAGCCAGCGCATTAGCACTCGAACTCTGGCGGGTGAAACCGCAGGCTAAAGCCTCAAACAGATTCCACACCGACAGGGAGCAATACCTGCTCGGGATAGGAAATGCTGCATTCATTTAGTCAAACGCAAGCGCACGCGGTCCTCGAGGCACTTGATTCCACTTCACGACTCAGATCACGAGGTTGCACACCTGGCGCCGAACAAGACTTCACACCCAAACTCCAGCTCGTGAGAAACGCAACCATACGGAGCCGAAGTGCTGGAGGAATGCACGTCTGCCACCGCAGCGGTGAGCGACGTCCATTCCAGAGGCGCGACTCGAGACACCATCCGATCGAAGCAGGATGAAGCTCCACAAGCAGTAGAGGGCTCTGCGAGGTCGTGCTAAGCGACTCCCACTCAATTGCATCCCAGTCACTCACTGATGCAAAAACGGGCACCCCATGAAGGAGAACAAGGTCAACAACTAACGCGACAACGCGGGGCACATAAATGGAGGGCAAAGAAGCCACAACCACCGGACGCGGGGACAGCATCGAGGACGGAACCAGAGACAAGAACCTGGACTGCTCGCATAGAACCACAAGGGTGCCGCATCACGAGGAACCAGAAGAAAGACAACGAACACGACCCCGGAGGAAAGCACGACGGAATACTATAAAGATTTATTAACGCAACACACCGCTTACGACGGAAACCAGGAATACTATTACTACTTATATAGAGGCGCCTCAACAACAAGATGCCCTTCACCCATTTCCGCGTGAGCCTTGCTAGCGTCAACCACCGCCGGTGTGACGAAGGCTTTGTAAAACTCACGATGCTCACTGTGTGAGGCGTTCTCAGTCTTCTCCTCCTTCCCCGTCATACCATGTACATACACCTTATTACCCTTCGCCCACACTTTCACATCCTTCGGCGCAAAATGAGGGTCAACCTTCAGCTCCAAGTGCATCCTCTTCGATCCGTCCTCCGCCGTGACGATCTCCAGACCCTCCTTATCTACACAAAGTCATGCTTAGAGGCACATCCGCGGTAACAACCCACTCATCACTGCCAGCTGTCTCTCCTGCACCTCCGAGGGTTGAATGGCCAGACCCTTCTCGGGACTCAACTTTATAGCCTTGTAATTTGGCTCGTTGACAGGAGCCTCAACCACCAACACGTCGTCCTACACAAAGGATGCACTAGGGAAGGGCAGTGACGAATCCAACCTACCGATGTGATAGTGGCCTGGATGTGATTACGGTCCACCGATGGTGGAAGTGGAATGGACCGACCCACCGACTCCGACATCGCTGCGTCCCCTCGCGCCACCGACCTCTGAGCCTGAACAATCAACTTGTTCTTGTCTGTCTTGATGGTGATCTCCTCGGGTTTAAAGTTCCCCGCGTTAAAGTACACCTTGAAGTGCAACTAAAACAGACGAGATAGAAGGACAGGAGGCACAGTGACTCGCGTGGCGACGAACACCCGGAGGAGCATCACCTCAAAGTGGACACAAGCAAGCACTACTGTCAGACAGAAGATCCACGGACTGGAGAAACAGCTCACCTTCCCATCCTTCCCCACTTCATACGCGTCCTTGAGGAAGTCCAGCTCACCAGGCTGAGTGTACTCGAGCTCCGGGTGGAACTCTCGAGGTTGAATGGCGCTCATCTCCTCCATCACATTCGCAAAGGCGTTTTCCATTGCAGCAAATGGCTGCGGATACACAAATGCCACGTTAGATGATCCCAGGTTCGTAAAGGCAAATTAACAGACGCCTGTCCGAGGACAGCTCACCTCCAAAGAGAAGAGATTCCTGCGCATATTCATGATGTCATCGTGCAAGGACTGACGCGACCTCTCGACCCAATCAAATACTTGATCGAGAGGCACAAGAGCCATCTGGGGAAATTCCCAGTCGATCAGACTACGTCGTCTGCTCGAGAGATCCCTATCATCACGAATCGGAAATATGGACATGACACCACACCAACACCAACGCTGCAGTGTGCTGGTTCACACCCGGCTTATATGCATCTACCCTCACACGTAATTGGCTTGCATCTGGCTGGCCAATAAGTGCATTGTCAAAAGTTCTCGGGTGCACACCATTGGCTGCCAGCGCTAAGGTCATGAGGAAGGCTTTTTTGCATATCTCATTCATTGGTCAATGCTTAGCCAAATGATTACCCGTAAATGAGGCGTGTGGGGGTGACATTTTGAGGTCTGGCTCTTCACGCCGGCTGCACAGTCCAGTGACGGGAGTGTCACGATCAAAGGGCTTTGATGTCTTGTGTTGGTGACTGGTTTTCTGAGTCGGCAAATTCGGTGGACTCGGTTTGGAACCTATTTGTCTACTCGTTTACGAAACCTGTTAGAAATGGAAATGGGTGATTTGAAACCACTGCCGCACAAAGAATGCATGATTTTTAAGTGTGGGCACGCACAATGGTGTCGGCGTGGAAACATGGTGGCACTGCGAGACATGTGCTCAGGTATGGTACAAGCGCAGGAGATGCACCCAATCTGACATGGCTTTTCAAATTACAAACGTATTCCCACTTGCGTATGTAACGCTTATGTTTGGATGCGTTTCGAGGTTGCTCTGGTGTGCCGTGTACATACGTGTTGGAGTGCCTTGTGAAGGGTCGTTGTCCTGTCGCCCGACACGTTTTTCACTCAGGACGCGTAGGCAATTGAGTGCTTATTCCCATCATGTGGCATTTGCGTTTTGGTCAAAATCTAGGCATTTAAGTGGTTTTAGTAGGCACAAAGGTTGCTTCACTTCGATCTGGGAAAGTAGGGCAGAGTGGATTGGAGCAAGTGTATCGAAGTGGGGTGTGTGTGTGTGGTGCTACTTATTCTGGGTGAGTAGCGCGAGGCCATCGTGCAACGGTGGCTGGAGTGGGGTCACTCATTCTGTTGCCTGCATATCAACATAAGTTGTGCTTTTACGAAGAATGGTGCCAACATTGTTGTACACAGTTGGTTACAGCCTTCAGTGGTGGATTATCTGCAAAGACAGGAGCAAATTCGTCATCAACAGGTACGACCTGTGATAAACCGATTTTTCGCTGAAAGTTTGTGGGTCACAATGTTGTGAGAGAGCGCTGATCAATAGCCATTTCATGTGGAGAAGTAAACGGGGCCGAATATGAATGCAATGAGCAATAATGC